>JANIJI010000004.1:5115000-5575000 GCA_024500535.1 Leptonema lineaticorne | reverse complement strand
TAATATATACAAACGTTCATGAAAAAACATTGACGGTGGCGCCATTTGACATTTTGAATAGACAACATTTTGATAATCGGAAACTAGTTCATGTTTTTTTACATTATAATTAATCTGATTGTTTATTTATTATGTAATATTTTTTTTACTTCAATTTAAACTTTATATATATATATATATATATATATATATATATATGTGTGTGTGTGTGTGTGTATGTGTAAGAATATTTCATTTTATATTTGAAATTCGTTGGTTTTTTTTTAATTTAAAAATAAATCCGTGTTTCACTTTTATTATCTGTTGCTTAGTGGTTTTATATATAATATATGGATTTATTGAACAAATTTATAATCTATAAAAAAATACAGTTTTCGTCACCATTTTAGAAATTTTCTTAAAATAACTGATCTACACAATCATTTTATAATTTCATGTTAATAAGTATTAAAAATATTAATTCTAGCAATCCTTCTGTCATGATTGTCAAGTCAAGTTTAAACCGAAAAAAGTTTCAAAATCGCAACGTCCAAAACACAATTTGATTTGTCGTAACAAAATAATTTCATATAAAAAAAAATCTTATCTCTATTTATAAGAGTGTCAATTTATATTTTATAATATTATACAGAAAGAGTATGAAAATTCTTCACCAAAAAAAAAAAAAAAAAATAACATAAACAATCATAGTCGCGCATCAATTTTTCCTAATGACACATGCAAAGGGTTAAATGTCAAACGTGTTCGGTGTCGTTTAATATTTTTAATCATCGAACGGTACAAATATAATTTAATAGATAGTAGTAGAAAAACTCATAAATATACATGACTATATTAAAATAACCGCGGGTCATTCGTTGGACTGTTGACATTTTTCCTATTGTGATTGATTAATTAAATGGTCGACGAACCGACCGACTGTTTGTTTATGTATTCGCGTATTTCTCGTTTTGTTTTTTTTTTATGTCTATGTCATTCGTTCGTTTATTTATTTATTTATTTATATATATATATATATATATATATATTTTTCGACATAAAATTCAGCGAAGGTACGCCTCTGCGTTTTCTGATTAGTATCGATATCTCGTATAGAAAAATTCGGTAGCAAGGCTGTTTCTTCTGGATTTTTTCTTTACATTTTTACTCTTTTCTTTTTTTTTTCGGCGAAGAAAATAAAAGAAACGATTGATAAAAAACCAGTCGCGTTATTTTTTCTTCTTCTGTCGATGCTGATTGTTGAACTCTTAGTAAAAATCTTTTTATTTGTTCGATTTGTTATAAATATACACACACACACACACACATATATATATATATATATATATATATATATACATCGATGGTGAATATCGGCAATTATTAATTATAAGATGATGGAAATTGATTATTATTATTATTATTATTATAAATTATTTTTATGTAAAATAAAATTTCATAAATACATACAAAAATTATGTTCACACTAAATTTCCATTATAGGAAAATCATCATGAATAAATAAAATATTGTTTAGTGTTCATTAGTTTTATACTATTCAATATATAAAGTTGTTATATATATGGTGTTGCGAAAAGTATGTACATATATATGTATTTATTTTAAAATTTGGGATAAATTATTTTTCCACATACAGATAGGACCAGCGTTTTTCATAATACGTAATCGGTTATCGTTTGAATATTTCTATCGTGTCGATTTACGACAATTACAAATATTTGTAATGCGTCTACGATATTTTAAAATTCAATTTGTATTTAATAAGTATCGATTAAGTTTCGGACATAACTTTTGATTTATTACAGTATTATTACGTCGTCCGTGGCCGATAGATAGATGGTAATTGATTTTTTTTTTTACTCCGTCGTCGTATTCCAATAGCGAAGATCGGTCGAAAATGATAGTAATTACCAGAGGCAGTAAAGCAAGATCAATCTTTCAAAGCAGCCTCCCGTGTTGATATAATAATAATGATGATGATGTCGATCACAACGACGACGACGACGATGATGATTCACTACTGTTCATACACAGTCACTCACTACTGTTCGTACACAGTCGAATTATTTTAATTAAAACGTGTACGTATAACGAGTTGCGCAAGCCGAGTAACGTCTGTTTATTTTGAAGACTCTTTTTTTTCGGGCGTCTTTTTTCTTTCTTCTGGATTCGGATTTTTTAATCTTTATTTATTTATTTTTTATTCATAGGCAACAAACGAGGACAGTTTGGATGTGATTCGATCGTCGATCGGAAAGCGATCGAGTGCAACTATTTTATTATATTTAATATATGATAATCATCTATAAACGCGAATTGTACGAATTATTATTATTTCGTATTTTAAAATTTGATTAGCTTTTAGTTCAATTTTAGATAGTATTATAATTTATAGTATATCAAAAACTCAACATTTTTTTTTGTATTGAAAAATGATAATAAAAATATTATTTTTTATTCAAATAATAATGTTCATATATGATTAAAATATTACGTTCATACTGATCATATTATATCATATATTTATATAAGTATACACAATTAAAAAAATAAATTTATAATTGAACCCCAGTAGATTATTAAAGTATATTTCAAAAAATGGCTTTCAATTTGTTAAATATTGCTATTGCATTTTTTAATCCTATAAATATGAACATTGAAAATTTACGATTTATATAATAATAATAATAATATAATAGTTACGATTTCAAAGTTGTAATATAGAAAAATTATTGAATCGCATATTTTTGAAAATGACCTTCGATTTGCTCCATATTTGAGGAACCGTACGTCCGCGTGGTTAATTCAAAAGCCGGGTCCATTAAAATAAATAGTAGTTGACACTTGCTAATTGGTATTTATTATAACAGATAGCGGCCGAAGCTGGCTGCTGGCCCAGTAGCAGCAGCAGCTACCTGAGACTACCTGACGACGCATACAAAACGCACAAACACACACATATTTATATATATATATATATATATATATATATATATATATATAAAACAGGAGCGACCTCCTGTTTTGTAACCTCTGAAGCGGCTAAAACTGCCGTTTAAACACTCGCCATCCTAATTATAACAACTCCTCTACATCGTCGTCTTCCCTCTTCACATTTCTTTGGAGTCGATCGAGGCCGTTAAAGGCCAATGAATAAGAGTGACGTGAAAATTGTGTTAATCGTTCTAAGTATGCGATTAGTATATTCGAATCAAATTTAAATATGATTAAAAAAATAAATAAAATAGTGAAACGCTTTCGCGTTGATACGGATTAATGTGGACTTGAACTGCTTTTTTTTTTTTGAGTGATTTGAATCTGATTTATTATTATTTTACTAAGAAAACGTTATATATTTTGATACTTTCGATATGATTTATTTTATATGTCATTAAATAAATCGGTGGCACTTGAGTTAGTTGGTTTTTCAGCTTTTCAATTATTATGACGAGTTTTGTCTGTGACGTGGGCTCCGATGGTTATTGAAGATTATTTTGGTTTGACCACCGTCGTGGTCACGATTGCCGCTCCGGTTTTCTTGGTCTCCTTCTTCTCGTACATCCACTTCTGTTTCTGATAATTGGACAATAAATCAATAAATGTCCCCGAGGGCGAATAGAGGGTATATCGAGTGCGAGTTCGAGTATGCGAAAATAACGATATTGTACGTCGAATGCGTGTCGCTAATTCTCCATTGACACGTCAATGAAACTATGTTGAAAATGGACAATAATTGGAAGACAGTGTGATGAATTCGCTTCTCGATCCATCGATTACAAACGAGTCAGTTTAAAATCGATGGATCTTATTGTATATGTCAATTTGACAAAATTCATAATTATATATATTGTATATGGTATATCTGTCTCATATAGAGTAGATCACTTTTATATGTGGTTAAAAATCTTAGCATATAAAAAATCTTTTAAAATCATTCTTGTAAATTACGTATGTCTTTTGATTTTGAATATTTGAGGAGCAAGTTATTGAATTATGTAATGGAATAATTAAAACGTGCGTACTTTATCGTGTTATGCCGTTGCATAATTAGATAAATTCGATAAGAATGCTTCGTTTGAGCGTGCAGTTAAATCAAGTTATACACTAACTATTCAACTCTATATGGCTATATATATATATATATATATATATATATATATATATATATATATATATATATATATATATATATATATACATAGTGGGCGTTAACTTTATCTGCAATGAGCCATTGTGAATGCAGTTTATTAACAAGTTACAAATGGGGAAGATGCGCTTCTGGTTGCCATCGTCAACCGTTGGTACGCGATATATTTTTTTTCATTTAAACCATTATCATAATTGTCATTTAATAATAATGATATATATGTAATGCTATCATATTGTTGATATATAATATTTTTTTAACAATTAAAAAATATAAAAATTATTTGTATGTTTAGTTTAAAATGATATAAAATAATATATAAATTGTTTATCAATCTTTTTTTTTTGAGTAATAAAATTTATTATTATTCTAATTAATTTGATATATTTTCAAAAGTTGAAAATCAAAATTTTAGTTATACTAATAATAAATATAAATTGCTTCACTAAAATAGAATATATATATATATATATATATATATATATATATATATATATATATATATAATTATGAGAATAAGAATTGTAATTTTAGTTTTAGCAGTTTTAATTAGTGTAGCTTTTGTAATTATATTAGAGCTAAAGGTTTTAGGGTATATTCAATTGCGGAAAGGACCTAATAATTTAGGGTTTATAGGTTTGGTTCAGCCATTTGGAGATACATTTAAATTATTCTCGAAAGAATTTATTAAGCTTATGAATTAAATTTTTTATTTTTATCATATTACACCGTTATCTAGATCAACGTGAAAAGTGAAATAATTAAAGAAAAATACTGAGATAATGCATAAATTATATTAAAAAGCTCTCTAAAATATTTTCAGCGATCGTCAACCGCCAGTTCGTACTCGTTCATTACAAGCAAATTTTACACACTTCTTATCGTTCGACGACAAAATTATCTGCAGTTTTGTACATGGGCATATTTTAAAAGGATGCCCTATTCTATTTTAACACTAGTGTTGTCTGCCATGTGACGGTTGCAGATTCAGCTAGTTTTGACGTAATTTCCTAGTAATTGTTGTTCACGGGAGCGTTGCCACGTTATCTGGTTTCTGCCCGAGTGGGGAGTGCCTTTTCATACTCATCATCACACTCGGCTGTTGAGAGCCAAGAGGTACCTTTGTGTTTGGCAAGCGGGTAGGAAGTAGACGTTGAGGCAGACGACAAACCGCAGCTTCTCAAACCGTGTCGAAACATAATAAATTACCGACGGTTGACTACGTCTGACATCCGCGATGGCGATGCGTTTAATTCGTCTGACTATAATAATGTGGGTTCGATATCGATATGATAATACAACTTGAACTACATGTTTTTTTCTATTAAAGACCAGTTTTATATAAATAATATAAATATATATAATAGTTATGCGGGATAAACGAAGATATGAAAAAGTAGATGAATTTTAATTTTTATTCTCTGACTTCATTTTTAACCCTTTGCATTCGAGAGGTGCCGTTTAGTCACCACTTGTATTAATGCGAAAACTCGATTAATGTTAATTTCTTTGTAATGAATACCCATATTCTTTCTGTATAATATTATGAAGTGTAGAATGATACCCTTTTAATTAGTAATAAAATTTTCTTATTTATTTTTCTCTTTCGTAAATTGTTTTTTTTTAGGTTTAGAAATTTGTTCAATAAATTCATATATTCCATATAAAATCACTGGACAGCAGAGATTTATAAAATGTTAAAATATAAAAGCTTTAATTTATATAAGAAAGCATTATTCTTTTTTGTATAATAATTTCAAGTTTGTAATAAAATATTTACATTTTTATTATTATAGTTGTAAATACCATATTAATAATGCAATCAACAATATTCATATTAAAATGACATAATTCGTGTACTACGTATCATTTGTGATATCACTGTACGACACGTATCTATGATAATTTATATATTGATTTATTAGTATATAAACGTTTGATATTTTCTGTAATTTTAACATTCACTATTATAAATTAATTTTCAGCTATGAAATTTCGATTTAGTTGAAGTTATAAATTAAATTTGAATTAAGTTTCAAAATTTTGAATGATAATATTTATATATCATCATTTATCCAAATCCATAACATATTTTTATGCTTGAATGCATATTTTATATACAAAGTATACAATAGCTAAAAGTCGTTTTCCGCCATTTCTCAATCCATCGACGAGTCTTGATTTTTTTTTTCATCATTCGCCGAATCGAATTCGCAAGATATTTTTTTCGCATAACGGCGGCGTGAGGAAATTTTTTTCGGACGATAGCCCATCATCACCCTCGCCGATCGTCCTTCTTCTGGGGAACACATTCGATAATAAAGGGCATAAAGATATGCAACCCTTCAATATCACCGAGCTAAATGTTTGCGCCGGGGGTCGAAACCCCGGTACCAAAAGTCCCATTGTGGTGTTGCCGTTTAATAGAATTTTAATATCTCTGCACAACCGTCGAACACGAATGTCTGGGGCTTGCCGTAGAATACTCATCCCCCCACAGCCACCATTGCTCCATCTCTATTTTCGTATAATATAATAACCAGAGCCCTAAGGCAATTTTGCTCGGTGGCCGGATACGAAATATCGTTTCCACGTGTACGAAATGTACGATTTTCCGAAAGAAATTTTCTGGAAAAAGCGAGAGGCAATCGAGGACGCTCGTCCGTTCGAATCTGATAATGGCGAGATCGTTTTGGTCGAAAAAAAATCAAATATACATCCATAACTATATGCGCATATATATATATTTGAGTATATATAATATGAATTAGAAGGGAGCAAATGTACTACCTATATTTATAAAAAAAATATTATTTAGAATGTGTAAGCATAATAATCAAAATTTTTCTCAATTAGAATCCCAAAACAACTACAATATTTTATTAATAATTAATCATTTAATATTTGTCATTTGAAATTTTAAAATAGATCGGTATAATATTTAAATGTTAGACATTATATATATATATATATATATATATATATATATATATATATATATATATATATATATATATATATAATATATGTGTTCATCGATTTTCTAGTTTTGCATTTACAATGCTTCTCAAATTGCGTTTATTATTATTACAGCTTTGCAAAACAAATTTGTTGGATTTTATTTATCAGAAGTTGAGAGAATAAAATGGCGCCGGAAATTTGCCCGAAGAAGAAATGTAACGTTCTTTACGCATATATAATATAATATATACAAAAATACGATTTAATATCAATTTATACATATAATGAACGAATTATTAAATTTTATATATTAATATATTATCGTTAATGTGAAAAGTATATATATTATATATTTTTGTTCAATTTATTTTACGTTGAAATTTTATATGATTCGTTTGTGTATTCATAGTTTAAGTCGTGTTTATTTATATAGGTTTGCGTATTATAATTCGGGTTCGATCCGTTTGTTCTGTAATAAGTCGTCGAACAATTTAGCTCGTGGACCACGGGCGTGACAAGTTGGTCGGGTTGAGGCAATATAATACTTTACGAGGGTGTAATAACAAATGCTGCGTGTTGTGGCTGCTGAAAGGATGCTGAAGGAGGAGATGGAGACACAGGAAACTACGATGTTTCCATTCGGAAATTCTCGGATGCAAACCGACACTTTTGTTTTAAAAGAAATCGATAATATTAAATTGAAATACAATCGTTTTTAGTGTCCAAAAATTATTAGATTGAATTTTAATATTATATATAAATTATATTTTTTATTTATATATCAAAAAATAATATTTTATATATGTAGGTAAGATGTAAAATTATAATTTATTCAGAAGAAATGTTGTATTTTTTTTTGGTAAATCGTATTCACATTATATAAAGCTTTATTTAAAATATGAATATTCTGTATTTCATAAAATAATAAAAATTAATTGAAATGTTATATTTTTTATAATTTAAAAATACGTGATTTTTTTTTAGAATAGTAGCGATGTTGATTTTAAAACTTTTTTGAATTAATTAGATAACAATACATATAAGTATAAAGTTTGTCTAGAAAAATTATATATTTTATTGAAATTATCGATAACTATTTAACAAATATTTGTTTGTATGCAGAGAGAAAAAATATTTTGAATTTTGTTTCTTTAGTTATTAATTATTCGATTATTTGAAATATTATTTTTCTAAATATATTTTAATAAATATATATATATATATATATAATTTAAAATAGAGAGAGAGAAATAAAAAAACTTTTACAATGATTGAATAGTAAACAATTATAATTTTTATAGACGTGATAAAAAAAAATCAAGAGTTATCATTTGAAACAACTGTATCGAAATATACACTCTTTATCAGTCTCGTGTTACGGCTAGAGACCTCTATTAAATATCGTCATTCGCGTATGTGACCGAGAGGGAGTGTCGGAGCCAAATTCCCTCAACCCCCGGTGGGTGCAAAGGAGGTCTGGCGATGGAGGTTGCCTCTGCACACTTACAGGAAATTACCAGTCGGCTATCTTTCATTTTACACCCCAAATTTTCTTATTCCAATTTCCCGTTTGGAAAGCACACCCCCGTTGCTCGGTGGAAACGTCACAAACGACACAACCGAAACCCGAACGACTCGCAACCCTAAATGCACTCGATTTAGGGTTCAACATCGGCGGTGGTAAACCTTCGGATTTCGATCCGCAGACGGGGGCGTAGGTTCACTCTGTCATTCGAAATGAGTCATTTTCTGATAAGACCCTTTCGAACGAGTGTGCGCGCACCCTTATATATTTATATCTAAATATGCGTGTATGTTGTACGCTATTGGTTCTAGTATATGCGGCGCGAACATAATAATAACGATAATAGGTAATGACATATCCGCGGATGACGACAGAAAAGCACAATATTGGCAAAACGGGCGTCATATTGTGGAAACTTCGGCGTCGTTACTTATACGCCATAATTTTACAAACTTTGTCTCTCACCTAGTGTTCGAAAATTCCCCGTTTCGCTACTACTACAGTTTGTTGGGAGTTTCTAGACGGTACGTTTATTCAACAGGTCATTATTTCGTGTAATTGTTACCGCCCCCCCATCTTTCTCACATACAAAATTGTTAGAAATTAAAAGATAAAACTGAATTTCATACTATTAAACTATATAATGAACACTTTCTAATTATTTATTCATGATAAAAGACTTGCGGACACATATCGCAGCAATCTATGACCCAAAGAAGGAGATCCGTTCTAGAATTGAACAAGCGAGAATATAATTCATAGACATATGAAATATAATATTTAAAATACGTATGATTAAATGTTATGTCTTTCCAGTTCTTTTATATGGACATTAGACTCTGGAACCAAAAAAAAAAAAAAACATCTGAAAATGTTGTGTTATCGTAGAATGCTAATCTTGTATCGAAAAAGTAGCGAATTAGGAGGTTTTGGATAAAGTTAGAAAAACATCAGAAATATTAAAAGCAGTCAATACCTCGGCCAAATCTTGAGAAATGATAAATAAAACACAGGCTTCTCTAGATAATTTTAGAAAGAAAAATTTAGGGAAAATGATCAATAGGAAGATTAGATGTCAAAACTCATCTTTTAATATTTTTTGTCGTTGATTTAACTGTTCGTAAAAAGAGTTACTTCGAATGGCTGTATCAAAAGTATCGTTAGCCATGTGGATCGTCAATCTTCTTGAGTAGAAATATATGTTTCTACGTTTTAAATTAATAAATTAACATTCTGAAATATTTTCTATATAATAGTCTATTGATAAAATCGCTAATAGTTCATAAATGAAAGGTGAACTATAAATTATCAATGACTTTTACGTTGAATAAGACGTAAGTTATGTCCACACAAAACAAATTTTTATGTATCAATATTTTTGCCGAGAATGCATCCGAAAAAAAGGATCAGAATAAAGACGTCACCATTATATTTCGAGTCCATTGATCGACACAGAAGAAAAAAAATACACATTTATAAAGTTAATAATGACAAGAAAAGATCTCTATAGCGAAAATTTTTATATTATAAATACGATAGTTTTGGAATACAATGTCGGAGAATGATTCGTGTGTTCATTCTGCGTGCACGCAAAACCATTCATTTTTTTTCAGAATTCATTCTCTACGGAGTGCCATAATGGAGTTTTCAAAAAAAAAAAATCGTTGAGTTGATTGAAATCGCACAACACTATTTTATAATTTATTGACTCTTCGTTTTATGTGAAAATGCCTAAAATACAACACTAGATCCTTTCATTCACGAATAACTTGTTAACAAATCTATAGTTAGTTCCAAGTATATGCTTATGTATACACACACACACACACATATATATATATATATATATATATATTTTTTTTTTTTTAATAATAGTGATTATATAATAATATACATATAATTTTGAAATAGTCCTTTTTTTTATTGTTTAAAATTTTATTGATTTTTATTATATATTATACATATGGTATATTAGAGGAAAAAAATCAATCGTCTTTCACTTCGCAATCATGAGATCATTCGATTTCGCAAGATATATAAGCGACAATAAAAATCTTAACAGGGGCAAAATGCGACATAAAAATAATTTATAGGACGTTTACGAAGATATAAAAGTGTTAAAAGTTTGCCTTTTTACAACGAACGACTCGTTGCCGCATAGAGAAACTAGTCGTAAAAAGATGAACCACGTACGAAAATTTATACTATATACCATATAATATAAACCATTATTACTTATACCTGTTTATTATTCTTTTTAAATTGTACGCGCTAAATAAAAAAGTAAGTCTGAATAAAAACGAAATATTTAACGATTTAGATCTGAGGGGCCCGTCATGAAAATATAATAAATTGATTCTGTTTACAAATCGCGGCTCGATCATGAAAAAAAAAATCTCATGTTCACAATTGATTCGATCTCATCAAAGATATGTGAGACATTTTTAACGTCATAATTAATGATATATACTACTATTTTTTTCAATTTTTCTTATTTTTACCAAAAAAAAAAAATGCATTTATGATGGAATTTACGATAATGAAGCGTCTAATATATAATAAAAATAATATGTATATTTTATAGTATTAAATAAATAAAGTTAATATTAAATTTACTGAATATTTAGTTTCACTGTATTTCCATATTATATATTATAATACTGCAATTATACTTGAAAATATTTTTAATATAATAATAAAATATTTTATAAGTTGTATGAATACATATTATAAAATATGAAAATGCACTTTTATGTATAGAAAAATGAGGAAAAAAAAACACTTCCATTTATTGGAATATTTCAAAGGATACAATTTATTGTATCGCTGAATGGACTGTGAAGTTTTCGCGTGTGAGGTTCTTCATCTTTCACATTATTATTATATATTTCTTTTTTTTTTTCACTCACAATATGGCGAGTAAATGACGCGAGAGGCCATTTTGCATTCAATGTGGCCTAGCTTAATGGATGCGAAACACTTTTTGAATTATGTCGTCATTTATAATAATAATGCATGGCGCGAAAAAAAAAAGGAACGCATCTCTTCAAGGGACCACAATGAGATGCAGGTTTTTCGATTTTTTTTTAAATATTTATTTCATTTAAATAACGGTGTGAACTTCATATTTTTGGATATAAATATAATAATAAAGATTCACAATAAAGTTGTTCACTTTATAAATTGTATATTTGTAATAATTGCAAAGCTATACGTATAGTATTAAGAAGTCTTTGATATTCGGGTTCTTGCAATGTTTGTGATTTTTTTATTATTTTAATTATAGATAAAGTTAGATTAAGTTATATAACAAGAAATGTTACGAAACGATCTATATATCTTATTATCACCGTTGTTAATTAAATTATTGGGCTTAATTGACGTTAAAAGCCTTTTTTTTCGCATAACAATCAAAGCGACACTAATGATCTTATCGTTGTTCGATTTTCAAATAAATCTTTGATAAATATATGTACAAGTATATATATATATATATATATATATATATATATATATATATATATATATAATAAAACGATGATTAGAATAACGAAAGGCATGAGCATAAAAAAATATCCAATTAGTTTGAATTGCGATAATTTAAAGGTTAAATTATACATATTTTTTCATTTATGTGAAAAAATATTATATAAATATAAAAGAATAAAACTATATAAAATTGTGATTTTAATTAACATTTTGATAATAAAACAATTAACAAAAAATTGATGATAAATATTAGATCTATATTCAGTTATAAATTAAAATAAAAATAGAATATTAAAAAAATACAGTAATAATGATGAGATTTTCAATTGCCTTCTATAAAGATTGGTATTATTTCACTAACAATATATATATATATATATATATATATATATATATATATATTTTTTTTTATAATATATGTATCATATTTTTTGATTTCAAACAAATACGATGCCTTGGCCCCGCATCGACTTTCCAAAAAATGCGGTTCGCATTAGCCGATAGTTTGTTGGCGAAGCTGTTATTCATGAAGTTCTTTTTTGACTCACATCATTGTTCACTTTCTGGTTATAAATCAATTTAGAATACTGTCAACGAAAACTCATTGTTGTCGAACGTGTTCCGAATACGTGTCACTGATCGTGTGCGTGCGAATGTGCGTCATTTTTAATGCCCGCGCTAATATTTTGATAAATAGTGGTCACCCTATTGTGATAATATACAAGTTGTTTGTGCGTTAACTCAAAAAAAAATACACATATATAACTATAAAATAATTTTAAATTTATGTTTTAATTACTATTATATATTCAGAATCGTTTCACTCGATATAAAATATAATATTAAAAATTAATATTTATATATTGATAATGTATTGAATTTGAACTCTTACAATCTAAATAGGTAAGTGAATTTAACTACTCAATAATTTTAATATCTTACTAATAATATAAAAAAAAAATATGTAAAATATATTTAAATTCGCCATCATGACAAATTATTTTAAATATGAATAATTTCAAAAAAAATTGAAACAACTTTTTTAATCACAAAGTATTATTTTATTAATATTTATTATTTTATCAGACAAAATTTTAATTTATAACCGTTGAAAATATTATAAATAAGAGATCACCGTTTAAAATCACAATTAACAAATCGACAGTGTAACGTTTCATAGACAAATGGATTCTCTATATATAATGAAATTTAGATGAATATTTTTTAAAATAGAAAATTTTTTGGCAGGTGTAAAACTCGTTTCAGATTAGAATTCAATAAAGTATTTGACAAAATTAATTGCGGTTCACTTTTGCGTTTGATTAATGCGACCGACTACCCGTTTTTACTCGGCAAATTAACGGCAATTGAATATCCGTGTAGTTGTAAATTTGAATTAGAAAAAAAAAATACATCGTTAATTATATTGTTGAATTATACGTATTTATTTATTTGTAACTGTTGCTTTTAAAATATTTTTTTTTCACTTATATGGCTTCTTATGGAATTTTTTCTTAAATTACAGTGTTTTTTTTTTTGGTGAATATTTTGAAAGTTTAATATTTCGTGAATAATTAAAAAAAAAACGTTTAATTGAAATTCTATATTATTATAATATATTTGGAACTGTGGTAATCAAAAACATATTCCGTTTTTTTATAGTTAATCATTTGTCATTATTTTTTTTACTATTGGATAATATTAATTTAAGAAAACATGATATGCGATAAAAAAACTCAATTATATTTTGAATTATTTAAAATCATGAAATATTTCATTCAGTATAAATTCTTTACTGTGACAGGCGTGTCAAACTTTTAGTATATTGCGGGCCATATGAGTTTGATTACTAAAATATCACTTTTAATTAATTTAAATAGTACGCTAAAATTTTATTAAATGAAATTACATACAAATTAAAAAAAAAATAAATTGACAATTCAACATCTCGGCGGGCCACAAATTTCGTGTTTAACATACCTGGTCTAGCACAACTGTTGGCTTTGATTTAAATGAAGAATTTCGTTTATCGCAATATTATGAGTCATGTCATAGCAATCAAAATTAATGAGTCCAACAAATCGGGTATTCCCCAAAAAGTAAATAAACCATGAAATAGACCAAATCACTAACGCATCTATTGGCATAAATCGACATACGTTTTTAATTACGAATATCTCAATTGTATTTTGTTGCTGTATAGATAAATGTTTGTAAGACACTCAAAATTATAATTAAAAAAAAAATGGGATTCTAGATCAAAAAATTCGTGTAAAAAATATTTTTATTCTTATTGGTGAACCGCCTTATTTCAAAAAAAAGAGTTAGGTATATATATATATATATATATATATATATATATATATATATATATATATATATATATATATATATATATATATATATATATATATATAATTGAAAAATACATTAAAAATAAAATTTAAGTAGCATTTAAAACTTACCTTAGAAATAATTACAACGCATGTTTTAATTGATGGAACACTTCCTTTTTCAACAGCATTTTATGTTGTTTTTTTTTGCCATTTTTTTTCGCATCCATTAAATTATTATTAGTATACCTTGTAAAATACAGGAAACAGTCAATAGATTCACCCGAATATGCCGAGCTACAAAAAAAAAAGCCTCAATTGATTTTAGATTAGAAACCGATACAGTGAATGTAAGCGCACGATAATTTTGAAATGTCAAAATACACACATTCGCGACCAGACACTGTGAATAAATACTAGTATAATTTTTTTTTGTAGTATAAAAAATTAATTTGCTACTGAATATGTATATATATATATATGGCGAAACTAGTTATTTTATTCCGTTGTAAATTGTGCGTGTTTATTTATATATTTGAAGGGAAATGCGGCTGGATTTGGACGTTTTTTTATTATATAAATTATACATAATTTTAAAAAGATTCAGATAATGAAATTTGCAGAATATTTTAATATGATATTGCATATAAAAAAATATTATTTTTCTGTATGATGAAAAAAAATATACGAAAGGACCAATATTAGGCGCACTTCCTCTCACATATATACCGATGGTTTTAAGGCGATAACTCCAGCGGCTACTCGTGTTTGCTTTTGTTTGAATTGTTCGCGATTGATTGACTGACAACCGCCGTTGATTTAATTAAAATGCCGAACGATACATAATATATATATATATATATATATAAACAAAAATAAATATATTACACGCGAATAATAATAATAATAATAATATTAATAATAAAAATATAGAATAAAAAAAAAATCGTATATATAATTGACCGAAAATCGGTACAGATTGCATCGATCCTTTCGTCGTAATTCATCAATGTCAACCGAGAAGCAGCTTCCATGTTTCACGAGATGACAATTTCACAATTAGAATGTCGTGTGTGTGTTTTCGTTATTTTTTATTTTTGAGTTGCCCCCCATTTCAAGTTTGTTCTCTAATTAAATTCGTTACGATGAGCTTTCGCTTATCGGATTTTTAGATCATTTTAGTATTTTTTTTTTCGATTTTTTGATTGAATTGTTTTGAAACGTGTCCATCTCGATCAAGAAACGTTCACATAATTGGATATGGAAGATGTCGATCGAATTTTATCGATGTTCGACTCCACACACACACACACACACACATATATATATATATATATATATATATATATATATATATATATATAATAAATATGTATATGTGTATGTTAATTTCTCGTTTTACAATGTATGGTAATTTATACGAGACTTGAGTATTTAAACAAGTCGTATTTCAGTTTATCGCATGAATAATTTTTTAATAGCGGTAATTTTGTATTTATGTAATAATAATATATTCAATTGATTTTATTTGTATGAATGCAAATTTTTGTACGTTGGAATTAATTGATTCGATAAGTGTACACGTTTTACAACGGTCGGCGTGAAGGATACAGTCGCACTAATCAGTGACGTAACTAGGGCTAGTGTATATATAAATCGGAATGATAATAGCGACGATATTCTCGATGTTTGTTAATTTGTTTTTATTTTTGTATTAAAATTAATTTAATACATATTAATTAACGTATATTTTATAATATATGATATTTTGTATTTAGTTTATATTGATGGAATTTTAAAATTTGTGCATGTATTCCGTTGCGATTATGAAGCACTTATATTTTATCGTTCGTTAGGATTTTGCGGAAAATCTTTAATTTTCACATAAACGTTTTTGAAAAAAAAAAAAAAACGTAAATTTTAACCGTGGGGCGTCCGTAAAAGCCAATAAAATACTCGTCAACGTTTTTTAATAGTCAATTGAAGAACGCTTAAACATCGTTGATGACAACAATCGCCCGATGCAAATATTCGTGAGATAACGAATTTTTCCAAATTTATTTTCAAAAAATGTCAAATAAAATTTTATCATAATACAAAATTACGATAATGGTTTGTAAATGTTGTTTAATGAACCGTTCAGCGGTTAATAAAGCACAACCCAAATATTTTTTATTTACGCGTATACATTTTTTTTTAAATTAATAATAAATATGTGGCATTATTTTTTTCTATTTTTCACATTGATTTTTGATAGATCGTTAAAAATATTTTTTATTATGATAAAATTTATATTATTATATTTCTCGCAATAATTTTATGAGAGAAATTGAGGTAAAAAAAATCTTTAAATTTGTAGAAGTGAATATGAATTATTAAAATAATTATTGTAAAAATGAAGAGAAATTTTAATATTATATAAATAATATATTTTTATAAATTATAAATTCCAAAATTGTATCGACGCCATTTAAATTTTTCATAGCAATCGTACAACGCCATCTACTATTGATAAAATAAAAAAAAAACACATACACACATTAAATACATTAAATACAAACAAATGTGCAAATTTGCACATTTCACGCGTACGGCACGAATAAAATTTGAAATATTTTGGCGTGTTTGAAACGGCACACCGATATAAATATTTTTGTGCTAATTGTCGGGGGAATCGTTTTAACTCGAAGTTTCCGGTTTAACTTCTTTTTGACGAGTTAACGAGTTGTCGCGTTGTCGATTTGTAAGTATGGCGACCGCGCATTCGAAAAGAAAACGACTTACAAATAATATATATATATATATATATATATATATATATATATATATATATATATATCAATGTATGCGTGTTCACATATAAAACGCAACGGGTTGAATACCATCTTTATGGGACCAAAAAAAAAACAAACAAAAAAATACGAAAATAAAATAAATAAATAAATAAATACAAATAAAAATAAGAACGAAAATAAAACCGGTGTCATTATAAAACAGAAGCCAAAACACGTCGCTTTGAAAAATTGGTCCGGCATCGAACGGGCTACCGTTCGACAGCGCCTGGTCCGGACTCGGAACCCGTTTTTTATATTTATTATAATAATAATTATTATTATTTATTTATATACATATATATATTTATTTTCATAGTACGTTCGTTTCGTCGTTGTGTATGTTTCTTTTTTTTTTTTTTTGATCGCGATTATTGCCATTATTATTTTTTTCGACATTTTCGGCCGTCGTTTATTCGTTTATTATATATATATATATATATATATATATATATATATATCGGCGGCGGCAATTAAGTATACGTGCTCGTTGTGATATAGTTTATAAATAAATAAATCGACGTTTGACATTATTGAAATAATTTACGACCGGATTATGCCCGACTGTCGTATTATTTTTATTATTAATTTACTTATTTTTTTTATATTATTTTTTTTTTCGTTCACTCGTGCGACATACTTTTCGTTTTGTTCAATATATATATATATTTTTTATTACAGTTCGTCAAATTTAATTTTAAAATTTTCAAATGAATCATACATATTTTATATAAAAATTATTTATACCTCAAAAAAATAAACATAGTATATTTGTTAGCATTATCTAAAAATTATCATAAAATATATAAAATAAAAGTTTTTTTTTATTGAATGAAACTTTGAGAAACCCTAGTATATTTTATGTAAATTATTATAAATATTTTTATCCATCTTCTTATTAAAATAATTTTAATAATATTATAGTTTCCTTAGTAATTTGAATATGTACATTGAAAATTTACAATTTAAATAACCAACGATCAATAAATCAATATTTTTTTATGATTTGATTGAAAAACTACATAATTATTATTTATTGAAATTACTAGGGTATGTCCATATAATAATTTTTATGACTGTTACAAATTAGGACACGTTAATTTTTAAAGACAATTAATGGTTCAAATATTTAATCATTCTTTATAATATTGAATAATAAATATACGTACATGTGCTAAATTGTTATACATGTTAAATTTATGTATTAATTTTGCGGTAGAAATAATATATGTGCATAAATTGAACATTTTTACGCTTTAATAATATGCTCTAAAAATCTACAATTATTAATATAAAATATTTTAAAGGTCATTTTTTTAAAATATTATTCTGTTTGTTTATTGAATGTCGTTAACCATTAAATTGATTAATATTGAATAAAACAAACATTTTAATTATTTTCAACCGTTTGAATGACAATAAAAATTTTATTTAATTGAATATTTATATTTTGAAATAGTTTTTAACTTTTTATTTTAATGTGAAATCAATAATTGGGACTTAATTGTAAATTATTTTAGAAAGAATTAATTCATTAGTATGTATAAAATTTAAATTATATTATATTTTTAAATATTTAATAACATTTCAGCCATTTATCGACAAATAATTGTTGAATTTTGTAAAACAGTAGAAGAAAATAAATAAGTTGAATATGCAAATGATTAAAAATAATGCAATAATGATATCACAAAACTTAATTTTAAGATATGCCAGTATTTAGGTATTTTTTTAAATCAATTAAATAGTGAGAATATAAACGTATTATATATATAAAATAAAAATAACGTTATATCTAATATAAATATATAAATATTTTAATCTTTTATATGGAAAATTATGCAAATACGTTAATTTTTTTAAATAAAACTATAATTAAACAAACACATTCACGCTCCAAACTGTTAATTAATAAAAATAAAATATATCGAAAATTATTCCGATCACGGATTCGAATATTCGTTTTTAATTTTATTCTTACGATAAAAATATTTTATAATGTGCGAATGCATCGACGCCATATTAACGACGATTTTTCTGCATTCGTTCGTTCGGTTTTTCTTTTTATTTATTTATTTT
The DNA here is from genome assembly GCA_024500535.1 of Leptonema lineaticorne. Taxonomy (NCBI): domain Eukaryota; kingdom Metazoa; phylum Arthropoda; class Insecta; order Trichoptera; family Hydropsychidae; genus Leptonema; species Leptonema lineaticorne. The sequence continues at coordinate 5,555,635 of JANIJI010000004.1, read as the reverse complement.
ATTTTATTTTTTTTGGTACACGATCGAAAATAAATAAATAAATAAACAATATTAAAAAAAAACTAAAAATAAAATAAAATAAATGCGAAAACGTGACGAGATGTCGCCGCGTTCGCCGAAAAGAGACGACGACATTTTACCGGGCGGCAATAATTTAAATGTAATCGTTTCGATGCCGAGTCCGGTCCTGTTAAAGGAGGTCTGTTCGCTCATTAGTAGGTATCCTGTGCCTAATTGGCTCCCGGAGATACCTGTTCCCGGCTTGCGACATTAACTCACCCGTTTCGAGACCCCGAATACCGACCGTGTCCACACTCTTTATATTCAATTACCGAATTCTACTGTTCATATGTTATGACATAATTTAATATAGGACACATTTCATTTTGTTATTTACACGTGTATATTATATATAATATATATATATTCGTGTAAATGGTAGTTAATTTATATAATTAACAATACAGTGTTATAAAGATGTTGTACATTAAAATTTTTAATATGAAATTTGAATTGTATAAAAATCGTGAAAAGTATTAATAATTATCAATGTTGTCTTATAAAATTTCTACTTGTCATACAATATTATTGAAAAATATGAAATTGATTAATAATATCATGATTATAAATTAAATAGTAGTAATAATAATAATCTTTTTAAAAATATATATTTTAAAATAAAATAAATATTTTTTTCATTTGTTTTTATTTTTAGTGAAATTTTTATTTACTATTGCAAAATTCAGCGTTGATCAATAAATAGTATCAAGATTTTAAATGCAATAATGACAATGTTAAAATTTTTAATATATATTTTTATAAATGATTAAAAATGTACAAACTATTGAAAAATAATAAAATATTCGTATACAAATTGTAGATGTTTTTAAATATAATATGAATATTTAAATATAAATTGTGTCATTTAATTTTTATTTTGTAAAAAAAAAATGTTTTATTTTTGTGAAAGGAATATGTAATAAATAGACTTTTCATATGAATTTTAACCATTTTTTGACATAATTTAAACCAATTAAATAATATTTTTTACTAAAAAAAAATTAGTGTACTAGACATGAAGTGAATTTTTATTTGTCGAAAAAAAATGTAAGTAAAAAATTTTAAGTGAAAAATATTTTTTTTTATTTGTGTTCATAGAATTTTTACATCATATATTTAGTTTTTGAGTGAAAAAAAATACTAAAATATTTTTGATGAAATGTTTGGACACGTTCAAAATTTTTAAAAACAAATTGTTATGAGACAACATTTTTGATCTTCTTTCAGTCGTCCTCAAATATTCGAATCTCGTATTAGGCATTTTTTTCATACAATTTTTCGCAATGTAAAGATGTTCCAGGTTTATTGCGGCTGTCATTTAATTTTTTCAAAATTACTCCTGTGCACCGCATACATTTTATCTTATTATATTTTATGTCGACGATACGAAAATATTTTTATACGTTTTATTATTATTATTATTTTTTATTTGTCAAAATAAAATTATTGAATTTTCCCCCTTCGGTTTTTATTCTCGTGATCGAATTTAAATTGTAAATCGGAGGCGAAGATATGTAAATTTTGCCGAATTTCACCGAAATTTCTATCGGTGGGTCGCCATCATTAAAATCCCGAAAGGAGTCGCGGGATCCTGTTACCGGGAAAAATCATGGCTTCCTTTCCTACATAGAAATAAGCGAACGAAACGAACAAATAAATACACAAAATATATGAAAAATGAACAAATAAAAAGCTATTCGATCCGATTACAAAAAGCTTTCATCGAATGACAGTCGTTAGCCCATTAAAATGGCTACCCGAATTTTAATCGTAAAAACAATGTAAAAGACACGCGTTCTATCGCGCCATTATAATTCTTAAGCCGTATAGTAATAAAGGTCAATTTTGTGTGATTTAGTAAAACAAAGCTTTTTAGATGGAATCACAATTGTTCACGAAACTTTATAACATTTTATACAGAAATATATCTTATATTCAAAGTGAATAAGGATTATTTTCGTTTGTATAATTTTGATATTGAGGAATTCAACACCTTCCGTTGCCTCCGCTTTGAATTATTTATTAATCAATTTTTCATTAGTTAGATGTTTGTTCCGAATTAAAAAATCATATATTTTAAACAATTCTGGTTTCCATCAGTGTATTGAATTAACGAATACATTAAATGAAATTTTGTAATATCAAGACGTTAAAAATGAAAAATTACTCGTAAATCTTGTCTAACAAATCATACATCAGTATAATATATTTTAATTACTAACTTGCCGGCATAAGAAATGTATTTGTACTTTTTGAACTTTATTTTTAACATAGACGCAACTCATTTTAAATTTCCACGCCCTTTCCAAACGTTTATAATTTTAGTGTTATTTTATTCATAAAATAACTTGTATCGTTTTAAATTACAGTATTTCAATATTTAGAGGTCACAACAATCGGTCGTATACCTTAACGATCAAACTGATTTATCGCGATTGTGTCTTCGGTAAGGTTTATAGTCCTATTATTTTATTATATGCCACTATTACGACAGGGAGTCCCTTTTACGATCGACATTTATATTGGGTGTTTATTGAAAATGCTGAACTTCTGATTTATATCCGATGTTGTAAATTTGCTCCCCGATACATTTAAGATCAAATATTTTATTTTGAATCACATTTGGTTTATATTAATAAATTAATTTACTATATTATTTTTTGTGTCATATTTGAAATTGTGTAGGTGATTTAAATTAATATCGTTATTAACTTTCTAAATTAATTTTTCCAATTTTTTATTATATTTATATTTTATAAATAAATAATATTTTTTTAACTTCTTTCATATATGAACGTATAAAACGTTCATATATAAACGTAAATTAGCGGTAAAAGAAATCGAAAAGACTGCGCAAATTATCTGAAGACAGTGTAAAACGCTATTTTGCACATAATAATTCGCACGCATCGCGGACGTTAACGTGTTAAAAACGTCGCGTCGGAAAAAAAGGCGATGTCTAAAATGGCGTAATGCGAATTTGGCACGCCGGCCATTTTGGACTCAAAACGTAAGGACTTTAAGGGTCAGAGGGTCTCGCAGGTCCTCTCTGGCCTCGGGGGGTTTTTATTTCGGTAGCAATTTATTGTCCCAATTAGCGTCGTATCGTCGGCGAACCGGCCTCGTTTTATTTCCTCCATTTTTTTTCTTTCCCTCTTCTTCTTCTTCTTCTTCTTCTTCGTCTTCTTTCCTGTTTCTCTGTTCCTTTTTTTATTTCGTTCCTTTCGAACGACTCCTGTGACGAAATATATGTCACCGTGACGAAAATGTTCAAATCGTGTTTCGCGGGTAATTTGCCGAATTTGCTCTATTGAAATATTGACAATTCGTCCCTTTCTTGTCGTTCCGTTTCACCGATTTCGACGTCCTTTTGTCTTATTTCGAAAAATATTTTTTTTTCATTTTAATCTGATTTACATTAATTTATTTTCTTTATTATATTCATCAGCGAATATAAAGATTTGCATCAATCAAAATTACATCATCGATAATTGTATTGACTAATAATTTAAAATATCCACAACTTTTGTTTATTTATCCATAACATTTATTTTAATTATTATATATGAACTTTGATATTATAATATATATATATATATATATATATATATATATATATATATATATATATATATATATATATATATATATATATATATATATATATATATATATATATATATATATATATATATATATATATATATATATATATATATATATATATATATATATTACAATAATTCAATATGGCGACAAAATTTCATATACATATATAAATGTATTCGTTGAAAATGTGAATATTACACAATTGTAAATATTTTATACGCTCGTGTTTGGATATGTAAGTATTTTATTGATCATAGAAAACGTTAATTTTGCCCAGTGGGCGTTTTAAAAGGCTACTGCCAGTCGGACAACACTTGATATATGGTCGTTGATTGTGAAGAAGATTTGCGTGACAATGAATTATCAAGTTGAAATAAAAAAAAAAATAAAGCGTGAAAAAAATAATCACATCGTACACCAGAAAACTTCTAGCCATTTTACAAATACAACTCGACAACGATAAAAATTATCGCCTTTAATTAATTTATAATAATAATAATAATAATAATTAAAATAACGATTGCGTCGTATTTGTTTTACGATTGATTTTTTGGCATCTAGTGGTTGCCGTCGTTTAATTTTATGATTTTGTCAGTGAATCGATCTTTTTTTTTTCATTAATTAATTTGTTTGTATGTGCTGTGATGAAAGGTTTTTATTTTTTGTGAAATGTTAATCTTTAACTATTATCTAGATAATAGTGATTGAAGTTTTCCGGTTTTATATATATATATATATATATATATATATATATATATATATATATATATTATTTGATAGTACCGGCGGTTGATAAGCCGGTATCAAATATTTATTTAAAAATTTATAGCATTATCGAGTGATAAAAGACAATATATTTTTTATTAAATATATTTCTAAAAAGTAAGCTGATAAGATAATGAGAAATTTAATAAAAAAAATTAACATGTTATAAATTAATCATAATATAATATAATTTAAATTTATTGTTTAACTTTTATACAATATAATGTAAATGTGATTGAATTTTTGAATGTAATTAAAACTGAAAATTTAGATATAAAACTATAATAGAATTTTCAAAATAAGTTTGTGATTGTTGTGTTGGATTTTTTATAACAAATCATTTATGTATGTATAATTTATAATCATATTATATTGCACTCTAAATAATATTAAAAAATTTGGTTTGACTTGGAAATTATTAAAAATGTTTCACAAGACTTTTAATTATTTTTTTAAACACAATACCATTATGATAGCTATTATATCAATAAAATATAAAATTTGATAGTTATTTTTTTATTACAAACAATTAAACGAATTTTAGTCGTCGTCGTTGCCCCCCTTTCCTTCCATCCCCTAATTATGTTGTCTCTAAATTTTATTATTTTCCACAATCGAATCAATTTGCGGTTCGACAGCATTAAAATCGTATCGTTTCAGATTAATGCCGCCGACCGGTTCTTCGGTTTCGAGATAAAGCGTATTAATGACTCAATTAACATCTTAATAATATTGCGACGCGTTCGTAAAACCGACTACCGTACGTGCGCGAGTTTGTGTGCGCGTCACGCGGCACGATGACGAGATATTTCGTTCAGATGGGAAGCGGTTAATTCGCATGATCTGTCAGACTCATTAGTGTCGAAAACAGTTTCCTCCCTCATCCCCGGTATTTTAGTGATCTTGTGCTTTGAATCCGGGATAAAGCGCGTAGGAAGCCGGCAATAAAACGATAAGCTACCGTCGGATTCAATTAAATCTATTCGATCGAATCGATTTTTGAAAATAAAAAAGAATATACGTGAACCTATATAAAACTGTATCGGATACATGTTTAATTCTATATCTGTTTCGAATGGAATTTTTTAACCGTAATAATTTAGTTTAGATAAGGAAAATTTTATTTTTAATTTCGATATCTAGTGTCATATATAAAATATTTAATATAATTTGATTTTTATGTTTTTATTATTGAATGAAAATTTTCTTATCGTTTTGAATTTTAAATGAATATCGATAAAATTCCAGACGATTGAGCAAATATAAACGCGTTGCTAATTTAAAAGAATCGGATTCCAAAAATATATACATCGATTTTTGGTCACATTTTTCATTCCAAGCTTTAACCTAATGTGTTTTTTTTTATTAACGACATTTTAAAATCCAAAATATTTTTTTTTATAGAAATATAAAATAAATTCAAGCATTACCAGTTCAATGTTTGATCACAGATTTAAATGTCTTAAAAAACACACAATAAATAAATATACGACTGAATTATCCATTATTTCGAAACAGATAGAGAAAAACAGATTAGGCGAACGGAATAAGTATGTATGGTCGACATTAAAACGAAAAGGAGATAAATTCTCAGAAAAAGTAAACGACGAGATGAGGTGGTCGTACATGACATTAAAATGGAGAAGTATAAGACGACGACGACGATGATGATGATGATGAACGAAAAAAAAAAGAGACAAACGGTCACTTTTATCTATGAATCTGGTCCGGTAAATCGTGGTGTGTTCATGAATGGGTTCACGCGATACCCGTTTCCCCGAATTTAATTTCACAAATTGCCGGCGGGCTACCGGTGTTTGGGGTCCAATTAAAAAATTCGACCGGTCCATAGGACCAACGCGACCGGTCGACCGAGATATTTAATCGTGATATCGTCGAGCTTGCACAAATAAACACGACCGCGACTTCCATATCGATATGCGGTGGAAATTTCGTGATATATTGGCGATTTCGAAAAATATGATGATATTTCAAAACTCTCTGGGTATCTCTGTATGATATTTTTTTTTTCATATATCAGTTAAAATATTTTTATATTAAAAAAAAGTGTTTCTTATATGTTGTTGTTTTCTAATTATAATATTTAAAAATATTGTTCAACATAATAAATGAACATAACTTTATATATTAAAATCGCATATAATAATATTTATTTACTTCAAAAAACCGATTTATAGAAATTTAAACAATATTTTAAAGCAGTTTTTTTGATCTGAAATCTTCTAAATATATGTTGCGATACATTATATAATACAATTTTAATGTATTTAAACTGCGATAGATCGTCATATAAAATTCGATATTGAAATATGAATACGAAACGGATACAAGTGCGTTTAACAACACACGTGTGTAGAATTTTCACACCGCATTGCTGAAAAACGAGTCCGCAGCATGTACGAGTAACATTTTTTTAATTGGCGATTAATTAAATTAAACGGGCGCACTTTTATCGAAAGCCTATGAGTCGGACACGATTCCGGTTTTCTCATTTATTTTGCATTTATATATATATATATACGAAATTGTTGTTTGGCGAAAATTAAGCATCGATGTGTTCGAACACACGTGTTATATACCGAAAGATAACATGTTAATTTCACGATAAATTTATATATATATATATATATATATATATATATATATATATGAAAATAAAATTCGAGAATATTTCTTTATCTGGCGGCGAGATCATAAAAGGATCGCTACAAATTTATGACTTTAATTTATGAAAGTAATGGTCGTCTTACTGTAAGTGGAATTATGTGTTGATTCGATTTAGTCATGGTTGTTTTAATATAATTCGGATTGATGCGAGAATCTGGGACAATATGTGAAAAGGCGCTGGTTTTTTTACAGTTCAATGTCAAAGAGAAATATAAGCATTACATTAAATATTTATATACGTATATATTTTTAAAATTCCTCGATCATAATTAAAATGAGAATTAGAAAATTGTAATATGTATTCAAATATTTTTAATTTCGAAAATTTATTTAAATTATGATTTAATATAATTAGTTTTGTCGGATACAAAAATTAATTATTATGGATCTGGTAGACACAGGGTTAAAAATGCTACCTATATTTTTAAAAGTGTGCAATGACATATTGGATCCAAACTTATATGGTTATAGAATAAATATATAAACCGTCATATTTTATTTTATAACTATATAAATATAATTCTTAAAATAATTACTTTATTATATAATATATAAACTGTTGATTTTAGAATTACGCTATCGATCATCCCGTTAAAGAATTCCGTACATTTTTCAACGGAATCCAATTGTGAAACACGAGTTCAAAGTTGTAAACGTAATTTCTCAATAATATAAACGTGGGAATGACGTTAAGTATGACATATATTTGAATTATGCTATAGTTTCAATATGTTGTGATTAGCATTAAATTATGTCGCCGTTATAATACTATGCCTCTTTACTGTAATAGTTCGTTATTATTATTATTATTTTATCTTACAGCGGGACTCCGCTTTATCGATATTATATATATATATATATATATATATATATATATATATATATATATATATCAAATTTATAAGTAATTTTAACAGTAAATTCTAGTTCCTAATATAAGATATCTGTTCTTTGTGATTAATTTAATTGTATTATATTAATGAATGTTGATAATTTAAATATTTAATTGTATTATATAATTACATTATAAATCTTTTTCTATTGTAAGTAATGTGATATTACGGTTAAAATATAAAACCAGCGCTTTGCGACTTAAAAATTGATTTAATATGAAATACAACATTTTGAATTTTATAAATATATAACGGATATTGAACTATGAATATTGAAATGAAAATTGTGCACATGCATCCATCGCACTTTCATCGCTCGATTTACACGTACATATATTCTGTGTTTGGTAAAAAACCATCGCTTTCGTTATGATGATGTCAACTCGTCAGATTTGTATGACAACATTCGCGCAGCGTTTCATAACAGCGAAAAAAAGAGGTTTTTTTTTATTATTATTTTTATTTCGTTTCATTTTATGTGTGCACTTATTTTACTCTGGTTTTTTTTTCTTTTGATCGTTCACATATTTCTGTATAGGGAAACATTCAATTGCTTTTCATCTTTAACCCGTTAACTTCCGTACGAGCGTTTAACGCCACATATATTTTAATAATATGAATATATATATATATATATATATATATATATATATATATATATATATATATATTAAACTATTTTTTTTTCATATACAATTAAAATTTATTTTACAATTAATATTTATTTTAATTTTTTTTATTAGATCAAAAATTTCAATGGTTTATTTTTAATTACAATAAAAGCATATATTAACTAATAATATATATTTTCTATTATATTTATAATATATAAATACAGTTTTATGACCGTAAATTAGTTGGTATCGATGTAAACTCGAATGTACCTGTGATATATGTTGCTCGTTAACCCAAATAAACGGTAACTTCAATTCTTACATTCGATCGCATTCCAAAATACACACACACATATATTAATATATATATATATATATATATATATATATATATATATATATATTCTCGTCAACTGTTAAATCTTGTTGTGAACTATTAAATATCGGACGTGAAAAAAAAATCGCGTCCAAGGAAATCGACGTACTTTATTCACTAAATATATATGTATTAATACTATAAACGTAAATTAAAATGATAATGTTAGTATGAAAAAATATATCAGCACAATCGACGAGCATTTATCGAGTTTATTGTTAATTAAATAAAATTTATATATATATATATATATATATATATATATATATATATATATATATATATATATATATTAAAAAAAGTGTAATAATTATGCGACAGAGAAAGAGTGCGCTAGGGGGTCAAGTGGCGCAACTGCTCTCATGAGGCAATTTGTATTCAGTTCGACGGCGAGCCTTACAACTTTTGTTTAAGTATTATTAATATGGGGCCGGCCTTTTGGCTCGCCAATAAATGGCCGCAATGAAAAAAGCAAACAAGAACGGCCCTGGGTCCGCCATCTTACCAGACCGTGCCGGTCACATATATATAAATATGGCGAAACGGGAAGCGCGGTAACATTGGTCACACTGTACACGCTATTCAGTCACACGTCGATATTTTCGAACATTGCTCTATATACTATGTATATATATATATATATATATATATATATATATATATATATATATATATATATAATATGACATGTACTTACAGTTGGCCTATATTTTATATATAGATCAGTTTGAAACGGGAATATGTATTTATGTGAAAGTATGATGTTCAATACACTATTCTACATCAATTAAATGGGTTCCTAATATTTATGTATCATATATATTATATATAATTTTCAATTAATTTTTATATTCGAAAATTTAGTGGAGTTAAATTAGAAGAATAAAGAGGTTGTTCAAACATATATATTATGAAGAGAATAATTCATACAAGATCATTTAGCGTCTATAATTATATTTATGACTATGAAATTATTTTTATATTATAATATATTTACAATATTTAAATAAAATTATATATATATATATATATGTAGTTATATTATATCGTGATCTATATTTTTAATTATAAAATCTCCATAATAAATAAAGTCATCAAACTATAAAAAGATTGAAGAACGCGTATGTCGATTAAAAATTCTTTCATATCAATATACTCGGTCGTTATAATATGACGTTAAAATTAACTTTTGCAACGGACGTCGGTTAATTTATTAATCCATCTGTGCAACGCGAGGTTCTTTTAACAATATTGATAAATATGTGTTTGTGTGCGTGCGTGCGTGCGTGCGTGTATATATGTTATAGGCAATTATGTGGCATGGCAATATGTTATTATGCGCTTTACTTTCATACGAATATAGCAAATATATGCCAAAAAGGTTAATTGGTTTTGCCGGGCAATTTCTTTCCACGAACAGAGAGACTACATTAAAAAGGCGTGAAACACGTTAATGGCTCACTTATCTTGTGTAACCGATTTAGGGAAGATCGATATATTTATTATATATATATATAAAATAATAATAATTGAAAAATCGTCCGAAAGGTTATATTTTATGTCGTTTTTAAATTAAATAATCGATTGCTTCAAATAAATATTTTTTAATGTCAATTTTGATTTTAAAAATTCTGTATTCAACTGATTGAAATGTATAGGGTTTTGTTATATAAAAATATTATATAAAGTATAAAATCAATATATAAATATTTTGCTAATATTCTGTATCGACATAAATAAATTATATATGCTAAATTGCAAAAAAAATAATTAAAATTATGATTTAAAATTAATATTTTTTTTCTAATTAAAGAAAACATGGTTATGTAATTAATTCGAGTGTCTACAGACTTTCAAATCAACAACATAATTTTCACATAATAACAATCGTATAAAATGCACTCGTCAATTGTATCTATAATTATCTAAAAATAAATATTTATTAAAAATAATCACAAATATGCACGTACACTAATTTGTAAACCGATCTTGTGTTTGTTTCAAAAGACTGATGCGAGAAAAAAAAAAGAAGACGAATATAGATAATTAAAGTTCCATAGTAAGACGGTATTAATTAGTTTAATTGCTAAAAATGAAACTATTATTTATCATGTTATGTTATGGTTGAAATAAACATCATGTTAATTCAACGTAACTAATTGCAGATGTACAATATCGTCTCCATCTTTCTATATAATCATATCAAATCATTGTACAATTGTTCTACAAATATGATAATATAAATACCTACTATAATATTTAGTATGTATTTTTATATACATATATGAAGTATAATAATGTATATATTTTATTATATATTATAAAAAATAATTATTATGAGATGTAAATATACATTAAGGTCCGTTTATAGTCGTAGCGTAATTTGATATATATATAATATAATATGGTTCATTTTTTCGGAAATATCGAACGTAATATGGCGTCAAACGCGCGATAACCCTGAACGACGCGTTCGTTTCGGACCCACCCGGGTTAATTAAAACATTAAGAAAATTTCATATCGATGAAGCCATAAATCTGCCGTTTTGACAAATTAATTTCGGCCGTTTGTATTCGTTTTATTTGTAGCGCCGGGCAGATACGAGTCGCCGGCACCGCCTCGGACACATCTCAATTAATGGATTTTGTTCGACGTCGTGCCCCCTTATTGCCTCCGACACGGATTCTTTGTGCATTATTTATTATTTAGAACGTCTAGATAATCGAAGGAAGTGAATATATATATATATTTTTATTCGAAAAAAATCCGTTTGCGTGTACAAATCTTTTATTGCGCTGACGCCATAATCCTGTACTAGTTTTGTGTATGTTATTTCAGACATTATATTATATATCATATATACAGACATATATATTATATTATATATAATTCAAAGTTATCGTTCATTTTTTTATATTTAAAATTCAACGTTTAATTATTTTTCATTATTAAAAAAATATTTTTTTTAATATATTTTATTCAAAATTAATTAAATTGAAAATTTTCAATGATTTTGATTTCCAACTCTATAGTTGTTAGTGTATATTTGATCTCTTATCCGATTATAGAAAGATCTGAAGAGTTAAAAATCAGCTGGTTCAAAAACTGGTGAGTATGGAGGATGCTGGAAAACCTTTGAATAAGTTTTTATTGAGATATAAAGTAAAGTAAAAACTTGGATGCAAAAAAAATTATTATAAGGAAATTTCATGTTGAATAGCTAAGTCTTAGTAAATTAAAAAAAAACATACAAACATTCTTAATATTGATTTTATTAAAACATCTTACTTAATTTAGAGCGAGAACTAAAATATTAATTTAAATAATAATGATTTTATTATACAATTTAGAATTAATATAAAAATATTATTATTTTTATTGTATTCGTATTTTATTTTAAATCGTACGCACTTAACACCTTTAAACCATTTGTATGCCGGTGTCACGATCACTTTTCTCAAGTGTTAGTAAAAGCTCGTGCTCGCTCACGCACACGAGCTTGCTCTCGTCTTTTTTTCTTAGAGCCTTCGCTCGTTGAATATTTCAGCAAAAAAAGAAAAAAGAGAAAAACTTGACTTTTATTCGACGCTGGAATCGCTTTTCGATTTCCCACGGTGTCGGAACTCGAGTCGGCCACCGTCTTCGGCGATCTCCTTAGCGACGCGTCGAATAAAATTTATTAAATTGAGCCGCGTCCATACGACGATCGAATCATGAATTATTGAAGCGCGAGAACCGATCGTAGAATATCGAAAAACGGGAAGAATCCGAAACTTTTCGCATCTATTTGTGCGTATTTGTCGTTAAATTAAAACGGTTCCATTTTTATTATTGTTTAACATAAGCCCCCATCCTAAAGTGAATTTTCCGTTTTTTTTTTATTATTATTATTTTGAGTTAAATTAATTTTTCATTTGTATTCGTGTCAGCGATTTTTATCGGTATTTTATGACGATTTTTCGAAATTTTACGTTTGCACCATGTTCGACTAACTGATTAAGTTTAATTAAAATTCAACGGTGGACACGTTTGGTAAATAAATACGTCACATTATCGTATTATTTTGGTAGATTTTTTTTTATAATTTTGTATAAATATATAAAACACATACATCTATGTGTTTTAATTAAATTTCATATTTATTTTTTCAATAACGAGTAAATAATTAAAAAATTCGTTTCAATATAATATTTAAAAAAATGATGTTTATATATTTTTATAAAAGAAAGTCTCATTTAATATTATTATATTATATTAAATGTAACTGAAAAAAAAATAGATTGACATATAAAAATATTTTTTCAAGAATGTAGATCAGTTTTATAAATATTTTAATAAATATATAAATAAAAAATAATACAACAATTGATGCATTAATTCATTTTAATAATTAAGGTGTTATAATAATAAATACAAAATATCTCTAAAATTACTTTAAAGATGTACAAGTTGAAAATATCTGGTGCAAACCTTTTTTTTTTCATCAAAAGGAGTAATTTAATTAAATACAATTAGTTGGAAATATATCACGAGTCTGAATATCGGAAAAAGATTCAAATAAAAAAAAAATATTAAAAATATCAATACAAAGTCTCGTGTTAAAGACGATAAAAGAAAAACGCACAGAAAAAAAAAAGATAAATACAAAGGCAACACTTATTTATAAATTTAATATATGACAAACAGTCGATAAGAAAAGTATATTATATATTGTTGAGAATTGCGAACGTCGAATAATGCATTATACAAAATGTCCGGTTATTATGTAAAATAACGGATCCTTTATATGAATATATATACATTTATTTATATTTATATATATATATATATATATATATATATATATGTATATATATATATATATATGTATATATATATATATATATATATATATATATATATATAAAGAATACGCATTTTCTCACCTTTTACGATTGCATTTTCCCTGGAGATGTTAGTCTTCTTGGAAGACGGCTTCATGTTTAAATGTAAAAATTTCTTTGGTATCGCTCCCGTTTCGATCATGGATCGGGGTACGGTTTTATTGGTTGCCGTTCCGTTTTTGGTCATATAGAAACATAGTGCTGTTTAATTAGCTAACCATTCAACAAGAATGTTTATTGCTTCTTGTTCTTGTTGAAAACGGGTTGTACATATTGAACGAGCCCCATCGCAAATGGCCGCCGCCGAGACAAATGGTGATTTATCAAATGGCCGCGGAAAAATGGCTCGTTTATACATTTTTCTAATGTCCTCATCGGAAAAATTCTTCGTTTTTCTTTTTTTTTATTTCTCTCTTCGATTCCTAGTCGGCTTATTCGCGAAACTGTACACCGAATAAAAATCGTCGTATAAATGGAACGTTCGTAATGTTGCTAATTGTTTATGACAATAACGATCGTGTGATTTCCGCACTTTGGTTCAGACATTTAATACGGAAAAAATAAATAGATATTTTATAATAAAAAAAAAACTGTTATTTTATAAAGTTCAATAACTTTTGTGTTAATAATATTGATGAAATCATATAAAATATATATACTTTGAGAAATATTAAAGAATGAATGTTTATAATAAAATATGAAAATTTTTGCTATGATACAAATTACAATATATATATGGAATCAAAAGTTTTACTATAAATATATCAAATATCACACATTTTAAAATTCCAAAGAGAAATCAGAACGTTTTACAAGTAGTATTATATAATTTTAATAGATATACATGTTCGCTATATAAGAGTATATATATATATATATATATATATATATATATATATATATATATATATATATATATATAAGTGAAATAATATTTACTAACTGGATTTATTAAATCAATTTATGCCGCAATAACCGTTGGTAAGATCGAGAATTTGTCGTGGTTACTAGTTTTTTTTTATTATTATTATTTTTAATATGATTATATTTGAAAAATAACACGAGTTAATACTGAGATTTTCCATCGTATATATACCGTTTAGTTGACGGCTTTATACAAATGCACTCATATATATATATATATATATATATATATATATATATATATATATATATATATATATATATATATCGTTGATGATTAATTGTAGAACGCGTTGTCTTGTACTGTTTTTGTATGTTGTATATATCGCGAAGAACAATTTGTATTTGTCTGCTGTTACTGATCATGGTCTCTATAACAGTAAAAAAGGATATTGTATTGATTTTTTTCAGTTGTTACTGTTTATACACTATGTAAAGTTTTATTATTTATAATTTATTATAATCAAAACTAATATATTATATATAGATATAATGAAAAATATTTAGATATTTAAAAAAAAATCATATATTTCAAGCTATATTTTCAATACAAATAATGAAGTAAACATTAAAATAATAAATTTACATCTATTGCAAAAAAATATATGTAGTCGAATGTTGATACGACACGTCTAGCATTTTTCAATTTTAAATCAGTTTGATTAATATGTCATAAAAATAATCCTCACTAATGTCACACTAACCGGATTCAATTGTATTTTGTAATTTGTATTTAGTTAACTTCGCTTACTATACTTAGATATTCAAAATGAAAGTTTTCTAGTATATATTTTTATATTATAATATTTAATAAAATATAATTGTAATAATATATTAATATAATTATGAATTTAAACAAGATAGATATATAAAATTATTTTGATACGAATTATATGTTTGAAAGTTATGTGTAAAGGTTGTGATTTATAGAAAGAAATCAAAAATAGATTATATAGTTTTTATAAAGTTGTTGAATAATAAAAATGGTTGAACACGACTGATTCCAATAATCGTATTAATCTAATTGTGACATCGATAAATCGATATAGAACACTATATTGTTATATTTAGATTAAAATCGATTTATATCGCATCTAATCATTAATCTATCAAAAGTTAGATAGATATATTGTCGGAAAGATTTATATATTGCGGATTGTATTAAAATTAAATATGTAAAGGATGACAGGACAAGTCAATTTGTTCAAGTCTTGTATGATTTTATAATGTTGTCTTTCAATTCCAATTTCCATTACTGTGTCTGAACGGCAATCGTAACAACAACAACAAATTTTAATATATATGCATATAATAATCTATTCCTGTATTTTATTAGGACGTCGACTATAAATCAACGGGAGCCGACCGTTGCCGAGATAATTTAATCTTTATTGTTTATTTATTGTTACTTCCAAATTACCGCTCCGGGATTATTTATATGGAATAATACGAGTTTCGCCTTGTACCCGTATTAAGGCGAACCGTACCTCGAGGGGGGCAAATCGGGGCGGTTCCCCATCAATAAAAATACATCAAAACGATCCGCTACCACGAAAATCGTAATAAATTTGTCCAAAACAAATTACCTTTTTTTTTCATTATTATTATTATTATTTAAAAAAAATAGGAAGTGTAGAAAACGATTCCATTGAGACGTTCGATTCGAAAACGAGACGTTCGATATTTATGACATTATTCGTTTAGACGTGCGTCGGTGCGTTTTTATTTATTATATTAGAAAAAAATATTTTCCACGTGTAACCGCGCATATAAATTGATAAAATTATTTATTGCCGACGTCTTTCGAGCCGGGTTTAATTGTTTCAAAACGGAAAAATTTGCATTTTAATCAATGGACCCCCGTTTTTCCCCCACCCCCCCACCCCCTCTCTCCTTTGATTTTTGTTCGATTAATATATAAATATGGTAAATATATCGGGATCGTTGCGCAACCGAGAATATCGTTACACGCGCACATACATATTACGGACGTTTTTGTGCACGAGCGCGTATAAATATTAATAATATTCGTTATAATATATTGCGCGAGTCATAGATCAATTTGTTATTTATTGTATTAATTTGTTCTACACAAGTGAATTTATATATGCGCATAAATATATTATTAATAAACCAGAAATATTTATGAATACGATATTACATTAATTTTTCGAACATTTATTGGATAATTTTGATTTTTGAAAATTGAAAAATTATTATATAAAAATATAAAATTTTATTAAAAATATAATGTATCTTTATGAATATTAATTTGGAATAAAAATGTTTAATACAATTATTATTTTTAGTCATCGTTTTATTCTTTATACCTTCACAATATTAATATTGAATTTTCGACGATTTACTTATATATTTCATAAAGAGTATAACAAGGTGATTTTCTATTTATATAAAAATATGAATTTGTTCAAAATAATAATAATATATTATTATTTACCATACTATAGCATTAAAATAAATATACTAAAATCTTTTTTTTATAATCTAATAAAAAATATATAATATTGAAAATAGAAAATATCGAAGTACTAATTATATTAGAATATATGAAAGAATACTATAATAATGTGTCGAAATACATTTTTTACGATATATATATATATATATATATATATATATATATATATATATATATATATATATATATATATATATATATATATATATATATGTTGACTATATACAAAAAAATTATATTAAATTGATTTAAAGATATCCATATATAGTACATATATTATAATTATAAAAAATGTAAATAGTAACAGATTGCGATCTTTATACTATAATATGATAGTGAAAATAATAAAACGATATATATATATATATATATATATATATATATATATATTATTTGTATTATTATTGACTTTTAGAAATATTGACGCGGACCAATTTCTCAGATTACGTCGTTTGCATATTTTGCGGCGGATTTTCGATCTGATAAAACGAAAATTGTTATGGCGATGATAATAAACGATATGGAAATTAAATCTTCAAACAATAAAAAAAAAAGAAAAAAAAGATTGCCGATACGTGAAAATTGAAAATCGACCAGCTGTTTTCGTACACACACACACACATACACATACACACACATATATATATATATATATATATATATATATATATATATATTTATGCGGTATCCTCTGATAGGAATCGAACCTCTTGTACGCGAGAAACACAGAGGCGCGAACGAATTATACGGACACGTTATATATTATTAGTGTTTAATATTTATTTATTTTTATAAATTGTGTATTAAATCGACGCCGTTTGTCTGGAATCAGATAAAAGTTTTACTTATGTATTATATATATATATATATATATATATATATATATATATATATATGGTCAAACGGAATTTCGAACCCGATATAAGTCGGGATACAAGTAGTCGGTCACGCTATCATTTCGTCGGTGAGCCGTCGAGCGAAATACAAATGCGAAAATTTGCATTTAAATTGATAGGTTTATTGCCGTCGAGAAATTTATCAGAATCTTTAAAAAGCCACTATTCCTACGCTATTAACGTGAATTTGTCTCGATACACGAGCGAACATATTTATCTACGTGCTATTGGCAATATCGAATTGTGATTATTAAGCGGAAAAAAATATATTTAATGTCGCATATTTTACATATTTATAATATATATATATATATATATATATATATATATATATATATATATATATATTAAATACAAATTTTTATAATTTAAATCAATTAAACAAAATTGTTGATTCTTTTGTTATTTTTAAAAAATTCATTTGTAATATTGTCAATAAAAAAAACAATTGTAGGTAGCTTTTTTTTCTATTTTACATAATCGAAGTGCATTTTAAGTTAAAAAACAGTGACTGCTCGTGATACAGAACTTATCTAGGTAAAAATAAATAAAATAATTATTATATTGTATATAATAAATATGTTTCACGATTCGATTGTTAAAAAAAATATATATAATAATTATTTTATTAAAATATATATATATATATTATTTAAAAGTCACTAGTAAAATAACGAGAGTCTTAAATTTTAATTAAATAAAAATGTGAAAAAAATATTATTGCACTCTATATATAATATTTTTAATATATAATAAAATTATAAAAAGTCACACATAGATATGATCATATTATAATTATTATAAATATAAATAAATTGCGCCTTAACGTTAACAGTTAGTTAGACGTATCGCAATCTCAATCATTTATTACGGTAGCACTTCACGATTTAATTTCACGCTGACGTATTATTATATTATAAATAAATCGTCTATTATATATATATATATATATATATATATATATATATATATATATATATATTATTAAAACAAATAAATATTATATTCGCACTATGAATTTAAATTGAACAATTACAAAGTGTTTGCGCTTAATTGAAGCCGTTTATTATGCGACTTTGTATATTTTCATATTGAATTAAAAAGTTTAACATTTTCAGTATTCGCTGTCAGTTTATCAATCTAGGAATTAATTCTTAATTAAATTTGTGATGTTTATAATATATTCCGTTTATTTTGCTGTTATTTATTTGTTGAAAATAAACAGATTGTATTAATTACGTGCGCGTTTCCTTAAATTTTATTCTATTTTTGATTTTTAGTAGGTCTTAATTAGCAAAATGCGATACGGCTTAATTAGAAGTGTCTTTTGAGGGATGGTTAAAGCGTTTTTGAACAATTGTTTAAATAATATATTTTTATATTTCAATTTAAACCATTTGTAACAATAAATAAATTTATGAATACTCAAGAATATATATATATATATATATATATATATATATTCTTGTGTGTGTGTGTGTTTGAATAAAAAAATCAGTTTTAATTATTATTATTATTTTGATATTAGATTTAATATTTTTGATTAACTTTATAAAACTGTAAGATTTTTCTATGTATTTATAGTCTGCTGACTAACTCTACGCCTAATTTTTTAATATTATTCAATTTTGAAATATATTTAAAGAAAAGATATCTATAACATAATTAATATATATTTTTAATTTACAAGAAATTAATACCATGCTGAGAAAAAAATACTGAATATAAAAAAAATGTATCTAAATAAAAACGAAAAGGTTAAACACTAAAATTTAAATATAATAATACTAAATTAAAAAAATATACATCTTTATAACGATTAATTTAAATTATTCGAAATATTTATTTACAATATTGATAAAATGTGGTAACCCTCATTTCTTACATGTTAATTTGTCTGAACAGGGCTGTCCAAGTGGACGAGTCTAAAGCTCAATTAACGAGATCGAAGAATGTGCTCCCGCTGACCCTATTTTAATGACGTTACCACGAAGCCATATTTAGACCCTCGAAATTAATCAGTGCACAGCTTGAGAAGCGCTGGTGAAAATTGAGCGAAAAATAAACGCAGTATTATTAGGCATTATTAAAATGTAACCATGTTTTATTATATAATATTATATATGAAGTATGCGAAAATTTTCTCGGTTGGAAAATTGAATTTTCGCACGCTCTGAAAGTCGTAATTGCGTTTATTAAAAATGCGGCTACGATTTAATGTAATTAGTGTTGAATTCCGTATACTTTTTTTTTCGCAGCTGTCGAAGACGATGATTTATATGTGAATTTTAAAATATGACGTGCGTGTCCTTCTCTACCAAGTGTCTGTTAATTAGCAAAACGTTAAAAATGCCAGTATTAATGATGTTTTGCCGTTCAAGAATTTGCTATCTGATGTATTTGTGTGTATGTGCTTATAGTTTAACGACCGTTTTTTTACTTGATCTTATATTCCATATTTCAGAATTTTGATTTATATTTTTAACACAATTAGATTGATTGTTTCACATATTGGTTTAATTGATAGATTGATATCTATAGAAAAAAGTATGAAAAAATGTGTTGTCACTACGTATGTTAGTCATATATTTATATCAATAATATCAGTGATGATAATTTAAATATATTTTTTCCACCACTTTCTATGATTACTCTAAATTTTTGAGATATTTTTTAAACATTATCTAATTATTAAAAAAAACATAAAAGTAATTGAGAAAGTTTTGTAAAAATAAATTATGTAATAAAATATATAACACTGATTAATTTTTATAAGAGGTTTTTATGAAAGTGATAAAAATTCTAGTAGATTAAAATAATTCTGTATATTATAGTATCGTTTGGTATTTTTTTATACTAACGTATGTCCGGTAGTTTTTGTATAATTTTACAATTATCGAGTTAAATACTAAATGTTTATTATTATTAAATATAAGCCGCCGTTCAGAAACAAATCCATATTTAAATTTGATTGCGGATTATTTATAAATTATGAGAATTAACCGCAATAAATTCATAAGTAATATAATGTAATAATCACGTTTCTGAGCGGGAAAAACGCTTTAAATTCATGCAACTGAATTAATATAAAAAGTAATAAACGGCGAACTCGTATTTACAACTAAGTAACAATTTCTAAAGCTAATGCTAATAAAATTTTATCACTTGTCCTTAACAGGAAATGAATGTTTTATTTTCGCAATTTTACCTATGTTTATAATGCAGGCATATCGAGTTGTTACGATATGTTGTAATTGGTTTATTTTGATTATATTACACGGTTATTATATCATTCAAAACATTTCTAATTTATTACGATTGAATATTAATAAATATATAAAAAATAATCATATGACAATATTATAAAACATTGTATATAGATTAGTTAATAAGTGATTTTATAATAGTACCCTAATTATATATGTATGTATATATATATATATATATATATATATATATATGTGTGTGTGTATATATATATTTAATTTATATTTCGTATATTTTATTTGTTCATTTATTTAAAATATTTGTAATAAAACATCATTTTTTATGTAAGAAAATAGTTCAAAATTATGACCCATATTTAGAGGAATTTCCATTAAATAACTATTATTTTTTAAACGAGTATTTTTTTTATTATACATTATATGACACAATAAAATAATGTTTAATGTTGTCGTTTATAAATGATACATTTTGATTTAATGTTTTAATTCTATAAAAGTAATTATGAGTGTAATTAATATATATATATATATAAAGAGATTCTCGAACATCTTTATTGCAAATATGGCAAATCAAGTCATAACCATAATTAGAAGTATTATATTTACATTTTATTATAGATATTGGAATCCGTTTAAAATATACAATATCATTTTTTTCTGAAATTTAATTTATAAAAATGCGACATATTATAATGTAGTTGAAAAAAAAATGTTAAAATATACCACAATTTTGTTTTGCGGCAGCTGACATTTTAATACGACAAAATTTCGTAAAATTTGTACTATAAATTTTGAACGTATAAAAATAAATATAAAAAAAAGTAGAACCAAAATGAGCTCCGCCCTCCCAGATGATAAAAAAAAAAGTGACAGGTCGTCTCCGAAAACGTTCGAGTTAATTATCGATCAATTAAGAGGAATTTCAATGGAAAAGCTAGACAGTGTGGCGTTAGCCGGTCCCTAATTAAGGGATAAAAGGGACTAATATTAATCACTTGACAGTAGCGCAGCATACTTTTCTTACTGTACCTTAACACCGGTCAACCCCACTCCCCCCACCCTCGTATAAGGAATTTCAGTGCGGGGTTGAATATTTCGTTGTGCACGTTCGTCTCGTTAAATTAATAGTAGTAACCCACCCTTATTATTTATCATGTTTATGACATGTTTCGGGTATGAAAGAATGCGGACATATCAATTTTCGAAACGTTCACACATATTTTCGAACGATGCCGCGCACTAAATATTCGTGTTTTCTAATAAATATTATACGTGTATATTTATGATGATGGAAAAAAACGGATGCGTTTTTCTTTTTCTTTGAAACGAGTCTAATTTTATTTTTATGATGCGTTTCGGTCAATATTTATGAATGATAAT
This sequence comes from Leptonema lineaticorne, assembly GCA_024500535.1. Taxonomy (NCBI): domain Eukaryota; kingdom Metazoa; phylum Arthropoda; class Insecta; order Trichoptera; family Hydropsychidae; genus Leptonema; species Leptonema lineaticorne. Next base: position 5,532,840 of record JANIJI010000004.1, on the reverse strand, counting down.
GAATTTGGAAATGTATTAAATGTTGATATTATTATACGATTCGTTATTCGCTATTCAATCGGTTCGTTTTATATGTTATATTCAAATTTGTAGGTATTTTTCTTTTTGGAAACGGATTGTTAGTTTTATTCATTTTTTTAAAATATTTTTTTTCTCATTCATGTGGTTGATAATAACTACTGTAATCGTTATTAATATTAAAATAATAATAATATCAAGTATGAAGATTAAAAACTTTTCTAATACATTTGTTGGTTTAATTAAACAAATTTTATATATAGACAATCTGTAATCTATCTATAATATTAAAAACTAAAATTGTTCGTTTTATTATATATAAATACTAATAAAATGTGTAAGTTAAGTTAATTTAATTTTATATTTATATATTAATAATATATAGGAATTCGAATTATAAATTGTATAGATGACATAACTTTTAAAATTAGAAATTATGAAGTGAATCAATGTTGATTAGTCTCTGAGTTATTCGAGCGCCATCTAGTAATCATAAATATACTGAATATAAATATTGATAATATTTACGTTAATTTATATACAGATTTTTAAAATGTAATAATAAGTCTTTTCTACAATAGGTATTTTTTATAATACGTAATATTCAAACTTTCAATACGTCGCATAGTAATTAAAAATGCGCATTTTTTTTGTACCTATTAAATTAAATTTATTTTATTTCGTTTCGGCGCAATTTTTTCTATTAGGATTCTAAGAATTTTTTCTATCACTTATCGTTTAAAAAATCATCCTTAGCCTGTGTGCTGATTCGAATGATAAGATAAATTTATTAAGGTGCGCTTTTTTTTCCAATGTCGCTTCCGTTGATGTTAACAGGCGGCTGTCTTTCTTGTAAAACAATATAAATTAATAGACATTATAAATTGTTATTTTTTTTCTCATCCAAATTATAAAATCTATTATAATAAAAATATCACCGAATAAATATCAATATAATACTTTTTTATTTAATTGAAGTTGAATAAACTTCATTACAACAGTTGAACGGTTTATAGATGCATATCATTAAAATTTTAATAACTTTTTTATATTGATTTTATTATATTTTTTTTACATATAATATTTAAAATAATCACAAATATTATACAATTTCACATTATATACAGTATTTTCTTTATAAATTATTTTAAATAGTGCAGTGAAATTAATACTATATAAACAGTGATTCACAAATATACATGCATTTATATAATATTTTTTATTACATTATATTGAAATATATGAATGTATTGTGATGTTTTTATGGTGTTTATAATTAAACGTGTTGTAATATTTATGAATTTGTGTAATTATTAATCAATTTAAAAATATAAAAAAATGATAGTATAATGTAAATTATATCAAAATTTTAACAACTATTATTCCTTTCAAAAATTTGATTCACGTATAAAAAAATTATATTCAGACATATTTTATGATAATAGAAATACATTCCGTTTATTTTATAATAAACAGCGCTGTCAAAAATAACGATATTAATTTTTGGAATGCAATTATTTTATATGTACACATACATTTAAATTATTCGTATTTTGCGGTGATTTATCGAATATTTAAACAATTCATTCCAATTTATATTCGAAACGTGCAACATTTATGCGAATATCGAAATTGTTAGAAGTCCGCGTATAAATAAGGAGGACTAATCTCGTTTCGCATTCATATATGGATATAATGTTTTCACTATTGCCACATTATTTCGTTCAATTTAAAAGGGAGAAATGTCCGTATATTTTATTTTCATCGTTTTAAAATCGTGATCACGTCGAAAAGGCAGTTTTCTTAATATAATCGTATAGTTAGTTTGATATTTCGAATATATATCAGTCTTTGGATTTTATATTAATTGATTAAGCGAGATCTAGAATTGGTTTTAGATAATAATTTTAGATCAAAGTTTTGATATTTGAATTATAATAAAAATTAGAACAATAGAGTTGTGATTTGATTAATATATATATATAAAATTTTTAATATCATTTTGAGTGATGTTTATGCCAGAAAGATTTATATGATATAATTAAAGATTTGGATATATTAATCTTTCATTAAAATAAAATTATTAATATGATTTTAAAAGTCATATTTTCACATTTAAAAAAATACCTAATCTATAGTTAAGTAGATAAATATTATTTTCATTAAAAAAACTATTTTTATATAAATTTTGAAATAAATCAGCACTTTATAATTTGAAATTTATATTTAGGTATTTTATTAATAAAATTCTATTTTATGGTTTATAGTGAATAAATATGGTTTCGTTTATTTAAATATTGCACTTTAACCTATGCACATAAAATTTATTATATTTTACCGTGTATCGATATAATTATTAGATATTTTTAAGTATTGAAACAACTGCCGTTAAAAAAAAACGCAAAACAATGCATTTGATATATGTAATATATTCATAAATATTAGAGAAATAAATTCGTTTTATCGCGAAAAATCGCAAATTAAAAATTATTTTTTTTTTTAAATGAGAAGGTCAGAGGTTGTGCGTGTAATTAGCGTAATTAATGATAATGTGAGAGGGTTTGTATTTTTTTTTATTGATGGGGTATAATTCCTAAATGTGCAGAGCCTAAGGGCTGAGCGCCTAGCAGAGCGAGGGGAGGACGCCCCGCCAGCGACGCCGGTGACCCCCCGGGGAACAAAGCCAGGGGTGGTAAAAGAAGGGGCTGCGCCGACATTCGCAATTTCTCTATTTCCGCTTCCTGCAGCCGCTTCGCTTTTGCTCTGCGATTTTGAAACCAAATTTTGACCTTAAAAAGAATGAAAATGGAAAAATTATGTAAGTACGTCTTTTTTATTTTATATATTTATTCTATTGTTGATTCGTTTATTACTGATGTTAGATTTTAAAAATATTTATATATATATATATATTAAAATTTTATATGATTATACAATAGATTTTATTTATATTTCCAAACATATTTTAATAATATGTAATAATTAAAAAAAATATTTGGGATTAAAAAATACTTGGTATTTTAAAATAAATATTTTTTAAAATCTCTGAAATATGAATTAAATTCATCCAAACAATTTAAATTTGTGAAAATATAAAGCGTTTATTAGAGTACTTTTCAATTATGATTTTTTTCATTATGAACGGACCTGAACGTGTTAACGCGAAATTTTCCCAAATTTATTTGACATGCGTGTACGTCTAATTTTCTAACAACTTTTTTTCTTGACTTATTTATCGTAACACCGGTTTCGGTTTCATTGTTCGGTAAACGTACATTATCGTTAATAATCGCGCTTATTTTCATTTAATAATAATATTTATAACTACTATAGAAAAAAAAGAAACACGAAATTAATATACATATATATATGTAAAAAAAATCGCAAGAGAGCGTGCGAGTTAACGTAATAATTTAACGGTAATTTACAATTATTTAGTGTTAACGTACACAAACACACCCGACATCAGATTATGTTATGTTTTATATACGCGAATTTAATTCGATAATTTTTTTTGACTAATATATATCGAGCTAATTAGATATGCGCGTGTGTGAATGAAAAAAATATTTAGAGTAACGCTTGCAAATTTTCCAGAAATTATAATTCGATTCGATAATTCGACACGAATTTTTGCAATTATAAGCGCTCGAGGTCCGAATTTTATTTCCGTGCCAAATTATGGAATCGTTAATTTGAAAATTAATTAGGTCTATTGATCGCAAATTCTATTGTGTTTTTGCTTTTTTTTCGTTTGTTTTTGCATAATTCATGAAAATCTAGTATTCTATGAATAAATTTTGTTTTTAATCGAGTTCGTTGTCCGTCGTTCGTATAATTATAATTCGATATATTTATATTTTTCATGACGGATTGAATAAAATAAAATTGTTCTAATAAAAAAAATCGAATTTGATATAAAAAAAAAATGTATATAAATCACCTGAGTTTCGGTGAGTCTCAACGAACTGGAGAATTCGGCCCTTTCGGCGATGCTCAAGTACTGTTTGTCCCTGAATTTTTTTTCGAGCGCGAGAAGTTGCTGTGTCGTGAAGGGTGTTCTCGGTTTCCTGTTGGGTTTGTGCTTCCTTAACTGACACCGGACCACTGGTGGACCCGAGGGACCCGACACTCCGGACGCTGAACAAATTAATTTCACAAATTAATTAATTGCATCTGTCCAGGATGTGAAATCATTTTTTCCTCTTTCTTGTCGTACCAAAATTTTCGTGTACAGTGTATACACGCTTATCATGACATTTATAATATTTTTACTAGATAAAAATATCTTTTTATTACATAAATTTTTTAAAAAAATTAGCAGAAATTTAAGAAATATAAAGAAATTGAAGAATGATTCATAATATTTTAATAAAAACAAAAAATAGATAATATGAGATATTGACTGAGTAGAGGAATATAAATTAGTGTATCTATGATCTATATCAGATATAGGAATCTTTCAGTAACTTTTCAACAATAGTCTTTAATAAAAGTCGTTTAAACAAAATAAAATATGTGAAACTAGGTAAATGAGAAGTCAAACATTTCTAGAAGTTAGACCGTGGATATGTTACATTTACTTAAAAAAATATACATTTTATATATAAAACATAGAAAAATCACATTACACGAGGATATAAAAGGTTACACTTGTTCGCTCAAAAGGCTACATGCAGACTTAAAATCGCGAATTCCCCTTCGCTGCTCTATAATTATCAACAGAATTTTAATTAATGCGTTGCAACCCTTTTAATATGAATTATTACTTATAATATCGGAACTAAAAATTATTAACAATATCGTTAATAATATTATAATAAATAATTACGTAGTTAGAAAATGATACAAAATCTAAATTATAAATTTATTGTTTATGAAACAATTGATATTATATAGCAATAGATACTGTCTTGTATTACATTAATAGAGAATCAAAGTTTTATCATGAAATAGGTCATCGAGCGGAACCTTACTATATTTTCAGAATATATAGTATATATATATATATATTTTTTTTTCATTCGGGATCACGGTTATCATCGCCGCTTTTATTATTTTCCATTTCAATTTCGTACACACGTATATACGTGTACGATTTAAATATTGATTATGGACGGCGTTCTTCGACCGGCCCACTTTACGACCGGTTAATTAAGATCGTAGCCCGCGACTCTCGGCTAATGAATATTCAATCCGGGCCTAAATAAAGCTGACAAATGCGACCGTGTACGTGTCCTCGGGGGAAGTGGAAACCGGCGAACGGACGTACGGGAGGGAAGGGAAAAAAAATGAATATGCATATATCCGATTCCGAATTATCCACCCACCTACCCCTGGATCGAATATGTTTTTCGTCTCTCTCGTCCAATCGGACGACTATATTTGATCGTTCGTAATCGATATATTTGAATTTTATAAAATGGCTTTATTTTTTTTATTTTAATTTTGTATCTGGCGGTCTTTTGAAACGAATATTTTGTTAATAACGCACGAACGCCCACGATTTTTGTGGTTTCGAAGGCGATTCTCGAGATAATCACGCGAATGTATAAAAATGTCGGGTTATTGCGTGAAATTATTATCATTGCTATGAGAGACGACTCAAATAATAGTGAACGTACTGTACATGTCGTATATATATATATATATATATATATATATATATATATATATATATATATATATATATATTCATTGTAATTAATTTGAACTCAAATGTCTTATTAATCCTTGTAGTAAATAAATGATTATCGTAGGTATTATATAACAATACATAGATGTCTATTGTAGGTATTATATAATAGTAAATATTTGACGGTTAATGACATATTCATATTAATAAATAATGAATCATGGTTTAATTGAATGCTAATCTATTATATTGATGGCGGTAGGGGGGGGTTCAGCTATTTATTGATTTGAATAGACAGCTTTTAACCTCGTTTTTAATTATTTTTAAATACACAATTTTTATTATTATTACTGTCTAGGAGTTAAAATCATTAATATGTATGCGCGTGAATTATATTACAATATTAAAAGAGAAGATAATTAACGAATAATAAATGTTTTTTTTTTCACGGTAGCGGCCAGTTATACGAGTGAAGCAATTAGATAAAAAGTTGAAAATTAATTCGGTAAGATTTAATTCGGGTCTCGTTATGTTTACGTTGGTAATTTGTAAGCAGCAATAATAAATAAAAATGGCAACCGAGCTTCCGAATTTATTTCGATAAGAGAAAAAAAATATTACATATATATAATATGTTAAAATTGTTTATTATTGGAATTTTGGAAATGCGTGTACATCGCATTTTGAAAATAAACCATCTATTATAAATATTAAAGGAAAAGTAGATTGTTTTCACTTTTAAGAAAAAATGTTAAATATTTTGTACATATATATATATATGATATGATATATAAATATGATTTTATAATTTAAAATTTTAATTAAATTTGATAAAATGGATTAAATTTAGAATCATAATTATAATAATATATAAAAATTTGTTTCAACATATTTATATTCTCATCTCAATCGTCGACTGTATAAAAAAAGACGAGCATGTCCATAAGCGATTAAATTTAATTTTTCAAAAAAAAAAATCATTTCTTCGAGAATGTGTCGATTGTTGGGGGGCGCGTATTCGCGTACGCCTTTGTCATATTAATCCCGAGGGATGGGCGTCCAATTAAAATTGCTCCCGATGCAATTAAATATATATCGCGTCGAATATCATACAAAATGGCGCATAATTAGGTGCAATGCATGAAAAAAAATTGCATAACTTCCTCCGTCGCCTTCATTTATATATATATATATATATATATATATATATATTATTTATTTTCATTTATATTATACTCGTTTATTTATTCGTTTTTTTTAACCGAACTGACATCGATGCGTTCGACTTTTGCATTATTTATTTTGCACGCATGCCTCTTTGTAAGTAAATGATGCGTTTTTAAAGGACGACTACGGACAGGAATTCCTTTTTGGTTCTTCCTCTTCATTATGTCCGAAGGTGATGAATCAAAAATGATAATTCTATTATTTTAGCATTTTTTTTTAATTGGTTATAATAAACTACAGGATGTGTAAAAAGAATACGAGATATTTGAAAACTGAATATCATATAAAATATTAGCAATCGAATTCGTTATTTATATTTTAAATTAAACAAATTAAATTCAGTGAAAAAAATGTTATTTAGATGTAAGCTTTTAATATGTTAGATCGACACCATTTTTGATGTAATATTTTGTTTCAATTATATCAATTTCATCGGTTTACTTTTATTGGGATTATTTGGATCAGTTTAACGCTTTTACTATTTTAATTTACTGGCTAAACATATTACTGAAACTGTGCTTTTTAATTAAAGTATTGAAATTTTAGTAACTTTAGATGGTTAAAAAATAAAGGTAAATCATTGTTGTCAATATGAAAAATTTTGGGCTATAAAAAGGTTAGTCAATATAAATTTTGCCCTTACGTATTTGTACAAAATTGTCAATTGTTGATATATGATTTATATTGCGATTACCGTTAAATATAAACTCTTATTATATATCTATATACGTATTCATATATATATGCATATAGTTATATATAATAGAAATCATTAATCATTATTTTATATTAATAGTTTTAGTAATTAACCTTCTAGTGGTTTTGAACCTTAGTATAATTAAGGGTATCAAATTATCTATTAAAATTACTTACTGATCTTAATTATCATGTAAAATATAATAACTTATGTTTTGTTTAAATCTTATAGTGAAATGTATTATGAGTAGAAAATTTTTAATATTTTAAATTTTTTAATTGAAAAAATAGTTTTGTCTATAAAATAAAATAAAATTTGTATAATTTCAAAGCAAATATATAAATTAAATGATAGCAAAGTAAAATTGTAAACATTAAATTAATATGAACGATTAGACAAAGTTATTAATAATAGTATTTAGGCAACTTTCTAACGGCTAATATGAATAGCTGGTTGAATGAAGTAAGATACCAGTTACTGGATTTGCGCCAAAATATACTAAATATAGAATAATACATAATTCTCATATATATATATATATATATATATATATATATATATATATATATATATTGTAATTTAATATATTATATAAATTCAATTTGAATGGTCTGTGAAGGGTTAAAATAAAGATATATCGATGTTCGTCTCTATATCGGTTCGGTGAGATAATTTCCTTTGAGCGATTTATTAGTTGTGACCTTTTATGACTCTTGTCATAATAATAAATAACCGAAGTCAATGGGTTAATTACAATGGCGGGCCTAATTCGTGTAGAAAACCATATATTATTGTCTTTCACACATAGAAATATATAATAACATTTTTTTTTAATGTTTTAATTATGTTACTATATATGAGCGGGCAGATGATGAACGTTTATTTTAATGTGAGAAAATTTTTATATTACAATACGTCAAATGTTAGACCCAATTATTGCCAAGTCAGAAGCTGTCAAATTTAAATTTGGAAGCATAATTCTAAATGGTTTATATTAAATTATATGTCGGATATTTTAGTGAGAACATGATATTTATTATTATGAAAAGTATGTATAATGAAATATTAAATCAAAATAAATTGTTTATATAAAATTTGAAAAACATTTTTTTTCTTAATAAATAAATAGATAAAAAAAAACATTTTTTTTTTAGTATTTGATTCTAATATAAAATTTAAGGTAAATTCATTTTTTAGTATATATCAAAGTATTTAACTTTGTTTCAAATTTGTATTATTTTTTTTAATATTTTTTGATTGACAATAATGCGGAAAAACTCGTCACAAGATTTCGAGACAATAACGCAAAATGGCGTCGAAATTCGACCGCCCAAAAAAAAAAAAAAAAAAAAAACATTCGTATTGCTACGTCGATAAATTTATAAATTCGAAATCTTTATTAAAATTCTTTTCGCAACGCGTACAAAATCAAAACTGGTCCCATTTATGGGGGGCTGCGACAGCCCGGCGCACAAAAATATAAAAATTTCAGCATAGAGCTTTTTTTTATTCACGTGGCGCAAAATGGCGACAATACACTTTCGAATATCGAAAAATTTACTCGACAATGAAAAAAGGAGCACCTGCCACAATCGATGCTCGATTATTAAGAAATATCATGTTTAAGCGATACCGGGTGAGCCGAAATGAAAAAAAAAACCAACGGCGAAATGTTTCGCATTAACATAACGCACAATGGGAATAATTGTCATTTTCCACGGTGCGGCCGAAGAAAACGCGTGTACTTTTTAACGACGTCGTTAATAGCTTATTTTTGTCGTCGAATGTTCGACGCATTTTAATATAGGCACATAACCAATTATATGTAATATATGTGTGTATTTATTTTACGCTTGTTATATACGTATTGAATAATAAATTAATGGTTTTTTGCATTTTTTCGTAATGTTTTTTTTTCTTTAGTAGGTATTACTGTATTTTTCTTATTTATATTCATAATTTATTCATTATATTATTTAAACATTTCAATATGCAATAAATGATATTTTTTCAGACCAATTTTAATCTTTATTATTCGTATCTTATAAGGACTAAGGATAATTAATTTATTTACCCATATATAATTTCTCAAAAATGATCATTTAATTTATACATTTTACTAAAAAATGTTAATATTTAAGAAATTTTCTTCAAATAAATATTTAAATTTAAATTTCACGTCACGTTTTTCTTATTTCATTTTCTTTTTATAATATAATTTACGTCGATATTTTACTTCAATTTAAACGTTATACACGAAAATGGAAATTTTCATAAATAAAATTCAGCTTTCTACCTGACGAATTCATCACTTTTTTTCGAAATGAAAAGGTGAATTTTCTGGATAAAATTTAAAATTGGATATATAAAATTTTCATATATGGAAGATTTATACCGATTTTATAAATAACAATTTTATTTATTTTAGCCATTTCAAATAATAACATATTTACATATATTTAAATTTGAAATGAAAAGTTAAATGTTTTGTAAACATGCCATTTTTTTCATATGATTATATAATTTGTTAATATATTGTAGAAAGGGGTTGTGTCCTTTTTTTCACCTTGAATAACGAAAATATTATTCAAAATAAAGATATGTGGAATGATGTTTAAAAATAGTTTTTAATAAATTACTTCTTTTTTTAATATTCAAATTAAAACAGAGATATTATTGAAATAAAAAAAAATGTTTTAAACAATATTAAAAACTATCACTAGAAATTAAAAACTATCACGTATAGAATATATAGATAGCAAGAAAAGCGGTTATTATTAATAATATAAATGGTGCGATCGTCATAAACCGATTATTAGAATAGTCGGAGCGGGTTCGGAGTAAAAAAAGGAGGCTTCATGGCGAGCTTGTTCGACGTAATCGTCACAAATTAGACACGACATGAGAGCACATTATAAATGTAAACATGTGCCCCCGAGCTCAAGCACCTGTCCCCCGGTAGCCATCTTTGCTTTTAGTGCCGATTGTTGTGCCATCGACGGTGAAACGACACTGCAACAAAATCGAGAAAAAACAAAAAACGCAAGCGCACGAAAGAAAAAAAGCAATATCGTTAAAAAAAAATACGAGGTAAAAGATCGAATTTTCACGAAAGCGAAACGAGACAAAAGATTGAGTTTTTGTAGGTTTTGCGGGAGAGACGAAAGTAAAATAATAAAAATAAAAATGAGGAATTAATAAATAAAAAACAGAAAGAAAAAAAAACGAAGCCGTCATTGTCGTCAGTTTCGCGAAAAAGGCTCGTCCATAAGTGATAAATAACGTTTCCAATTATCGATTGCTACGGGGTAGAGCGGTAAAAAGTGGACACGGCTCGAACACCGACGGTATTCGGCCAATGCGCGCATATCAGACGTTCTCAACATGTGAGTCCCGTGGTCGTCTGCGCGTTTTATTTTAATTCGCCCGCGTAAAATGTGATATATTTAAGTGATTCAAGAGTGTTACCACGATTCTCAATTGCGATGTTTTATTTTTTATATTATTTTTGAATTTATAATTATATATTTTTTTTACAATAGAATTTTTATAATTGTATTATATTTTGTAAATAGTATTTAAATGGAATGAAATGTGTGTAAAATTAATCTTTTGAATATGTGTCTTAATTATAAATAAATTCATTTAACTAAATATGGATTAAATAAATCGTAAATATTTTCGTTTATAATTATGTTTATATATTATTTGATTAATATTATAAATATAAATAAAATGTTATTCTTTCTGAATGAAAAAAAAATAATATTCAGAACTAAATTCTTCGATATAGAATAATGCTTGCGTTTGAAATGAACAAAATCTAAAGTAGCGATTGTAATATGTCGATATCGACGTCCGAATTCGGTAATAATTGACAACCACTGACAAAATGCGAACAACTTGAAAACATTAAAACGAGTCGACCGTGCATTAAAAATACGTTCGTTTCGAACGACGGGGGTTTGTTTCAACCAGTTGTCGTCTCGAGTATGCACTCGAAAATAATTAGTAATTCGAGAAATTATACACTCATACATATTTATCGCGACGCGTACACGCACCCGAAATTTATTACATATACTAAAATAAATAATCGTATAGATATATATGTGTGTGTGTGTGTGTGTGTGTGTGCGGGTGGTAATATTCGATTTATTTATTCGACGCGGGGGTAGAAATGCCGATCGCGTACGATACAATTGAGAGCTCATAATAACGTTCAATGAAAATCATATAGTCGTTCGTTGAATACAAACGATCGACGCCTTTCAGCTTTTTCAGACCCTTTTGTCGTACGCACATAAGGGAAAAATATCATAAATCAAGCGTGTTTTTAATGCCGCTTTTCTTTTCCTATCGTGTTTGTGTTGCGAACGAAGCGCTCGGACGTCAAAGGGTGCGAGTGAACGAAAGCGCACACATATGAAATGTTTGGCGCTTATCGCGTATCGATTTGCGCGATATAAATGTACGAATTTGTTATAATTTATTATTTAATTATAATTTTATTTACAACGTTGTATTTAATCTACATACATATTTTGGTAATGAAGGTGTGTAGTTTTAAATTCAGGATATTGTTTATTATTCATTAAAGATTGAATATTTTATTTTAAATTATTATTATAAAAATATTAATATGTTGATATTGATATACTAATAATTTAATATTATTAGACTAAAAATAATTAGATCATACTGAGTTAATCATCGCCTTTTTACATTTAAAATATGAAAATTTACATTAAATTTACATAAAATTTTAGAAATTTTACATTAATTTTAGATGCAAAAAATCTTTGAATATATATTTATTATAAATTAATAATAAAATTAATATCGTAATAAAAAATATTAATTTTTAAATAAAAATATTACATAATTTAAAACAATTATTTTAAAAAAAGGCAGAAGAGAAAACAATCAATATAAATAATAAATATTTCGTAAATTCGTAAGATTACATTTTATTTATAAATATTTAAAGTAATATTTGTTATATGGAAGTATGATGTATATATGGCTTTATCCGAGTATAAATATCACAATTTAAATTTTTGTCCGCAGGAAATCGGGATGTTGAAAAAGTGGTGAGACTGGAAGACGAGCACGACTCGGGAATGGCCGCTAAAACGATTTCTTTAGACCGCGATCTCGCGTAAAGCACGTCGTATACTTTCGTTATTATTTTTATTTTCGTTTCATTTCTATTACGTTTATGTACTTAGGTTTTCATATATTTTTTTTCGGTTTTTACGTTATTATTATTGCTGTTAATGTGAATTTTTAGCAAATTGCACTTATAAAAGTTTAAATATTTAAAGTAAGCATAGATACTTTAAAAATAAATTGTATTATTATTTTATTATTACTGTTATATTTATTTAGTTTTTTTATCTTTTACGTAGTTTTTTTTTTGGTATATATGATTTAATACTTTTCCAATATATCAGAATAAATTGTTCGTTCATAATATTTTAAATAATATATTTATTTTAATGTAGTGAAACAGAATTTCAAATTAGACATCGTTTTTATTTATAAAAAATTGTTCTTTAAACATTTTCATCATGTTTATTTTAGGAATAATTGTTTTAGTAATTTTAAAAATCAATATTTTTAATATCTTTCATAGTTTAAAATGTAACGATTACTTAGATATATTTTTATAATATGAAATATTTACCATTTTTTCATTAAAAAAGATTTATATAAAAATAAAAAAATAAATATATATGTATATGGTGGACTTTAGAGCTGAACATCTCCGTTTCGTAAAATAAAGTGCCAAGTAATTAATTCGCGATAACAATTATTAAACAACTATAGAAATAAACACGTGTTAAACTAGATAATTAAATAAGGAACGATTCAGGATTTAGCGAAGTGCTTCCTGTTAAAAAAAAAGACAACTTCCGACTTCCTCAATTAAAGACAATTTAGGATAATATTTCTTACGCAATTTTAATTACTTACAAAAATACGCACGCACACGTAATGTATGGGAAGAGAGCGTCCGTTTTTGCACGGTAATAACGGCCCCCGCATCATCGGTATTTATTAACGTTTTCTCAGAGCGATTACATCGTTTTGTATATATTATGAAGCGTGAGATGAAAACTGTTTCAACTTGGATGTTTCTTTTTAATTTTTAATTTTTCCACGGAACACCCTGTATATATTTATGTGTGTGTGTGTGTGTGTATATGTGTACAGTGATTGCATATTTTCACGGAACGCATCTCAAACCGATGGAATGCAACGCGATGTGAAAACAAATAAAAATAATGCGGAGAAAAAAAAACCCGATCGATTATAAAATAATACTAATTACCGGTTATAATTTACTATTCACTGAGTCGTTTATTGGAATTTAGTTGCGGATTATCAATATATTTTTATATATATTTTTTTTCATATATTGAGTAAATATGAAACGGAAAATGTCTAGAAAGCTCACTATATATATATATATATATATATATATATATATATATATATATATATATATATATATATATATTGTACGATACGTGCTTGTATTGTTAATTTGTTATATTTTATAATTGATAGTCAGTGGCGTACTTGATATTATTATTTTTATATTAAAATAGATTTTAAATTAAATAAAAAATATTGAAACTATTATTTCTTATTGAATAAATAAATAATTATAATTATTTACATAGGATTAAATGCGAATTATAATGACTAGATTAAAATTTAAAAACAGATGACTTTTTAAATTGATATGGAATCTTATAGTATATTTTATTTTCTTATTAGAAAAAAAATATTATATTTTTATTTTTCTAAATATTTTTTATTTATTTGAATAATTAGAATTCTAAAATATTGTCAATTAAAATCAACAGAAAAATAGCGTTAATTTATTTTTTAATTGATAATAATATTATTTAATTTTAAACTGGCACTTTAGGGATATAAATTGGTTTGCTTTTTGAGATCCCTCTTTTCATCACTAAGAAAATTGCAAAATCTAAATAGAAAAATTAATTATTTATGATACGTATCTACCATAAATGATGAGAAGGGCGATGCTGCAGTTCTGACTGTTCTCCCTTCAAATATTATTAATGTAAATAGAGTGCATTTAGGGTTGTTTATTTTCCCATTATCACATGTAAAATATTGTAAAATTATATATTTACTAATTTTAATTTAATTGGTTTATTTATACATACAACTAAGTGGTCCTCTATTAAATAGATGATTTGTTGGCATCCATGTGAAAGCAGGAAAAGGCCAACCAACAGTGGGTCCATTTTGAAAAAATCTTGGAATCGGTGCTCTCAATGGTTGAGGAGCGACTAAACCAAGGCTTCTATCCTGTGATGTTCTCTTCGATTCTGGTGAAACGGACGTTTCTACCCTATCGGAAATATTGGAAATTTCATCGTCAATGTCCTCGACGTCAACCTCACTTCCGACACTTGAATCCTCATTATCATTGTCAAAATCACCGTTCGTCCTATTGTCGAAACCATCACTCTTATTAGATTCACTACCGTTGTTCGAGCAACGTTCACTCAGATTGATTGCACTTTTGTAATTATCACTGTCACAGTTCGAATCCGAGTAATTAATGTCATTTCTAATCGAATCGTCACCATTTTGCCTATTGTCGATTTTCTTCAGTCCGAACCGTTGCAATTTTTCCAATACGTCTTTGTCGTTTCGAAAGCGATTCAAAAATATTTGTCCGCGTTTTTTCACCAGTCCGTCTTCGTCGTGATCATCGTCGTCATCATCATTATTGTCGTCGCGTCGTTTTATATCTTTGGATAGAGTTTTTTGATAATTTTTTTCCGTAGTCGCCAGCAGGGAGTCGACACTGAACGAGATACGACTTTTACCGGAAATCGACTTGGTCAATTCATATTTATCTTGATTTTTCATCTGTTGTAGTGCAGTCTTCATTTTTGGTCTTTCAAAACGAACACTTTACACATTTTTCAATCTGACAATTTATATATGACGAGATCTGAAAATATATAAATTTACAACTGTTTTAAAAATATATAATAACAAAAAAAAAATACTTTAATTTTAAAAAATAACCATTCTTAATAAATTTATATTTGTATTATAAATTTATAATTCTATTTGTGTTTTTATTCATTTAAAATTAATAATTATTCAAATTTTGACGGAACATTCTTGATTACCCAAATACACATAGTAAATCTCTTATTTAATTACACCAAGTAATAAATATCACAATTTCGGAAGAAAGGGGAAAGTGGATCAATATAATTGAATAAAAGTCGTGTGCGTAGAATCACTATCTACCCCAAACACAATTCAGTTTACTTTTAGGGAGTGCGATAATTCGATTTGTTCCCCCAAAACGAGAGAAAACTGAGACTTTAAGAGGGTCAATGACGTGTACAATAATCACTTAATATATTGTTTATTTTATATATTATAATATTATTAATTTTTAATAAATTTGAAAAATCATGACGGTTTCCGTCGGAAGATTTTAAAATACTAATTATATAATATTAAAATAGATGATATACAATTATATTTAGAATGATTATAAAGCTTGATTCACACTGAAAATATTTAAATTAAATTTTATATATAATTTTCGTTATTTTTGTATTATTTTAATAATGAAAACAATAAAAATATATAATTATATATATATTTTTACACCTGAATTTTTATATATACCGATTAGTGAGCTTTTTAATTGTGTCGATTCGCACGCATCTGTCGCACTCGCGCATGTTCTTCTCATTTTCTCTCAATATATATATCTCTCTCTTTCTCTCTTTTCTTGACGGTTAAACATTCGGTTAATTGCTAAAAGCGTACTCTTCGCGGCACTTGTATATGACGGTACGTATGACACTACAGGATATGTATATATTTATATATATATATATATATATATATATATATATATATATATATATATATATATACCATATATATATAGAATATATAGCGCGCGATAAACGGACGATCGGCGATAAAACGGCGGCCGGATAAACGGAAGAATGCTACGTTTTGTCGCCGGAATATGTCGCGTTAAAAGCGCGTAACCGGCGTTATTACCGCCAAAGAAATGCCAATTTGATTCGGCATATTCCGCATTGGACTATTGAGAGGGTTCGCCGACTCTTTTTGGCACGTTGCGAAAAACGTGCGCTGTCCCTCTTTAAACGCTGCATATATTCGCGATGTAACGTCACCCGTGCACTATTTGTATAATGATGCGTATAATTTATTGACGAGATTTTTCATGTCTCTCTGTGTGTATGTGTGTATTTTTTTATTTCACAAATAAAAATGTTTTATTTATATAATCGCATATAATATAATTGTAATTATTTTTATTCCTAGTTAAAATATAATATGTCGATGTATTAAATTAAAAAAAAATAAATGAACTATAAATAATAAATCAACATTGTGTGTGTGTTAAGCTTTTAATATTATTACAAATTAGGTTAGAATGCAAATAGAAATGAAAAGCGAGTATAAAAATTTACATTCACTTATAATTATATAATAAATTAAAAATTTTAGATAAAATTTATAATAAAAATTCATTGTGAAATAAAATTGTTAATTCTTTAATAAAAAAATATAATAAATAATAAATAAAAGATGATTTTTAAATGTTTTTAATACCTTTTGCATAATTAATCATTTTTGGAAACCTTTATTTTTAGTTTAAATTGTTTATTTAAAAAAAAATTTTAGCCTATACGGAGATATTTTAAGACTGATATTTATAATAATGAGATTTTAGACATTAAAAAATATTAGAAAATTATCATGTGATTTATTATATTTGTAAATGTTATGTAAAGCTATTAATTTTAGAAAAAATATATATGTAATCTTGATATGAATAATTTAACGTTTTATATACATTACACTAATGTATTGTAATATAATAATATTTTCTAAATATTACAAATCTGAAGCACATTATAATTATTAAGCTTAATAATAATTTTGAAAAAATATTTGATATACAACACACTAAATACTTCTAATATATAATAATATATTACATTTTATCTAAAAAAAAATCGGACTAAACACATATGACATATAAACCAATAAATATTCCGCGTGCTGCGTGTTGTAACGTGTGTGGGCGTATTGATTCGATATCAATATGAAACTCATTAAATGCAAAAGGGACGGCATAAAGCGTGTCAGAATCGAGTATCGAAACGAACGAGACGCCAAATACAACAATCTATATAGATAAAACGAGATAGCAACACGGATTTTCGTCGATTAAAGACGGAGCTGAGCACGCGGAATCGCGATGCGGTGACGTTTCTTTTTGCAGTCCCCCTATAAATATGAATAAGTAGGCGTGGCTTAAATACACCACTTTTCTATATGCACCGATACACGGACTGCATAAAACTTCTTTTTTTCAATTTTATTTTTGTTATATATATATATATATATATATATATATATATATATATATATATATATATGTATATATATATATATATATATATATTTATATATATATATATATATATATATATATATATATATATATATATATATATATGTGTATTTCAATTTGATATGTCGCCATATTATTATGACCTTTTATTCGACATTTATATATCTTTTTCATGTGACGTTACGCGTTTGAAGTATGATTGTGATCGTATATACGTTTATAATTTTTTATTTTAAAACGATCAAAGTTGTCACTTTTTAATATATCTTAAAATAAAAAAATACGATTGAAAACAAATAACGTTATATATATATATATATATATATATATATATATATATATATATATATATATATATATATATATATATATATATATATATATATATATATAAATATTTAGATATAATCAAGAACAATATTTCCATTTACACATAATTACACTATTTAGGATCGTAAAAAGATATTGATAAAAAGATGTTCGCCGAGGGAGCAAATATCCAAAGGGTGCTCAGAACTTGAAATAAATCATTATTATGATGAAAGATATAATAAAAACAAATGATTTTGTTCAAAATATATATTTTTTTATTTATATAGTAATTTTTGTCACGATGTTGCTATGGCTTTGTCTTTATTATAATGCTAGTCTTAAAATTTCCTTATAAATTAAGACATTATGAAATAAATTTAAAGTCTGAATGAAACTTGGTAAATGGCAGTTTTAAATTGTTGTGTCAAATAATTATTATTTTTTTTATTTAAAAATGAAATAATTTTTCTTTTCTATGTTCTACATAAAAAATAGATTCTATAAAAAAAATCAATGAAAATTTGGTTAATTATTTAAAATATTTTTTTAATTATATTTAGTTTATATATACAGAAAAAATACATACATACTTAATATATTATCTTGATAAATTTAAAATAATTTAATATATTATAAATTTTACAATGTATATTTTCATACAATACGTAAGTATTCATGATGTTTGAATTTAATTCATCAGCACTTGAAAGCTTCAAAGCTCACTGTTTTATAATTATATTAGACGCACAATTAAGATAAAAATATAAATAATTGGCGTCCAATTTGAAAAATAAAAGTTAATAAAAATTTTTATTATTGCCTCGAAGTAATTTTTCCGCTACGCGTCGTGTATTTTAATAGTTTTTAGTGAGTGTAATAAAATTATAAAATACCTTTGTTTTATTAAATTATATATGATTCACATATCGCGTAGGCATTTAAAATAAAAAAAATATATATAATAATTATTCGTTAATTAATAACGCGTTACGCGGTTTACGTTTCAGGATAACGTAACGACTATTTCAACTCCTCATCGTAACAGCCTTATTTTTGTTATAATAATATGATTTCGTGCTCACGCAGACAATAAAAGAAAAGCGGGTATTATGAAAAAAAAAACGTAGTAAAAAGGCGGCTTTCTAGCTTCCTGCATAAAATTAAACGTATTATATTACTTTATAGGTATGAGTTTTACGACTTTTACTTGTGATGCTTAATAAAATTTACAGCTTGCTTTTGATAAGGTTTTATTTGCGTAATAAGCAAGTGTAATAATAGATACGAGATTAAATTTTCTATAATATTTACAGTTTTTTGAACTTTGTCCCAATATGACCTTATAAATTATTATTGAGAAAATGTTGTAAGAGTGATTATTTAGTATAAAATTAAAACATTTAATATACATATTTCTAAGAAATCTTTTCGATAGCTAAAATATACCTACCATATAATATATAAAATTTATTGTTTTTATATGCGATAAAATATGTTATTAGATAAAATTATCAAATATTATGATTTTTATCACTAGTTGTAGTGTAATCTAAACGATGTCGCATTTAGTCCCATAATTTTTTTATCAGTCCGTAACGCCGCATTAAACAATATTGCACGGATATTACGAGCTGCATAAAGGCACATTAACGTAATTCATCGTCTCGTTTATGTGATGGAAAAAGTTTAATTATTTACTTTTAACGACCCGACATAAATTACGCGACAATTAACCGTAATTCTCGATAAACTAATTAAGAGCGCTCGGTTGAACGGTGCCGAAATTATGACACGTATAATTTCGGAATCTGCGAATTCAAAAACCGACTCTTATTTTATTTAAAATGGGCGGCGTTAGCGGGAGAGCGATAAAGAAGGGGGGGGGGCATATTATTCGTGATGGGTTTTTTTATTAAATTTTTTTTTTGAAAGTTTTCCAGATAGATATGGCGATAATGTTATTATCGCGCCACTTCGCGGGCGGTGGCAATAAACGAAACGCTCCCGGAATAATAAAAAAAATGTGCGGCGGGGTGGGAAAATATGGAGTGGGAAATAAGGGGTGGGTGGTGTCAAAGAGGAGCCAAAGGGGAGTCGCTTTTTCCCGATTATGCCCGCGGAAAACATGGAAAAATACCAGTATTACGGTTCGGAGGGTGAGCATCACGAAGGGCGGAGGTTGAGGGTGGGTGCTCTCGTATAAGGGATGGGATATACGAAATAAATTTTATTCCCGGCGAGAAAAATGGGCGTCGTCGTCGTCTCGAATTCGCAGACTTATTAAAAAGGGAAATTTCACTTTGACGACACGGACGAATTTGAATATGGAGGGGTTGAATGAAACAATGCGGATATAAAGAAAATTTTAAGGATATTATAGAAGTGGGTTTATCTTTATAAAAAAATAATAATTAATCATACAATGTTGAATATATTTTATATTGCATAATTTTACTGTTGAATATCAGATTTAAGAATTTATCATAATCTTGATAAAACACTTTTAACAATTTCTCTTATTTTATAAAAAAAAATATGGTATAAATTTAAATACTATTGATTGATTGGAAAATAAATTGTATTATCAAATTCGATCGAATGATATTTTTCCAGATATTTGACGTAAAAATTTTTATGGGTCTAAGTTATAAGTTATAAGTTATATTGATTTTATTATTGATATTTTGTTGCTGAATCAATATTTCATCTTTGTATAAATGATAAGATTACTATTAGTATCAATACAATTCTACAAAATTTTAAATTAAATAACAATAACAAAATACCTATAGTAGGTACGAATTTATATTACATACTTCAATAATCTTTGTCACTTGTTATTTCAATATTTTTTTTTAACAATGATGAAAAACAATTCCGATGGGATTTGAACCGGGAAAAGATGAATTTCAATTACACTGCACAGCTTGCTAACAACGGGTATCTATTGTATAACTAATTGTATCTGAAAATAGCGACAACAATGGCGACTTTTCACAGGACAATACGCGTCGACACTTCCGCAGGGACCACCAACGACAGGATGGAACGCGTGCTAGAAAACGCACCGTCAAAAAAAAAATTTGTTGTTTATCGCCGAAAAAAAAGTGAGATGTTAATCCTTAGCCGCTAAATGGATTAACTGTATTCTTTGGCCAATACGTCAAAGTCAATTTATATTTTGACACGTTCACATACCTTTTACTAATGCGATAGGTATATATTTTACAATGCCATTCACTACCTTTGTATTGTGAAGATAATAATAAAAATAATAAATTTTTGTATAAATCAACCGTGACCACCTAGAATATATATTATAGTGGTTTATTCTTCGAAAAGAATAATTTCAAAGTTTTTTTTTCTGTAATATTTTTTATTTAATATCTAATACGATTTTCATTATAGATGGGGCAGAAAGGATAGGGAATAAGCCGCAATATCTGAGCATTTTTTAATGTGGCAAGCGGAGCATAAATTGCTCTCCACATTTTACTAAATATGCCATTTTTCACATTGAAAATAACCTAATAAAGATGTCACCATCCATTGCCGCAAAATGCCAGATAGGGCGACCATGGTTTTCACTTTGCTGTGCGAAAATATTATTTATATTTTACAATGTATAATATGAAGTTATAATATATATGGTTTTTGAACTATTTTTAAAATAATTTTAATAATATTTTTTCAATATTAATATTATTTGATTCATACAAAAAACGGTTTAATTTTAAGAAATTTAGTAGATTTTTAATAAATATAAAGTCAAATAAAATTTGAGAACTTTATTTTTCCAATACATTGATTCTTGTTAGAAAATAAAGTAAATTTTATTTCTAATGTTATAAATAATATCGTCAATAATTTATATAATGACGGCAGAAATAAAATAAAACATGGAAATGTACTTTTCGTAGAAAACAATAATTGATTTTTCCTCACTGATTGTTTTTCACGACAAGTTTTGATATTTGTATTCAGCGTGATGTTTAAATATATATATATAACAAGACCAAAAAATCGAAAGCAACAAATAAATAAAAGAGTTAAATTTTCACGGAAACGATTGTCATCCCAGTCTTTTTCTTATGGAGAAATTGAAATGCAAACGATCCCAGAGGGCGGCGAAGCCTACTGGAAAAACGAGCGGCGAAAGAATAAGACAATAAAAAAAAATACACCAGAACTTTTAAAGCGATGAAGAAAAAGGTAATTTAGAACTCCTTAACGACCTTATGAGAGAAGGAGCGAGATTTTTTTTCACACCATCCGCATACTATTTTATATACGCGATTTTTTCCACTTCATATTATTATTATTGTGGCTCATATTCTCCGTCTCGTTTCACCCTTGAATTCTTTTTTTTTTCATCCCTCCGAGGGCCACCGCGATGGCATTAGTCAAAGTGAAACTTTTCAAATTTAATCGCATTGCCGAAACGACGCCGGGATAAAGTCGAGAGTCGGCGCCTCGACGTTTCGCGTTTAATTAAAATTGCGTTACAGCCTTTTATTTCTAGAATTCCGTTATTTATGGCGGCTAATTTGGAAAATATTTAAATTCCATACGGAATCACAATTATTACTATACTTTTCTCTCAACACAGTCTTTTTCTAATATAAAATTAACTATAATATTTCCAGAATGCTTTTAGATCAATTTGATTTGAGTGTAGTTGGAATTAGATTAAATATATTTATCTTTCTTATATAAATAATTTAAAAATTATATAAATATGAAATTAAAAGATTTTTTTGAAACAAACTGAAAAAAAGTAATAATTTTTAGGTGATGTATTGAAAAATTTTCGTAAATTGTTATTTCAATTTTAAATATGTAAAGTAAAATAAAATTTAAATATGTAATAAATAAAATATAAATTTAACTTAAAATTAATCAACGATATTGAAATTATTTATTGAATTTTTACGGAAAAAAATTGAGGATGAAATAGTAAATTTGTTGTCATATATCTTAACGTTTGTTTAAAATTATATAAAAATATACTAATATTTTAAAATAGAAATAAAAATATTTTTATAAATTAAATGAAAAATATTTGCAATCATATATACAAAAATGTCTAAAATCACATCACGATTGACAACAAAAATTTGTCAACAAAAAAAAAAAAGGATTTCGCAAGACTATTCCATTGTGTTCGTCATTATTGTGAATACGGATTAACGGAATAAGTTTTTCGAAAACGTAACGAAAAAAATAAAATGGCAATAAACGTTTATTTTAGACGTGACTTTTCGCCTGTATAAACACGTCAAATATTGTTAAATTTAACATGTCGACATGCAAGTGAATTGCGAATTTACTTGTCTGTCAAAATCAATTTTTTACATACAAATTTCGAAACGTGAAGCCGCATATGAGATAGTCGATAGTTTATAAAAAAAATATATTATATATAATAAAATTATTATTATTTTGTTTATGCAATATGCAATATGAAACGTTGATAAATATTTGATTTATTATTTAATAAAAAAAAAAGATTGAAAAACATTGATATGTTCTCGTTTTCACAAGTTAATCCTAATAGTAATATATATTTATTATTATATATATAATAGATAAACATACGCACACGAGTGTTTAGTCGAATATCGAAATGGGGTGATTCGGTTAACTATCCGTTTCATCCCTCACATTTAAAGGGACGGTCTTCGAACCGGGAACGTGACGCATTAATTGCCACACGTCATTTAACCGGGCTTCAATTAAACAGCACTCACTTATTATTAACGTCGACGAATCATTGTGTCGACTAATGTTGTATAACCGGGAACTTGTGACGGTGGCGAAGTTTCTGGTGAATGCGGAGGATGAGGCGAATCCGTACAGGCAATAAACTGATTTCTCATCCCTTCCTGTTACCACCTTTCCACCCTCTAAATAATCGCTTATATATATATATATATATATATATATATATATATATATATATATAAGTATGTTTACTTAACCGGACCGTTCGATTGTTATTGTGATATGTTCCAGTGTTATGTTTGTTACGTGTTCTGAAAGCGAAGTTTGATTTAATTCTAATGTATTTTATAATATTATATAATTAAAATCTATATTTTATTTAGTATATTTGAAAGCTAATTATGTGCATGTAAATCTTTGTACGAAATTTTTTTATACGAATAATTTATATTAAATGTATATAATGTGACAGAATTCTATAGAAATGGTATATAATAGAGAAAAATATTACTGTTATAAAAATGATATTTACCCTTTTTGTATAAATATAATATAATTTAATTGAATGAGATCCGGTTGTGATACAAAACGATTTAGACTATAAAAATATTATATTGGAAATTTAAAAAGAAATGTTAGTTAAAATTTATATGAGAATACAAGACATTTATCTAACGGTAGATATATTGAAAATACGATTATAAAATATAAAAAAATAAAAAGAACTAATTTGATAGAGAATATTAATAAATTAAAGTATGAAAATAGATATATTTTTATTTTAGATTTCTGTGATAATTTTAAATTACTATATATTGCAATTATTTTATTTATATATATTTTTAGTGTATGTGAATCTAAAACACTTATTATACAGATATGCCCTTTGTGTTCTCCCTACCATGAATACGAGTGGATACCATGAAAAATTATTCGATACCAACGTGCAATATAAAATATTATATTTGTAAACGTTCCTTGTGCTCCTATGAAATATTGCATATAATAAATATGAATACGATAAACGGTTCTGGGTCTACATTTACCAGTATATATACATACATATACATATACATATATATATATATATTAGAAAATATATTACACATAGTGCCTATATTCGGCATTTTATAATGGTTGGTGGTTCGGCAACCCCGTATTAAACGGTTGTCATCCCCGACCATTGAATATGTGAAGTCTATAAAAACCATTTAAAAACGAATTTGCTCATTTCGGTACATTTGATTTCCTATTCCGTTCTGATAATAATACCTAGGGGTGTCATTTAAAAGCTTCATTTATATCAAGGGTGGAGTTTTTTTTTTCATCATCATCCTCCTCTTTATTGCAACGAGTGCTTCTTGTTTTCAACATTAGCCAGTGGCTACATTTTTTTTTTGATATTTTTTTTTATTTCATACTATCTCATATATTTATTACATATTAAAAAAAGGAATAAGTGTTTTTATAATATAATAATTCAATTAAACGTTATTATAGTGATTTGTGATATATTATGATTTTTGTTATATTATTTAATATTGAAACATTTCATTTTTCGAATGCAATATTACAAATTATAAATAAAATTTTTATTATTTTTCACGATTTTTATCTTAAAATATTAGTGATTTATTTACTATATAAATTAAATTATTAAAATATTTATTATATTTTAGATGACTTTTAATATGAATTATTATAACATAAATATATTATACATAAATAAAGATCAAATATACTTTAAGCTCGCTTGACGTGTAATATTACATTTTGAAAATGTTCAAAAATCTGTGATCAGAAAATGTCAACAGAATAAAAATATAAATTAATGATATTTTGAATATATATATATATATTTTTTTTGTGTGTGTGTATGTGTGTATTTATAATGAAAATTGATAACATCGTGGCATATTATAAAACGTGAACTGTGAAAAGGATTGTGAGTACAAAAGATTTTCATTCTCGCCGAATCCCATTATGTTCACATCAAATAATTATCAAGACGATCCTTTATCAAAATACTCCAAAAATACATTTTACGCGTACGATACGATAATAATAATAATAATAACAATAATTTTATTATAACGCTTGGAAAGCGACAAAAGGACGAAACGCTTTCATATAATGAATTGAACCTTTCGTGAAAAGACATCGTATGCGGTTAACAATGGGTTAAATGTTAAATATATGTTATATTATTAATTGTGTGCGGTTTGAAATTGAAAAATATATATATATATATATACAAACACAGTTAGATTTTCAATATTTATTTTTAATGAATATATTATGATGTTTCGGACATTTATAGTAGCAATAGAAGTATTAATAGATAGATTGATGTATCCATTAATAATTCTACTAAGATATAAAATATGTATATATTGACGAATTTTTCCGGTACATATATATATATATATATATATATATATATATATATATATATATATAATAAAATTACACCGCATACGTTCAAATATTTATATAATATAAAATTGAATAGATATATTTGCGCTTTTCATTTGTGCGATGAGTACGCATTTTATATTGCATTTTTATTGACTATCCGACATGTGCTTGTATATTAGTTAATAATAAAGGATATTTGAATGGCTTAACAAGGACCAAACGACGACGAGGGTACAACGGTCCTTTTTCATTCATCCGTATAGGATACGGATCCTTTTCTGACGATGATAATGATGATAATAATAATAATAATAATAATAATAATGACGATGATAATAATGGCCGCGTCCCGAACGTTTAACGGCGACAATGAATAAGGGTGACTCTATAAATTTTAGCGTATTCAATGAGAAAGTCATTTTGTGCGCAAATGTGTACCAAAAAAAAAAAAATATATATATATATATATATATACCATATATATTATATATAATATATAAGCATTCGAGTGTTTTTATTACTATTTTTTTTTCAAATATGAACGTGTATATAAATTTAATTGTAATTTATTTGTATGAAAATCAAACGTCAACGATAAAAGGTTATTTATTGTTATTTCGACTTTGTGTTATTATTATATATCCAATGTCATGTTTAGTGTTTCAATAAGTCATTTTTGGTACATTAATTTGCGCCAATAATATAAATGTAATATATCGATCAATTTTCGATAAATAAATATATATACATTTTATTCAATTTTATAATTAAAGTCGTCTGATGCTTTAAAATATTAATCTTTTATATATAATATAATATTGTATACGTGTAATTTGTATAATAATTATTCGTTTATTTCAATATATACGCTATCGGAATAAAATATTTTAAATGCATATGCAATAAACTATCGTTATCTCGTATCGCTTTCTCGAGATAGAATCTAGCGCAGATACGCCTTTTATGCCCACACCGCCGCGTACATTACACGCAATACAATTAGATACGAAAATGAAGTTAAATAAATAAAAATAGAATATATATATATATATATATATATATATATATATATATATATATATAAACCGAAGAAACGTGATCTGACAAGCGAGAGATTAGTTCGAAATTTGAATATTTTTCAGACTCGGTAATCAGTTAAGATTAATCTCGCGGATAAAAGCTTAACCGTGGCGAAGGCGGTTTAGTTAGTTAGTTAACAACGGTGGCGGCACATTTGTCGTTCTGTTTGTCGATTGTAAATAACGTCGGATAACGGCCGACAACAACAACAACAACAAATAAATAAATAAACAAATAAATTAAAAAAGGTGCACGCGCATTGTTGTCGCGCCGTTTTCGTGAGATTATCATAATAAAACAGCCGAAATGATAGTAGAATTTCGGGGATTTTTCTATAACGCTATATAAACGAGAGGGGTGGAAAGGTACGAATGACATAAATTAACTCGACTGAGGATAATTTCTGAATTATTGTCGTTCATAATCGGTCCTAATGTGCACTGCAGCTTCTCAATATTTTTTTAATGTCCAATAGTTATGAAAATATCTACTTACAAATACAAAATACAAAAATGTTTACTTGATTATAAAAAAAAAATACTTTTAAAATATTTTTCTAATCATTAAAAAGATATTTAATAACAAAAATCTATATATATTTTAAATATAATATTAAAAAAATATTTTTGTTTTGATCGTTTTCAGGTAAATTTCTTTAAAAATATATATCTGTTGATGAATAAAAATATCCATTATCTCAAAAGTTATAAAAGCTTAAAATGAATAAAATTACCGTTATTTTATTCACTCTTTCTAAAATGTTATTGTATTAACTAAAGACTTATTTATATTCAAATGTAAACATAGATAATTAAACTTTTTATCACTCATAATTAGTGGCTTTTAAGATTACTTCAAAAATATATTCTATTTTTAATAAAGTTATTAAAAATAATGTACTTTCCAAAGATTTGCATTCAATTTAATATTTTAATGATTTAATTGATATTATTAATTATTATTTTTTAAAAATTTATATTAAACGATGAATGATTTTTTTTTCTTATTTTCATATATTTTTCTTGATATTTATATATTTTTTTTAATTTTTTAATACAAAAATAAAAAAGAAATGCTAGATTTTAAATATCAATAATTAGTTAAAAATAATCATCGGATTTGAATCAACAAAAACGCGCTCGTTTCGTGCAATATAAATATTTTATATATCATTTTAAAAATAATTTTTATTTACATATAATATTTATGTAAACTTTGACAACTGTAGATTGAAAAGCTTCGATTCGTATAATAATAAATGTGATGTCGTTTATTGTAGTTCTAAGTGGCATTGTGTGCACCGGGTGCGTTTTTCCCTCGTAGATTTTTCAGCGTTCAATTCGGGAACAAACGCACTTTAATAATGAATAAGGTGTTTATTATATTGTGTTCGGCTTCATGGGGGCCGCCTTTTTTTCCCCCCTCCTCCGCCTTCCTCCATCAAATCGTACGTAATTAAAATTAATCATTTTATAATGGCGATTAATCGAGCCGCAAGCTTTAAAAGAGCGCTCTCATATCAAAAACACTGATTATTAGAAGCAATATAAAAATAATTTATTTTATGTCATTTTTTTTATGTCGGTGTGATTAATATTTTTTTTTTATTTTACTTATAAAGTATTTTTAAAATTGTTGAATATTAATATATGTTGTTTTTGTATGTAATAGTGTTTCTCAAAATGTGTATGATGCTTTTAGATACACACAATATAAAAATGATTATCATAAATATATTGATGTGTATTCATTATCAATATTGTAATTAAAAAAAATAATTAATATAAATATGCTAATCTTAAAAATAAAATTTAAATCAATATTTATATATATATATATATAAAGACTATCAATTGCCATGAAAAATTGAATATAAAGCGGTAATTATGAAGTATAATATATGGGCATAACGATCCTTAAAAATAATAGTATATATTATATCGTTAGCTAATGTTATATGTTACGTCAAAAATGCGTTCACAATAAAATAAACCTTAATTGAAATAAATAAAAAAAAAATTGTTTTGAATAAAATAAACGTTTTCTCGTATATAATGCGATATAAATAACTTCCAGGTGTGCCGTGGCGTTTCGGGTTCACTACATAAATTCACAGTAAAAGCTGATGAATGCTCGCTAAGTGTTGGGACACGGCATAATTTACAATGAGACGCAATGAAAGCGTATTAATTGTTAATTTATTTTCCACACACGAGTCCTAACTGCGTGCCAAAGGGAACAAGTGAACAGAATGCGCATCTAGACTATATACGATTTTATATATATATATATTTATAGAGAACATTATATGTTCATCAATAATCGGATTTAATTTTTAAGATTTTTAAATGAAATAGTGTGTGTGTGAGCACGTTCTCGTCACATTTTATGGCCGCGGTCCGAATTGTTGCCGGTCCTGTTTTGCGGTCTATATATCACAGTTTATGGAAAATATGACACCTCATTAGTGTCCGGAAATTATTCAGAAATATGTTTCTAGTGGCGTCCCCGAGAGTATAATATTACACTTAATAGTCGTGGCTCGTTTTTGCTATATGTAATATGCAGATGCCGTTCTTGATCTTCATATGCTAGTATATATATGTATATATATATATATATTTTTTTTTTTCATCATATTACATAGATTTTTTTTTCTCTAGTTCGTTCGCTAGTTTGAAATCTAGGTGATCCATCATGCTTCTAAACGGTCCATTTCTTCGTATATCCGATGGACTATTGCCATATTTTTGTGTATATCAAAAATTTTTGAACGTGTTATTAGCGCGTATTAAAGTTGTGGCACATAAATAATATAATGTGACGCTCGAAACGTCTTTTCGCTCTTAACATATGCTATATAATATATCGGTGTTAAATTACTTCAGAATTTATGTAATGTTTTTAAATTGTATCAATTGAAATGATCGTATATATATATATATATATATATATATATATATATATATATATATATATATATATAGTTCACATATATGATGTGATATAATGATTTTTTTTTATAATTGTCTTGGAATGACTTTGCTATTTTAAGATTATCATAAATTAAGATTGTTATATATTTTTTTAAATTTAAACGTCTATATCTTTTGATAAATATAATTGTTACGAATGTTGTATTATTTATTTTAAATAATTGAAAAATAAACAGGTTAATTTTTATGTGCGTGTTAAAAATATTAATATTATATTTTTTATATAAAATATTTCTTATATAAAATGAAATGTACTTGAAATATTTTTTATATAAAATATTTCAAGTACATTTTTTTGTAATTTGATTTTATTTAAAAAATACGTTCTCATCGTTAAAATGTCCATAAAGTACCCTATTTATTTTAATAAATATTATATTAATTAAATTTATATATATATATATATATATATATATATATATATATATATATATATATATATATATATATATATATATATATATATATATATATATATATATATATATATATATATATGCAAATACTGACATTTCAAAAAGTTATAAAAATATACAATTTATATATTAAGATTGTTATTTATATTTTTAAATTTCACATCCGTTGATCGTTGTCTCCATTATAGAGATATACAATTTAGATAACATTTATACTCCAAAAACAGCATTGATGCACAAGATTGATACTGTAAATAATATAATTATACACACAAAATTTTAACATACAAAAAAATAATATTATTTTTTATATTAAATCACTAAAAATTTCTGAGAATTAAATGCATCAATTTAATATTTATATTCATATATATATATATATATATATATATATATATATATATATATATATATATATATTCGGCGAATGTTTATTTTTTTTTGCACGTGTTAATTAAATAATTTAACATGTACATGCACAAACTAATAAATAGTTGTAAACGTGAAACGTGTTAAAAATTGTTAAGAGATTTTATCGAAATTTGTGCGAGGTTTTCTCGGAAAATCTCGACACAGGAAGAGGAATATCAAAAAATTAAGAAACCGTATCGCTGTTCGTGCTTAATTTACTTTCTCGGAAATATTGGTTATGTCGAATGTTTTCAATTTTATTTTTATTATTGTGCATCCTTCATATGTATTTTTTTAATGTTAAAAATTTTATTAATATATGTAAAGAAGTATTATTATATATATATATATATATATATATATATATATATATATATATATATATATATATATATATATATATATATATTTCATTATAGTCAGAATCATATTAGAGAAAAAAATTTGTTTTCTGTATATAGTTATGAAAAACATTGATTTATTTTTATTACACTTGTGTCCTTTAGACTTAGACCGCCATACACAGATCATATTAGCATTCGCACATGTGAATTTTTAATTTCACGTTTCGTGAAAAATACTCCGACTCGTCCAATTATGCGACACGGGTCTGAAAATGATATCGTTGACGACAACGAAGGGCAAAAAAAAAGAAGAAAATATTGTTATGAAAGGGAAAAAAATGGCGAAACTAATTTGAACCGGCGCCAGTTTCGGATCATTGCCATCGAAAAGTTCTTTAATATACGAAACGAAATTATATTCACAGGGAAAAAATGCATATGCACACACACACACACACACATTGGAAAAATAAGGGATAGAAATGTTGCGGTGGGTCTGAATGTCATTAACGAAGTGAAATATTATGCTGTCTTGTTATGAATGAAATTATTTTTGTCAAGTTCCTTTAAAATAACTGTAAAATTCGATCGGCGATCAGATTTTGAAGGATTCAAGTGAATAGTTTGTATATAGTAGATGACGTTCGAAATATGTCATTCTAGCGAATGAATACATTATATCTTTATTATTATGTTATATGCATTAAAAATGTATTAATATAACTATGAACTTTTGGCGTTAAATTTTATATGTTTAAAGTAAATAAAATGATTTTTAATTAAAATGTAAAAGAAATGTTATTTCTTCTTTCTAAAATTCGTTTTAAATATTATAAATGAAAAAAAATTATTGAGAATCAATGAATTAAAGAATTTAACTAAAAATTTCAATGCATGTTTTTATAATACGGGATTTTTTTTTATCAGTTGGAAGATTACGATAATACTATTTACCCTAAAATCAGGTATTGTAAATCAATGATTATCAATTCATAATCTAGCTGTTGTCACTTTTTGAAATTCTATTACGAAAATAAAAATAATAATCTATTATCAAATAATCAATATACAGTTAGAATATTGTTTGGAAAATGTAACTCCATAACAACTAATAAGACAAACAGATGTTATAAAATTATTCAACAACAGAAAAAGAATAACATTTATATAATTCAATATTATATTAAAAAAGTTTTGAAATAGTTTAAAATGCTCAAATTAATCAATATAATTAGGAAAACTATTGGTTACTTAAGGCATATCACGTTTGATTAATTTATTTAAAAACTTATATAAATATTAACATATCGAAAATAACAAATAAAATCTATATATATACTAAAAATCTGATTTGATAATTATAATCTAGGTTATTAAAGTATCAATTAATAAAATATAATCTCGTATCGAACAGATGTTGAATAATCCAACAGACTTAATAAAATTTGACAACATTATTTTGAACAAAAATCTAGGTATCTCCTATTATTCTAAACGTTTTGTAATTATATATTTTCTGCTATTTTTCTAAAGAACCTCTTATTTCTTTTTAAGAAATAATATTTTATCTTTTTTTTATATATCTTACATTTTTCCCACACTTAATTTCTATCTATTCCTAAATTTTTCCTTTTTATCACATTATTTCTCTTTCTTAATTTAAAAGAAAATATATACAAGATTTTTACAATTGTACACGGATAAAATAATCTTAAGATAAAAAAAATCCATGACATATTTTTATTATTAAGTAAAAGTATTCTAGCAATAACTGATATAAGATTTTAAATATTATCTCTTTTCAAAAATTATACTGTTTTATTAAAGATTTTTTTTTATCTTTTTTACTATATCATATATTAATTTTTAATTTTATATTAATTTAATTATTGATTTTTTTTTAATATTTAGATTGATTAAATGTGAGATTATTAATGATTCGATTAAGAATAAAATTCATTTAAATATTATTAAAAAATTTTATTATAAAATATATTATTATATAAAATTTATATTAAAAATATGAAATATTTTTCAGTATATAATATAGGATAATGTCCATATATTTCACGATACCAAGAACGTTCATTCATTTCCGTTTATCGGCTGTATATATGTAGGAGACACGCTCTTGATCAAAGGCTTCACAAGTGGCTTCGACGAAAAGGGCGTTTCGCGTCCTATTTTCCCGACTATGTTCCGAACATGGGGGGTTTTCTAACATTAGTTTTGCTTACAAGCTAGAACCACTTATAACCAATTGGATTATGTGGCGCTTGTTTGCAGAAAAAAGGGGATTTTTGCGACCCGGCTCCAATTTCAAAAGCATCATCGCCGACTAGACATTTGAAGCGTGACACGCGTCTTTTCGACGACTTCAACATACATACAAAAAAATAAATAATAAAAACACATATAAAATAGTATATATTTATAAAAAGATCAGAATGTATTTATATAAAATTAAATTTTTATAAAAAAAATATTAAATTTGATTTAACGTTATATTTATTTGTTATAAAAGAAAATTTTAATATAATAGTAATAATGTGAGATCATATAAAATGCGCATATTTATCGAATCGGTTCACCTTGTGAATGCGATTCAGAAAATGTTCTATTATAATTTACGTTTTGAAAATCGACTGAAATCACTAGACTATTGTTGGCATAACTACCGTTTTGCTACTTCATAATTCATTCGAAAATTACGACACGTGTCGCAGAATTATCGGATTTTGTGTAACGTTTACGACGTCTAAAACTCGATATAACAATGCAACACTCAAAGTTTGAAATATCGCAAATTGAATATTTTATAATATAAAACGAAACGTTCGAATATAATAATAACAATAATAGTTTTAACGATACTCGAATGTGACGTAGTTTGTTATTTTTATTTATTTTTTTTTTGCACTGGAATTTTTATGATACGATACAAAATTTTATGAAAATAAAGTATAGGAGTATAAATCTGGCAAATATGTCAAGATTTTCATGTTAATATGGAGTATCGTTTTCGGTAGTTCATAATTATCTGGAATCCCTTTTTTTTCTTATTCATTGTGTGACCGTCCCTTTTTATGTTTGCGTATTTTTTTTTCTTGTCCTTTCGGCTTTTACTATGTCGAAAGGTTCAAAAGGGAAAAAAACTTGTACCTTTTATTAGTGTTATTATTAAAACAACGGAGTTAATAGAAGAATTTATTATTGGGTATTTAGAGTAAAAATTCAGACATATTTTAGTTTTTTATTGTCATAATTATTTGTGTATATATACATTATTTTTTTTTATCATTATTGTTACATAAATATAGAAAAAAAATAACACGAAAAAAATAAGCAATTTAACAGTTTACTAATATTTAATGCGGAATGTTGATTTTTTTTATTTGAGCTAACTCTGTAACCTAATTATAATTTTAATTCTTAAAATTGATTCGTTATTATTTGTAAAAAAAAATATTTAAAATAAAACGAAATAAGCAAAATAAATACATTAATATAATATAATAGCTTTATATTGTATTACAATTATTTTATTTATTATAAGTTTAACAATCTTAGATTAAACGACTAATATTTTACAATGGTTTACCTGTTTGAATTTATGACCGTGTAGAAATGACAATTCACATTTTAACTTCGTTAACTGATAATTATTGATTTAATTTAATTGTATAAAAACTGTCATTTTCAAAAATATGAAAATTACGATTAGTGTAAGAAATATTTTTCTTCAAAGAAATTATGAAATTTTAAAATCTTATAAATTTTTATAATGAAATAAAATTAAGTATTATGGATTTTGAATTTTGAACATCTTCAACGTATGCACATTTATAATCGCCTGTATACATTGACATTTATGTGCATCATATTGAATACGAATTTTCATATCTCGTTAAATATATAATAATAAACTTAGATATCATATACATATATATACACATATAGTAATATTATTCCACGACCGCACTTTCATAAATATGTCACTATGAAATTAACAACGGAACGAGTGTTAAGGATAATTCATTGGTTTATGGCGGTTTCGGTCATTGTGAACTGGCCCACACGAATTTTAAAGTATGAAAACATCTTAAATCCATTGTCGGCCTCTGGTTGCTCTCTTGCACCTTCAAATTGCTTCACAATAAATGCATAAATTATTAGGTAACGCGCCGAATCGACGATAAATCCTGGCACCTTTACATGCTCTCTTTTTTTTTAACCGAACGTGATCTAACTAAAAATAAAATAAATACCCGACACAATGGTCACCACATTGTAATCGTCGTCGTATCCATTCAATGGATACTATTGCACAATTTTAACCCTTTAAATGATTAAATAGAATTAAATTAAATTCATATTAATGTTGATAATTTGGATGACATATAAATATTTTATATAGTAGGCAAATAATAAAATATTTTCATAATATATACATGCAGACATTTTTTAATATCAATTGAGATCAATTTAAACAGTATAAAATTCGCTTTTTATATTTAATGTTTATCTAAATCGATTTTAATAATTTAATACAAATTATGATATTATAAAAATAGTTAAAAATTTTAATTCAGATTAAAATATAATATTTTTTAATAAAAAAAGAACGAAATTTAACGATATAATATTTAATATAAAATGAAAAACACATATGCGTATATTGAACTAATTTTATTATATATTAAAGCACTTTCATCTAACATAATTATCTAAATTATTATAGAATTTGAAAATAATAAACAAATATATATAGATTATTATGTCTATCAATTTAAAAATAGCGATGATAACATTTTTAGTTCATAATCCTCTATATATAAATGATAACTATAAATAAAATTATGCTGATTAATGTGTTTTTTTTTTCATAAAAAATATTCTAGACAATTTCTTGTTGTCTTCATCGTTATATATATTATGAAAATAAGGGAGTTAAAGAAGACGAAGTGCTGGAATTTAAACTCATACTATATAACCATTTAAAATATAACATATACAGTATTTATCACGAATAAAAAAATATTATTTTTAAGTATATATTATATATAAATAAATACGATTTATAATATTAAAGTGCACACACACACACACGTGTCCATTTACGGTCACATTACATGTAATATATTGTTCAACAAATACGAAGCATTAAGCGGAACAGCGGCCGGCCATTGTTGTAACGTATTAATAATTACTTAATTTACAACGCGTCCTGCACGAAGAATAATGGTGAATTTTATTACACGTAATTAAGGAGCATTTTTTGCCGAGGGGGGGGGTGTGACAAAGGGAGGGGTCTCCGACGACGTAGCCTTTTGTTATATTTGATGTCTGAGGTCAAATCCCAAATATTACGACGCCATTTTGTGTAATAAATTATTATATTCGAGGGTTTATTCAAAGCTCTGTCGTCTAAGAGGTATTTTTTTATTATCGTATATATTATTATTTAATATAATAATAAATAGACAAATCAGTGATATTTATAATATATAATTACATTTATTTTTTATTGTACCAAAGGAAATATCTGATATTTTTATACGGAAAAAACTCTCATATAAAAGCTCGTTGAGTGAGCGTTATTTTTTTTTTGATATCCATTTAGCACTTCGTGATTATATATATCCTTTTTTTTGGGGGGGGGGTGCAAATGGGGGGCAGGAATCGTTAATACCGGTTCAAAATCGTCCCGATTGTGAGCGTTTTTTTTTTATTACGGCACTTTTTCGCTGGTGCTTTTTATCGCGTAAAATATTCGATGTTCGCTCGATTTAGCGGTCGCTTATTAAAAATTATTCGCGAATAAATCACGTAATAAAAGGGAAAAATGTTCAGAATCGAGTTCGAATCTCTAAAAATGCCTTTGTGTGAATATTTGATGCCGTCCAACGACAAAGGATGCAAGTGCACAATGGTTAATTTCGAGTTTGTTTGGTTGAGCACAAATGTATAAATAATAGTGCGTTGAAGAGATGATATATATTTATCTTATTATATTATATATAATATAAAATATTTATTATATTTTAGATCAAATCTTTCACAAACATTTTAAGATATATATTTGAGAATAAATAATTATACAAAATTTAGATGATTAACTTAAGTATATATATATATATATATATATATATATATATATATATATATATATATATATATATATATATATATATATAATTGATACATATAATTTTATTATATTAAAGTTAATGTAATTTTATATTTTATTCACTTATATTTTTCGCACTTCGATCGCCTCAACGATATACGAGCGCGTTACATAACGGCCACCTGAATTTTATTTAGTGTTTATATAAATATTATAAAATGTATTTTTTATTAAAATACGAATTCGTTATAAATAATGCGATAACGTTTAGCGACATTATCTCTTTAATATGCACATTAAGAAGGATTATCGCAATAAAAATCATTACTCAGGCATTGTGAACGAGATTTTAACAATTAGTTACGCGAGTCGAAAACGATATTAACGCACTTATATTGCGTAGTTTTTTTCTTTATTATTGATTTTCATAATAAAATAATCCGACGCGTCCTGTATTCCGTTATTTATTGAAATGTTTCAAGCGAATAAATCGTCGATTAACATCTAAAATTCGATAAAGCGTTCTTTGAAACAGTTCTAATTGGAAAATTTCGTATAATATATTTTTTTTAATATTATAATATTTATATATTTTAAATTCGATGTCTGTTCTTCAATTAAAAGCGTTTTTTTTTTCAATGCTAAAGTGCAAATTTGTATGAACTGTTTAAATTTATTTATTACTCTATAATTCCTAATGTAAATTGCTTGTTTTAATTCACATTTATAAATAATTTTATATAAATGAAAAAAATTATAATATTTAAAAAAAAATGTATGATAAAAGATAAAAAAAATAATAATATTATAAATGTAAAATCATTTATCGTTGTTGATTTTTAAACGATTATTATATTTTATATATATATATTATATAATACATGTCACACAATTATCATTATGTTAAAAATGGCGAGTTGGTCAATCATAAAATTTTATTATCAAAATAAAAAGAAAATATTTATAATAAAAAAAAAATGTTTTTCATGGTGAAACGACATTCCGACACTAATACAAATCATAACGCGTCATTTCGTCATTATATCGGCATTTATATCAAACATCGATATTTAAAATTATATAAATATATGTAATAATTATTTAGATAAATATTTTGTAAACGTATATAATAGATTTTCAAATTTAATTAAATATCACACAATATTTATGCAAATCATTCTTAGAATTAAAAATGTTAATATAATAATAATATTTTAATTTATAATGAAATACGTGTAAAATTTAGAATGTAAAATATTAAACGACGAATGCACAATAAAACGTGCAGCCCGCGGTTGACAATCCCTCGCTCGCTCGCGCGCGGTCACCGCGTTTATGATCGATTCAATCGCGGGTTCAATTCAATTCGATTCAATTCAACCCGCCGATAATTTATCCGACAATTAAATTAATTCCATTCAATGACCCCGACCGGTTCTTACGATCCGTTCGACACCATAAAGCATACAACCCCCCTTTCATAAGTGTACAAAGGCGGTGGTCTTTCGATACGTTCCCGAGACGTTCAAAACGCGTCGTTAATCTCGATAGATTATTATAAATGCGCGTTTACACGACGAAAAATAATCTATAAACAATTTAAGATTGAATTTTGTTATTACACACCAAATGACTTAAGTGCAATGATGATTTTATCATTTCATTAAAATTTTCATACATCATATATATATACATTATATTCATCAGATTGGTAAATATATAAAAAAAAAATAATTTAAAAATATATAGTTTAAATAGGTAAAAAACAATGATGCCATTATTTATACAATATACCTAAATGTTTTATATAACTATAAAGAAACTGTGTGCAAATTCATGTGTGTTAGAAATTGAAGAAAATATTTAATCAAATTCAGTACAAAAATTATAGTTACCATATATGAAACATTATAATGGTATTCTACTAATTATATGTATATATATATAATAAAATAGAAATAAAAATATCGAGAAAGATATGTTATTTTTTAATTATGTATAAATATTAAAATCGTAAAATGTTATTGCAAAGTTTGAGAATCGTCGTCGGTATATCTAAAAGTTCTTATATAATATTATACAAACGAGCAATCAGACGAAAGATATTCAAATTATTTAGTTTTGAATGATTTATCGCGCAAACTTGTATGAAAGATTGACGTTTGATAATTCAATACGAATTTTACAGTGCTTCGTGATGGCGAGAACACAAAAGACACAAGTGCAACGTATTGAATTCGAATGATATACGTAAATTTGACAAATACAACTTAATTCGTATATATTTTTGATTATAGTACACGTACGTCATATTGATGTGAGTGATTCATATTTATTTCACATATATCCTTTGTGCTCTCACCGTATCGCACAATCATATAATATATTTTCGTGCCGCACTCGAGTTTTTAAATAGCCGTTAATATTGCGATAAAAATAAAATCGCTTTTAGTGTCTTTTAATTACGATTTCTTCGACGTTAATATTTTTCGATATATAATATATTTTTTTCTTCGACGTTAGACCGAATTTCCTCTCGAATATATTTTATATACATTTATATATAAACACACACACACACATATATATATATATATATATATATATATATATATGTATTTTATCGTGTGTTTTATGTCTTCTTTTATTGGTATTAAATAAGATATTTACTTTTATCGTTCGTAAATCATGCGACTTAATGGCTAAATTAAAACCTAATTATCGAAGGGCATAAATTAGATTTTGACGTCTGGCTGTAAATTACGGCCAATCCATAAAAAAAAACCCACCGGTGCATTTATTTGTTTTGAATGATTTTTGACTCGGGATAAAAAGGAACGTATCGCCACCAGATGCTATAAATTA
Source organism: Leptonema lineaticorne (assembly GCA_024500535.1). Taxonomy (NCBI): domain Eukaryota; kingdom Metazoa; phylum Arthropoda; class Insecta; order Trichoptera; family Hydropsychidae; genus Leptonema; species Leptonema lineaticorne. The sequence continues at coordinate 5,492,087 of JANIJI010000004.1, read as the reverse complement.
ATATATAATCGTATTAATAAAATGCCTAGTGCGTATGTATAACGTTCTGCTAGGTTCTCATCATTAACATACGCGTAATAAAATTGTAAAGAATTATTAAATAAACGTTGTTACTTCCTCAATGTTTTTTTTTTAATTGGTTTATTGCTATATAAACTTATATTTATATGCTTTATATTATATTTTTATAATCTAAATGACATTAATATTTTAATTCATTAGCAATATTTCTATTATAATTAATTTTACAAAATATATTTTGTTTTAAAATATGCCATTTATGTATGGCAATAGAATGATATATATTTTTAAATTAATTATAAATAAAGTAAATGAGAGTATATATAATTAATATTTTAATGTAAGTTATACAGTTTAAGGTTTTATATGATAATTTTAAAAATTGGATAGCGAATTAAAAGTAGTTATTCTAAAATTAAATCTTATTTTTGAATTTTATGTTATAATGAGAATAAATCGTTGATGTATCTAAAATCAATCAAAACTTTGAAAAAGCACATTTACAATCTTAATTCATTTAAATGATTAAAAAGTATTGATGATTCATGTATTTTGATATTAATAGTTTTAAATATTGTAATTTTCATGTTTTTATAGAAAATAAAATTTTGATTTTTTTTTTTGGATATGAAAATAAATTATTAAAAATGATGAATTTCAACATCAAAATGTTCAAAAAATACATGATATTTTTTTCGCACCGAAAATAAATCAATAAATTTAATATAGAAACAACATTATTTTAAAGAAGACAATCAGAAATCACTTAAAATATTAATTAATTACTAATATATATAAAAAAAATATTCAATAACGTGAATAAAATATCAATAATTTTCTTTACAACAATAAACTACTGTGATCAAAAAGTAAGGTTAAATTGTCGTTTAAAACTCCCGGGCATTAGTTAAGTAGGTAAATAGTATTTTTTTTTTTTTTTGGTTAGTAGGACTGTCTATAATATTTGCCAAGCGTCTGTTTGTCAAAAGGTTTAATTATCTGCGAGTTACACGTGTTTTCACAACTCTTGGTTCCTTCATCACGATAATGCACCATATCATTGGTTCTTCGTGACTTTTTTACTAAAAACTCGACTCATATCGTTCCGCAACCACCGTATTTGCCAGATTCGGCTGCGTGCGATTTTTGGCTATTCAGCAAACTCAAAATACCAATGCGGGGACGTCGTTTTGACACGATTAACGAGATAAAAACCGAATCGAAGAAGGTCTTCATTGAAGGCTCTAATACCGGAAAAAAACTATTCCGACTGTATCGAGAAATGGAAAAAGCGTTGGCAAAAGTGCGTTTTATCAAATGGGCATTACTTTGAACGGGATGAAATTGATTTGAAACAATAAATAATTTACATTTTATAAAAAAAAAAATCACCGTACTTTTTGATCAGTGTTATAGGTAAATATAACCTTGACGAATTAATTATTTGAAGACGAATAATACCAAATATCGTACATTACAAAACAAAAATAAACAACACAAACGATTTGAGAACATTCCGATCGTCCTTTTCCACGTTATATATATATATATATATATATATATATATATATATATATATATATATATATATATATTGAGTTTGAATTTTATATACAAAACTTTTATATTTTTTTTTAAAGTATATTTTACAATCGGTCGTTAATCTGTAACCTAATTAATCGATAAGGCGTTGATTAATCGGTAAAGTCGTGAACAGAGATATAGGCGTCGGCTTGTTACCCGCCCACGGTTCAATTAAAAATCTCCTCGACTCAGGTGGGCATCGAACATGCGACAAGACTCGACCGTACAACTTCATTAGGACGTCGACCGGGGCTCATTATCGCCGGATATGCGCATATAAATGACGATAGATCGCCTTCCGTTACCACCGTTGTCCTCGTTCCCTTTTATTCTCTCTCTCTCTCTCTCTCTCTCTCTGTCTCTCTGTCTGCCCATCTTTATTTTATTTATATTTATGCACTTGTATCGGCTATCGAACGATCGCGTCTATTCTTAGGGGTGCACTTTTGGATATTGTCGAAATTTTATTATGAATATGTACTCATTCTTTGCACTCGAGAGGATGTCAGATAAAATGATAAATCAATTTTTGAACGTAATATAAAATTATTAAATTGTATAATCACTTATTAGTAATGACCCATTGCACTTAGATTAATGCGAAAACTCTATGCTCGGCAATGACTATATATATATATATATATATATATATATATATATATATATATATATATATATATATATATATATATATATATTAATTTATTTGTAACAAATTCTTACTCTTTCCGTATAATAATATGAAGTATAAAATGATTTTATTATCTTAAATTAGTCCGCAATCACGTTATCACAAATAAAATTGCAAAAAAAAAGTGATTGTCAGAATGTTAAAATTTTTAATTCTCAGTATACCACAATATACTGTATTTTTAGAAAATTTTAGAAATGATGGCGAAAACTGTATTATTTTTTAAATTTAAAAATTTGTTCAATATATTCATATATTCTATGTAAAAATCACTAAATTTATAAAATTATAAAATATAAAAAAAAAATATTTATAAAAGCATACATTATTTTTTTGTATAGTAATTTTAAGTTTGGAGTAAAAATTCGTCTCTAGTGCAAAGGGTTGTTAATATAAGTATTCAAAATAATTCTGTCGTTTAAAACCATATTTATTGTATGCAAACAGACAACAGAATTTAATCCGTTTTTTTGAATAATATTTTATACTGATTATATTGATTTTATATATACGTATAAAATAAATATGTATTCCTAGTGCGTCCCTGTGTTTTTGAGTCTTGTAAAACGTGATTGGCAGAGGCTAATGCGGCGACAAAACGTATTTTAGCACCGATAGATTCAAGTGATTCAATAATACATACAAAATTTTCATATAATACTATTCATAGCTGACGAGATAATTTAATTTATCGACTTCAATTTATTTCGTGCACTTATATCTAACAGATATCATGCGCATTTGTATGCATGCATAACGAAAATGTGGAACAAATCTAACTGTAAAGCTCGTTATCGTGTATTTTTTTTTTATTGTACATATCGCTAATATTTTAATGTAATTTATAGTCTGTCTTTTTATAGATTATTTTTTTTATTGAGAAAATATTTATAGTACGGTATGTAAATTTATTTTTATATTTTATATGATAAGAATGATTTTTGAAAGATGATAAAATGAAAAAAATATAAGATAAAAGATGTTTAGAATATTATAATATATATTATATTTCGGTATAATATAGAAGAAAGTGATAAACAGTATAGATCTTTAAAAAGATGGGACGCCTACAATTTGGCATTGTCAAAAAACAATACATAATCGATAAATCACTAGTTTAATAGTAATTTACAAATATAGCTATCGATGTATTAAACATACATTTTTATCAATATTTAATTCAAACTTCATTTTTAAGTGTACTATAAAATATAATATTTTTTATTTCTATAGACGTAGAATAAATTACAAAAAATCTAAATGTTGTAAATCGATAAAATCAAATTATTCAAGTATTAAGAATTCATTGATGTGATAAAAAAATGTTTAACATTTAGATGATGATTATTTTATATTATCATATGTTGCACAATAAAAATGAATACATATATATATATTTTTTTGCAATCATTCAATATCATCTTTCACTACAAATTTAAAAGAAAATCAATGACAACCTGTCAAAATTAACTCAAAAGAACTTAAAAAATAATAATAATCAAAAGAAAGGAATGACATTTTCGACACTATTTATTCCGGCCAAACAATGGACTTTTATGCACAATTTCAACGTCGTCTTTTTCATTATTACATTACGTCGTCGTAATTAAGTACATTAACAGCCAAATATTACATTATCGTATTTGTACGTATATTTTAGCACGTCTCATTTACATCCGACACACCTGTGTTTTGTGACAAATTTCAATTTTTTTTTCATTATTATTATTATTATAAATATACATTTTTTTTATTCTGTTGGTCGTCGCTAATTTACGACAATATTTAAAATTATTAAGCACACGAGCGCGAAAATTGCGAAGTGATAATTTCTTAGAATCCCCATCTAAAAATTACGTTTTATTAAGCGTTCATTCATGCTGATAATATTTGACTATTAATTAGTGTTTTCCATTTTTATTTATTTTTCTTTTTGAAAAATAATATATGACACGCGATATTAGAAATTCAAAGTGTAAACAAGTTTCGAGAGTAATTTGAATAAAATGGTGGTCATTTTTTTTTCAAATATATTTTTACAGTTCGTGTCTTGTAGTTAGTTATATTTAAATTAAATGTAATAAAGATATCTGCCATAGTTTAATTGGTAATATTATTTTTTTTAATATATAATAAAACTTGAATTATTCATTTTATCGAAAAAAATAAAGATCAATAGATGTATTAAAATAATTATCGAACACAAAATTAATACTCTATTTTGTGAAAACTAATTAATATTTCAATTATCAAAAACTTTGAGTTCGAAAAAAATATATTTGATTTACAAGTTATGTATAAAATATTATTTATTTTCACGTTTTTCAGACATGCAAAAATTATTATTATTTTCAATTTTAACAAATTTCTCTTCCTACACATTTTTTTTCTAAACCACTTAACATAAAATATTTTCATTTTTTTTTCTTATAGTTGTAATCGGAAAATTACTAAAATAAATTTTGTAAAATATTCATATCTAAAATTATTCTTTGTTCGTATCTCGATTTACATGTATATTTATTTATTTTTTACCATTACGGCACATAATTATTTTCATATATTATTATTTATGCGGAGATTTTATTTCGTCGTTAAATACTAAAGGTGAACTCTGTTAACGTTCAATTAACATGCCGTCAAAAACAATGAGCTTTTAACAACGTTTGCATAGTATATAAGACGATTTTAACACTTTTTTTTGGGTTTGAATTTTGATCATATCCTGTAAATTATATTTTTAACATATTTCTCTTTTTATAAACAATAAATTGTATACAAAATTACATTTTTAAGTCGTCCCATTTTCTCATTTTTTAAATCTTCAATATCTTTCTATATTAAAGAGTTTCTGTTAATTATTATTTTATATGAAAGTCTCTTATAAAGACAATTTTAAGGTAATAAAAATATTAATTTAAAACATCTAAAGGATACCTTTATACTATATTATTTTGGAATACGGTCTAAAAATATTAAGATTTGTAACTTAACTTATGAAAAAAAAAGATTTACTATGATTTTACTTAAATAAACGAAAATCCCCAAATTTGTTTAAATTTGTATAACAAAAAATAGTAATAACTTATAAAAATATCAAAATATATATGCAATTTAATCATAAAAACATTAAAAAAAATACCTTCTTACAAATTGGCAACGGAAAATTGGAAAAATAAAACGATATAATCGTTTCATTTTCACTCGAAAATATCGCTAAGTGACCGTAGGAATTTTTTCAGTTTTTACGAATGATTTTTTTTCTCAAAAGAAAGAAGAGAAAAAAAACACATTCATCGCTTTCTATCTATATTTATATAATAATAAATATATAAATTTTTATATATTTATAATGACTACTCGTAGCCGACGAGCCTTTCTCAATATTACGTGTACGATGTTTATTTTTATATTTTTTTTTTTTAATATTTCACTCTCTCTCGTTTATAACGTGAAATATTTTAACGATTATATTTTCGAGAAGCGTATCTTTCATTTAGTGTAACAGCACTATTAAACAGTACTAAAAACTCATTAGTATTCAAGTTGAGACCTTCTTGCATGTTGGTCTTTTATACAATTTATTGATTGCATGTTGCGACCGGTCCACTACTTTATAATTGTATAGTATGCGTGCACATACACACATTCGTGTATATATATATATATATATATATATATATATATATATACCATATATATTTATATAATTTAATTATTTTTGTTGTGTACGTTCGAGTTTTGCAATAATGATCGACTTTAAAGCAACTGTTGAATCGTTAAGAACTATTAAGGATAATGTAATAAAAATAAAACGATCGATATTTGTAATTAAAGCTGTATATTAATATCTGTTAGTATTATGATGAAGTTATAAACGATTTTTATTAGTTTTTTTTTTAAAAACATCCTTTTATAAATTTCACACTGTAAATTCTTGTGAAAAATTGTATTTATATATTAAATAATTAATTTAATGCTATCGTATATTGATATTTTCATATAAAATTAACTTTTGATAGAGAATTTTAGGAATGTGAAATTTTAAATAATTAAAATATAAAAATGTTTAAAATATTTTATATACATTGTAATCAGATTTTGTACACTTTTATTTTCATTTTAGATTCTTTGATAAAATGATTTTAAAATAAGAGATAATTTGATGTAGGTAAAAAAAAAATTAGTATGTCTATTTTAATAATAAAAGATCATAAATTGGTAGATATTTTTAATTTAAACAAACAAATCAATATTTTAAAATTTATTTAATATATAATATAAAAATATCGAGTAGGCCCCGTGTAAATTATTAAATCGGCGATGCCTGGCCAAAGTGCGAGGTTTATTCGATCCGTAAACGATTATGTTTGTTCACAAAAACGGGTCCCGTCGACACCCATCCGCGCAACAACCATATTATTATTATTGCATTACGTTATTATCATTATTACGTTGTTACGTGTACGTTGTGCGAGGGTATATGAAATCAAGTATGTGCGCGCACTTTACCCGGTCGCAAATGGCCATATATAATGAGCGAAATTATCGCTATATAAAGTCGTTACGAGAAACATACACACTTATTATATTAAAATGGCGCTCGATATGCGTACGATGCAAGTGCACTTAATTAACATTTAATTTTATATATATACATACTTCATTTACATGAATAATATTCACATATGAAATATTTTTTATTGCACTGTATTGTGTCAAAATATTTTTGTGCAATTATTTCCTTTGTCTTCTGACTGTATTTGCATATATTATAAACGAACAGATTATATAGAATCATAAACATTTTTTTATAACTAAAACAAAATTCATAAATCTTCTGGGTTGCAGTTTTATAAATAGGATCAATTTAAGTATATATATATATAGATTAGTCATAAAATTATACGGTTTCCATTCAAATTATAATACAATTAAATATAATAATGTAGATATATAATTATAATATAATAAAAAAATTTTAATTAGGAATTTTAACATATAAATTAAAGAGTTGTTAATTGAGTATTATACGAGAATAATCTTCATTAATTCTATATATACCATAGATGATATGAAGATTTTATCTATTATATAATAAATTGGCAACATTTTAAAAATATATAGTTTAGATTGAATATAGACATTATTGAAATGAAATAAGCTTACTAAACTTACTAATAAAGACAATAAATAGTAAGATAATTTAAATAATTGAAAAATTATACAGTTGCGATAAATTTATGCGAGTGAATATTTTTAGAACACCCTGTATTTATAATGCGCGCGCACGTGTGTGTGTGTGTGTGTGTGTGTGTATGCATTATAATTATGTTAGCTTTTTTACAATCGCCAGTACGTTGAGTATATATAAATATATTGGATACGATAATTTTTATGATCGCGAAATCGTGTCTCACTTTGTTTCGTGTGCGGTGTGAGATCGTAAAATAATTTATTTCGCAAGATAATCCCCCGCTTCTTGGCCTTTTTGTCCTATTATATTATATATTTTCGTGTGTATGTGCGTGTTTATGTGTTTTTTTTTTGTTATAGGATTTGAATCGATGTACAGCGGGTTCTCGATTAGTGCGATGTACGGATTTTCAGTTTTTAATACAAGATTTTTTTTGTGAAAAAATTATATTTCTGAAGAAAAATATTTTATTCAAATATATTTTGATTAGTATAATAATAATAATAATTTTTGCAAAAAATATTTTAATATAATATTACATATTTATAATGTGATTGTCTTAACGCCCTGAAAATTATGCCAATTATATAATATATTTTTCCAAGCACGTTCGTATATAAAACTTTAATTGGACATTACTTATTATGAAACAATAAGCAATAAAACTCAGTGCGCCTTTTACCATTTTCTGAAAAATTTTAACGACAACCTTGTACTATAATAATAACAATAATAACATAAACGGCGGTTAATTTTTAAGAAAACTTCGCCTCCATTAATTAACACATACACTTACATAAGTGTGTGCAAAAAAAAATATATTTGGAAAAAAAGGTCGAGAAAACGCCATCGGCGATAAAAATCGGAATCATTGTCGAAATTTTATATTTATGTCGCAGTCTCACGGTGATTTGTAATTAAAAACGACGAACTACTGAAAAAAGAAATAATGAAATCCGAGGAAAAACGACGAAACATATATTTATATGTATATATTAAAAAAAAAGTAGTAATAAAATAAAACATAAACGTGCAGAACAATGAAATTTTATGCGGTCGGAATCCCGAATGGACATTTTTTTTCCTTTTTGTCCGTTTTTCACGAATGTATTTTAATTAATAAAAATGGAATTCTAACAGACGGTATCCGGTTCGATTCGTTTGTAAAACTATAAACTTTATTTTACGATCGATTAATTGAAAAAAAATGTTGTGGATTTTGTGTCGATTGATTAGTCGGATTTGTGTTAAAATTTTATGGCGAAGGCGGATTAATATTATAATTAAATATGCGCGTGTAAAAATTTGGATGTCGAAGAGTAAACATACCATTTTTTTATGATGAAAAATGAATAAATCGACGTTAAGATAACGCTTTTAAAGCAAAGAACTTTCTTTTCAGACACATTAAACCGATATAATTTCTTGGAAGAGTCGTCAACTTTTTATTATTATTATTTTTTCTTTGAACGGTTTCATTTGAATTAAAAAGAGAATATATTATATATGTAGCGTTCATAAATTTCTCGGTTTAAAATTTTATGAATTTGTTCTCTATGTGGTCCCATTTTTTTTTTTTTTAAGATCGAACACGACTATCAAGAAAAATAGAATAAACGGACAAACAGGCAAACAAACGTACGAGCCTAGTTCAAATTCTTTTCACCTAGATTAGTTCATACCCCGTCGCTAATGAGTGAGCACTTAAAGTCACAAAAAGGCGGCGTAACTTTTAAAAAAGGAGGTAACTTCTGTTGTAACTGTTTAAACATTCTCTCTTTTTTTTATCGTGGTTTAAATAACATTGAAAAAGACGCGTGTATTTGTTCTCAGGATCTCACAGGTAAAACTTTGTTCTAAAACTATATATATATATATATATATATATATATATATATATATATATATATAAATATATATATATATATATATATATATATATATATAAATATATATATATATATATATATATATATATATAAATATATATATATATATATATATATATATATATATATATATATATATATAATATAATATAAAAAAAATATACTTTTGTCAGATTTCTATTCAGTATTGAAATTGAAAAATTTACCGTGACCGATTTGAAGTTAATAACAAATTGATGGCGCCGCTTTTAATATGATTGTGGACAATTTGTGCAGTTTTTGAGGTGTGGTCAGTGTGAAAAAATTACGCACCTTGCAGATAAATCACGCAGGACTAATTGTGTATTTGTGGCATACAATAGTGTCGACAAAAATCCTTTGTGCATCACTAAAAATATTTCTAGAAAAGTGGGCATGATATAGAAAGTGTACTTTGCTGAAGTAGATTTATGTTATAGTCAAAAAGAAATATATATATATATATATATATATATATATATATATATATATATATATATATACATATATCTAGGTTAAATATATATTTTATAATTTTTATATTTAGAATTTAATGGTATTAAATTATAATAAAATTATTCAGTTTTAGATTCACACGAGACATTTTAGATTTAGATTTTTAAACGGCGTCGCTAATTAGATCGTATATTTTCGACGAGCAAAAAGATATCACCAGAATGTCGAGTCGTCGTTGTCCTTTTTAGAAAACAATATAATTAGTCCAGCGACCGTAAATGTCGATACGAATATTTATGTTAACGATACACGATTCAAGTTTTGGAATACCTGGTATTTTGTACAGTCGGATAAATCTAGTCGGTCGTTTTCCCTACGCTATTTTTGTGTATTATAACAATAATTATCATTGTTAAGTGTGATAATGGAGGAACGCTCAAAAGGGAGAAGACCACCTAAGAAATGACGGCAGCTGCCCCCCCCCCTCCCCCAATACTTTTTTGGTCCTTTTTGTCGCCGGTACTAATTTCAGCGTAAACTGTTTTAAATTGACTATGACTAACGGACGCGGGTCCATTGTGAACCATTGAAAAGAATAAAGAAGACGAGCTCGGCAGATGGAAAATATTATTGTTTTTTTTTATATATACATATATATTATTTTTATTTTTATTTTCGAGAATGCACTTCATCATTTTTTGATGTGTCGCATTATGAAGTTAATATTTGATTGTTAACAGTGTAAGATGTTTTTTTTTTCTTGTATAACATCTAACATATTTCATACTAATAAAAGTGAATTAGAATCGCCGCATTTATATTTAATCTTATTCTTAGAATTGATTTTTTTTATATCCTTTTATATATTTGTCAGTTTGACTAAAGATTTTCAGTCCTTTTCAGCTTCTAATAAATATTTTATACCATCTATTTTACAAATTATATAGTATTACAAATATTTTTTATCTCTTAGATTTATTTATTTAACAATATAGAAAAAAAAAGATAAAATTATCAAAAGAAAATATTGAAAAAACTAAGAGTGTTTTTAATAATTATTTAAATATTTCTAATGGTAGATTAAAAAATATTTTTATCATATCTTTCTAAAAATAATTTCGAGTCCTTGGAAAAAAAATATTATCATCTTAATTACCAATATCAGCAGTGATAAATATTATAAATTTGAAATAGTTATTTTATCAGTTTTATGGCGAATCCGGGTTCATTATACTATATTGTATTTGATTATATTATAATATAATTTTACATGTATTACATATTAACAATGTCAACCCGATCGAATTAAATTTGATGTATAATAATAGTAAAAATTTTTTTTTAATGCGAATTTATTTTCAATACGTTATCCTTGAAAGTATTCGACGTCGAAACGTGTAAATAAGCAAAATATACAAGCATCATAAGAAGATGAAATAAAAAAAAAATAAAGATAAATATCCGTATAACGTATATCATTGACTGAGATCATTGTATCGATTTTCATTTATATATATATATACTATATGCCGCACAATGAGACCATTGTCGTAACCACTCGAGTCACTGTGAGAAGTTCTTTAAAAGCCATAATGGATCGTAATTCTATGGGCGTTTTGAATGTGTCTCTTTCGCTCATTTGTGCCCTTCTCTACCTGAGATCAACGAGCGTTATTGTTATGCGATAACACCTTGAGTTTTTCAGGTAATTTCGAAAATTGTTACATTAAGACAATTATCATTTATTTATCTGTTTTTTTTTTAATATCATGTAAACAATTTAATAATAACAAAAAGGGTTTTAAAATACTGTTTGTTTTTTCTTAATTATTGAAATGTATATACTTTTTTGATTATTTAATATACCTCTTTAGTTTTATGTTTACTTTTTAAATAATAAGTATTTATCAATGTTTCTTTAGTGCTCGAATTTAGTATTTTGATATTGCATGATTCATATATTTTTGATTTTTGGATATATGGTACAATTATTTCAATATAAAATATACTATGATTCTTTATTTAAAAAATATAATAAAAATAAAGAATTATTTTAATTCTATATATAATATATTAATTAAATATTATTTATATCTTAATAATTTTGACTATATTGTGCAAAAAAATATTAAATATAATTTTAGTAGTATATAAATTTAAAAAAAATGACAATCAACGTAACAATTTTAAAAATCTAAATTGAAACGATTTGAAAACAGTTTTTCATCGAGAATTAAATTAGTTATATATATATATATATATATATATATATATATATATATATATATATATATATATATATATATATTAAAAAAAGTTAAAATCTTTCATCTGGATGCGTCCCAGTTAATTGAAGAATTACCGTATCACTAAATGCACACAAAATAAATTAACGAGATCCCCTTTATTATTCAATATTATTACAGTCGTGCCAATTGTTTAGTTGCGTTACAAGATGATTTATTTAATTCTGTAGCCAGCAGCGTCAATCTGAATCATACGAGCGAAGCAAATTCAATTTCTCGGTAATTAACCAAATTAACCATCTGGTTAAATTAACCGAACGTTTCATTTGTGAGACGTTAGCGGTTCGTTACGTCTTCGTTGGTTACCCCGCATCCCCTTTATGAATTCTTTTTTTTTCTATTCCCACTGATATATAGTGTTCTTCTTCTATTTCTTCGCTCGTTTTGTTCTTCGGCTAAACGATTATTAATTACAAACGGTGCGGTTTTAGCGCCTAATTATTATTTCTCGAGGAAGTCTAATGGCTTCTCTTTGCGATAACTGAATGTAGACTTGTAAAATAAAAAATGATGAAAACATCAACATTTGGTAAGTTATTAAGCTTTATTTCATATATATTTATATATATATATATATATATATATATATATATATATATATATATATAAATATGTGTGTAATTAACGACGGAAAGTCGTTCGGTGAAAATTTGTTTCGTTAAAAATTTCCACGGACTATTATCACATCAAAGCGCCGTTTCTTTACGTTTTAGTTCGTCGTTTAAGCATTATATTTTTAGTTTGTCGTTTGTAAACTTTGACAATTTTATCTGCTGTCGATCTATTTTTATGTTAAAACGTTGAGTTTTAGCCAAATGATCTAATTGACGGTTAAAATTTTCAGATTTGGCAAATTGATCTTTCGTCGGCTCGTTGTAAAAATTCGAAAAAAAAAGAGTTATTTTTTTTTGAATAATTATAATATAATTCTTTATTAATATTTTAGATAAGAATAATATTTGAAAGTTAAATATAACGTTTCAACCTTGTAAAAAATAAATCGACAACACGTGCAACTTGAAAAAAGGTCTCAAGTCTCTTAAGAGTTGTAGTGTTATCATTTTTTAATGTCATCATTATAAATTTAGGTATTCTAGTTTATAATTCTTCAAAAAAAAAAAAACGATCATTTTGATATGACTTTTTATCTATGAAAATATATTTTAGAAAAGTAAGTCAATAATATTTTTATATAGATATTAAATTGTTGATTATACAGTTTTACGATTTACAAAATGACAAATTAAGTCTCACAAATACTGCAATGTCAACGATTAATCATCAAACAAATAATATAAAATATCATTACATACACATCTAAGATATCAAAGCGAGTTATAAATTCGCGACGAAACAGTAAAATCAACATTATCTCGTTTAGTCAATGCGCTTTTTCCGTCGTTCATTCTTAAAACGGCACAAAAAAAAGGTACCCAAGGCGCTTATTTATAGACAGTCGGTGGTTTATAATAAGACTTATATCTTTTTCGACCAAGTTGAATCGTTTGTGTTTCGTAAGCGGCGCGTAAAAATCATCATCGTCATCATCATCATCATCATCATGTCTTCATATTATTTAACTTAATAACTTAATGATCTGTGAAAACGGACTCGACTATCGTACTTCATCAGCAGATTGTAAGCGAGATTGAACAGGAGTGACTTATTGCCTGCACATGTGCAACTTTTTTTTTTATTTTACTTTTATCATCATCATCATCATCAGAATACACACACACTCACATAAATATATATATATAAAAACTCATCATCTTAAAAATAAAAATTAAAAAAAAATATATATATATATATATAATGAAACATTTTAATTAAGCACACGTTCTCAGCGGACGCGCTTTCATCCATCGTCCAAATTAATTATCCTATTAAATGCCCCGTATACATTCTTTAATGAGTATTTAATATTTCGAAACGTTATATACATGCACGTATAAATAGAGAATATGTTGTTATTTTTATTTCGCGTCGGTTGCAAAATGTCGACGTTTTCATTTCGTCGTCGTCTTAATTGAGTTTTTTCATAGTCAAGTTGGCGTCAATTAACCGCCAAAAGTCGCGCTCCCTTTCTATCTGGTCTCGTCGATCTCGTTTTTCCCTTTTCAGCTCTAATTATTTTCACTTTAGATTTTCCTTTTGGCCGCGGATAAAGCCCATTTAATTTTCAAATAGAAATCTACGCCACCCTCAAAATTAGTTTCCAACAGACTGGTCTCTATTTATAAGCCGATATATCCGCTCTAGTCTTTTGCGTTTATATAAACGATATTTATTAATTTTGTCAGTTGTTAAAAAAATAATAATAAAATAATTGAAATGTATTTTTCATTATTATTTTTAAAATATCATATTTTTAATTATATACAATAATTTAGCTAAAGATTTATACATTTATTTTGGATTTTTATATTTTTTAACATTCATATATAAAAAATTAATAAATAGAAAATATATGATAAACATTTTGAATATTTTTATATTACTTAATACGTCTGAATTTTTTTTAAATATTGATAGAAAATAGAAATATGTAAATATTTAATAATTTTTAAGATATTTATGTTAAAAATGGATTCAATTCTTACAATAACTTTAACTCGAATATTATTTTGTTTCGTTAACTGAAAGAGTCAATATTTTATTTTATTTACTGTATATCAGTGAAAAATACAATATTATAAAGAATATAAGAATGCAGTGACGAGGGATTATTTGCTAAGGGTGCAAAAATTTGAAGGGTGTTCAGAATTAAAGCATTTTTTCGACAAAAGTGTAATATAAAAAATAAATCTATTATGAAGTTAAATAATTTTATAATTAAATCATTATTTTTTTGTCATCTAGCTATCAGGGGTTATAGCTCTAATAATAATAATATTTATAAAGATTACTATAAATCGAGAAGTATATTTTTAATATTAAATGCAAGAGTTTTGAATGATTATTCTATTGGATTTTTTTTCGTTATTGTTTTAATTTAATATTAAATATATCATAAAAAATATAATAAAATAAATTGATATAAAGAAATATAAACATAGTTGAATTTAAATTTTATACAACTGTTGCAAACTTTGAAACACAATGTTTCTCAAACTTTTTAATAAAAACGTCAATTTCGTCGTTACGGAATGCATAAAAAGGCGTTATGGACGTTAAATTTGTGACAATGTGGATTCCTTATTGTCAGCCGTGAATAGTTTGTACAAACCTTAGAGATGCACGTCGGTCTCCCGGCATCTCTTTGTTTGGTTTATAAAAAGCACTTTAAAAGCTCATAACGACTTGTCCAAACACTTCTTGTTTCTTTCTTGTGCATTTTTGTTATCATTACACGCGCGCGCGCGCACATACACACACACACACACACAGACGCTTGAGACCTCTTGTGAATTTTGTGCGTTCGTCTTGCATATGTATTCCCTTTTCGATAGTCGTGCATCTGTTAAATTAAACTGCACTCTCAAAACACAATTTCGATATTTACTATGCTCAAACAGAGCGTTTAACTTCTTTTTTATTTTTTTTTTGTTTTTTTTTTTTTGTATAACCAGTGCCGTGTGCGTGATTCATTACGAGTTTATGGCCGACGTGTCGATTGTTTAGGTTCGATATTATCGACGGTCGAACGTTTTATGACGAGTATGAAAATTGCGCGATGTTCGTTCGGAATGTTCGATATGAATTTAATTTTTATATTTCGTTTACAGTGATGTATTTTAATTATTATAATGCAATCGTTTAATTTAATTTTGGCAATTATTTTTAATATATAGGGTGGGTGTATTTTTTTAATCGAAATATTTTTGCAAAATTTTCAAAAAATATTTAATTAAAAAATATACATTATACGAAATCATTTTATTAAGAAAATCAACACAATTTTTTTTAAATTATTCTTTTAGTTAAATGTTAATTTAAAAAATATTATTTTACCAGAAAAAATTGATATATCTTTTACTTAATAAACGTATTAAATAATTTTTATATCAAATAAAATATTTTATATGTTAAATTACATATATTATAATAAATCTGTAAAATTAAGTGTTTTCAAGTTGTTCTTATTTTTTTCAAGCCGTTCATTTTATAAGTATGCATAATTATTTAAAAGTTTATTTTAAATAGTTATTTAGAAATTTTGCTATATTTTTTGGACTTGAATTTATATTTATTTTAAGTAATAACAAGTTTTTTTTAATAATTAAAAAATATTCGATGAATTTTAATTAAATTGTCAATTGTCATTGATGAATTTACGAATTATCGAATTTTATAAAATTTAAAATAATAGTACTATATAGAAAAATATACACGTTATACAATAGAAAAAAAATATCCAATTGTTATATTAAAATTTAATCATGAACAATTTTATGAAATAATATTTGATGTCAATGTACTTTATATAAAAAAATAATAATCAGAGTAACATAATTATATAGTAAAATTGAAAAATGCATATATATATGCAAATTTACGAGTCGCTCACGAAACTCGACCGTCAAAATTATGTATTAAAAAAAAAAGAAAAAGAGAAACGAAATAATTAAAGATAACGCGCGGAATTCGATAAATATAATTGCCGGTCGCACCGAAAATAACCTCGATTTATTTATTTATTGTGCGAAATAAAGTGCACATTTTTATACACCCCTTTCCACCGTCGAATTTTTCACGGATATGAAGAAGTGTGTAAAGAGTCGATACAAAATTTTCCCTTTATCGACGACGAGCGCTTTCACAGCTTTATACCAACGTATCGCGCTTTTTCGATGTTATCTGACGAACAGGTATTTTTTTTCTTTTATAAACCGGGAATAATATTTTTGATACGATTTATATTTTCGTGTGTGACCCGCGCGAAAATATGTGTATTATTATTATTATTATATATTATTATTATTCTTATTCTTATTTTGTGTTCGATGATTTGAAAAAAATGGCGCGTTTCTCGGCAAGATGTTATCGTCGATTTCGGCCGAAAATATTATCGTGATAATGGCGCATAAAATTATGATTCAATTAAGTCATAGGTATAATTAAATGGTTATTATTTTGTAAATGGCTCCGTTATAAATATTTCGGAATTTATATAATGCGAAATAAATGTCCGTTAAATTATATATAATATTTCATTGAAATATATCCATTATAAATCTTACTACTTTTATTAGGTGTTAGAAAAATATAATATGTATATTAAAAAAAACAAATAATTCAAAAGTCTGTATAATGACGATAAACTTTTAATATTTTAATAATAATTGAAAATAAATCATATATAATGTTCTTGTTTGTGATGTGTTTTAAAATTGATTAAAAAATTTGATATTTGTACTATATTATTATGTTATTCAAACATTATTTTAATTATTAAATAAAAAAATTAATTAGTTGCAATATACTTTTAAAACAATCAAAAAATCTATGTGAAAAATGAATATTATTGAATTAATTTATATTTTTTAATGATAAATAATATAGCAATATTTAGATTTTTTATTTCAATATTTTTTTTATATTTATTACTGATTATAATTATTGAATTTGAAGACAAATCCATATTTACAAAACTATTAAAAATTTAAATAGTAATTGATATAAGTATTATTAGATAATGAATATTGATTAATCAAATATTTCGATTGTGCCTACATATTTACTTTAAATCAAGAATATGTAGAATAAAATAAAACATATTTTTATTAATTTATTATTAAATTACTACGTAATTGCGATTTCGATAAGTTAATGAAATATTTTGTGTAAAATGTGGAACATGTAAAATACTTATATTTTTTTTTATTATTAATAATCACGTTATTTTTGGTAATATTTATATTAAATGTTATTATATAAATTTATAATATAATTATTTTGACATTTTTTAATTTGAAAAAATATTTTATTGTATTTGAAAGACTTATATGATGTAATGACTTATATTAGTAATATTTATTTTTTTGTTAAAAATAAAAATTTTATTACAAATATGAATTGTATCGGATTCACGTCGTCGAATATATATATATATATATATATATATATATATATATATATATATATGTGTGTGTGTGTGTGTGTGTGTGTGTGTGCGCGTGTGTCTCGTTTCAGTTGAATAGACACGCTGGAAAAAAATTGCAGGCTATACATTATTACACTTCAGTCAATTTACAGCTCCTTGCGGACATAACGAGGGGACCCGATTCAATTTGCTGGCTGCGCGGGAGCCACCCCCACCCCTTTTTTTGTCGCCACGTGACTCAATCAATTCCGCATACGCGATACGATTGGTCGATTCGGTGAGACGCCGTGCTTCGTGGGCGTGGTTTGAGCTTAGTATCCGCCCCCACCACGCCTTTACGGACGAACGCGAACGCCGCGTCAGTTCAGTACGATCGTTCCCCGTGTAAACTCGCGTACCTAGACTTTTGCAAAAACACCTTCATTACTATCACTTAAAAAAAAACTATTATCAAAAATATAAATATAAACAAAAAAAAACTTTTGAAAACATTACAGTGTGTTGATTGGCACATAGTAAAAAAAATATCGCGATTTTTTTCGAAGTGTGTTGTGTTTAATAATAATAATAATAATAATAAAAATAGGACATAATCGAAAAGCGCTTCTCTGATGGATGTGTGGCGGTGAATGCGTTTCACGCGAACGATCCCCCTTCGTATATTAATGTTAAAGAAACAATCATCACCGCTGTCGAAGAGAGACATTAGCATGACGATTCAAAATCTAGCCGCCGTAAAGCAACGTCAGGTCATGGCCGTACCGACGGAGGCGGTCAGAGCCGTTGACCGATCAGCCACAACCAACAACAACAACAACCCCAATAATAAAAATTCAAGAATCAGTTTCAGCGTAGCATCATTATTGGCAGACACCAGGCCGAAAGGTAAATCTTCACCTCTCAGAGATGATGAGACGGAAACCGATAGGATATCTCCAGAAATATTTCATCACCATCAAACTAATCCTCATTCTCCATTGCGCCAGTCTCCGTTGGCTAATCCGGAATTGCCAGGGCAGAAAATAATCAGAGGTAATCCCAGACTGTTATCTCCCAGTCAAAATGCCTCTAGTCCACCGTTGAATCTTAATAATTCCAATAATACCGCGACGCCACCACTGATGACTTCTTCTGACGATGAATACGAAGATTCCGTTAATCAAGAAGATTCCATAGTCGACGTAGAGGACCTGAATATCGACGACGGAGGCGGTGCGGAAGATGGTAGATTGAGCGAGGAGGAACGGGAGATGTTATATCAAAGACAGAGGCAGCTGATGCAGGAGAGAGGTCAGAGTTTACAAGGCGTAACAGGTCAACAAGGAGCTGCCGGTCCAATTAGACCGACACCTTTCAGCGCTTTGGCGGCGGCAGCTGCAGTATATCAAGCCGGTCTTGGTGGTCATCCGAGTCCATGGGGAACCGGACCTGTAATGAGTCCTTTTGGACCGACTGGACCCATGTTTCAAGGGCCGGGATTTCCTGTAGCTCATCTAACGTCAGGTAATTAAAATGTTTCATAATTCGTAAACAATTATAATATTTTTTTATTAATATTTTAATTTATTCAGTATAAGTCGTTGTATAAAAATTGTATATAAATATAATACATATATATTTCAAGTTAATTTTATATATAAAACATTAATAAAATTTATGAAATATAAATATACCTACATAAAAATCATTCTTTTTTATATTTATATTTTAGATTATTTAATATATTTATTTAAAAATTATAATCAATCAAAAATATTCCTGCAATAAATCACTATAATGATACTGATAAACGAATGTATACAACATTCGCAGTTAAATTATACTGTTACATAGTTACTGTATACAGTAAAATCATAATGATAATAGTATACAACATAGAATTACCCTATTAATTTTGTTTACACACTCACCTAACATTACAATAAAAACACACAAATTAATTTCTTGCAATAATGATAATAATAATAATAATAATAATGATAAAAACAGTTAAAAATTTAAATACAATGGATTCAAGTGTATTTTCTAAAGACTACACGATGAAAAGTTTCATTTATCAAATAAACACGGTAGCGCATAAACAATTGTAAATTACTACCGAAAGCTGTTCACGTTTTAATTATGAACGTTATTTTTTTTTTCACCACCGTTATAATATATATATATATATATATATATATATATATATATATATATATATATATATATGTATAATACTTTTTGAGTCGTGTCTTTTTTTCGGCACGTTTTAACATTGCGGTCGGTTCGAGTCAATTGGATATAAATTTCTTTAGTGCGAGCTCGTTATAGCGCCAAAATTATGTTAATATATTCAAAGCGACGAAATGAAAATAGTTCTAGACGGGTGTGCGGTAGATAAGACGTATTTTTTTTATTATATTTTTTAATATATATATATATATATATATATATATATATATATATATATATGTATATAATCCGTTTGACCACTTTGAAATTGTATATAAAGCGTACGGTCAAACCGTGGTTCGTGAACGATATATATATATATAGTATAACTTTTTTACCTATTATATATAAGCAATGATCGATTTTTATTCCAATCTATATTTTTTTTATATAGTAAAAAAATCTGCATCTTATTAGAATAGTCCTTATAAAATTATTTATTTTTAATAATTAAGATTTTTTTATAATAATATTTTTAAATGAATGATGTCTTTATGAAAAAAAAATTGATAACACAATAATTTTTATTATTATTTATTCAATGTATTATAAATACCTATTGATTTTAATATTGTTTTAAAGCATTAGATGGCGTTTTTGAATATTAGTAAATTTTTGACATATTTCAAAGTTTGTTTATCTCTGTTATTAATATATACAGTTCCGCTAGTAGTAATGAAAAGGAAATAGACAAAAAATAATAATAGCTAATTATCAATGCGTACAGTGACAGGAATTAATTTTACATATTAAGCGCATGCACGGTTTAAAGAAGAATAAAAACGCCGTTAGCCGTCGGCATGTGAAAAAAAATATTTTTATTATTATTAATTTTTCCTTATTAGCTTCGTGTACGAGATTCCAATTTTATAATGCGGTATAATAATTTATTATTTTCTGTTAATTATGCGCTATTATTATCATTGCGTTCAAAACATCGCAATAGTAATAATGGTGTGGTCTTATCGAATTTTAATTTTAATATTAAAGAAAGGATCCAGTGTCGTTCGATGGTTGTGTAATTATTATTATAATTAGTTTCGTATTTATTGTGCGCGTCTATGAATTTAAGAGGATTAAATGTATAACTTGTTTTTAGCAGTAATTAAGTTTTATTGCGATATTATCGTAGATTATAAATGCGTTTTTTTTTCTCTCTTTTGGCACACGATTATATTCAAATTTCTTCTTTTTATTATATAATTGACGGTTAACGATATAACACTTATTCATTTTTATTGTTTAATATGTATATTTTATTGTATTATATTATATTTACGACAGGATGCTTAATTTTATAGCGATATTTGTATTTTAGATTCGATTGTATGAAATTAATATATATATATATATATATATATATATATATATATATATATATATATATATATATATAAATACAATATATATATTGTTATTGAAAATGTATTTCAAAAATTCTTATTTTGTATTAAATAGCCAGTTAGATCATATTATTTTATTTTAATCGTTGTACATTATTTTTGTCAAAATATTGTAATAAAATTGTTAATCTGATTTTCTAGTAATTACTTATTTATAATTTTTAATTTCCATTAAAAAAATAATATTTAATGATCAAAAGTAGAACTAATGATGCGACTATAAAAAAAATCAATATTTGAAAATTAAAACCATATGATTACGCCTAGAAAGGTTAATGATTGATATATTTTTAATTAATTTGCATTGAAAAAAATAATGCCATCCGTTTTTATGTGATTATAAAAATGAATCATTCAATTATTAAAATTTCTGTATACATGATATGTATATTTGAAGTATTAATTAATAGTAAATAATAGAAATAATGAATATATGGAATGATTAGAATAAATGTTTCCATAAATATTTATATATGCGTGTATGTAATATGTATGAAAATTTATTTTTATATCAAGACACCGATCCTCAGTTTTTATAAATAGATATTTTTTTAATTATTATATATATATATAATTTTTAATTAAATGAATTGCAAATATTAAGTATGCATTGTTATCACTGAAATATGTAGATTTTTCGTATAATTGCCAAATTTGAATTATAAATTATATATATATATATATATATATATATATATATATATATATATATATATATATATATATATATATATATATATATAATACGAAACGATTGCATTTTTTTTTCTATTATGAATATGTTTCGCACTAAACGATCTGTCGTCAATTTTGGAAATGGAACGTTTGAGAATCGCTGTACGACAATAACGAAAGTATAATACGTGTTTACGGTAAGTTGTACGAAACAATTAGAATCGGTACGAGTCACAGACGCCAATTATGCATTATAATGTATTCCGTGGCATTTATTAATTTGTCGATTCGCTAATGATCTCTGCCTCGGGGTAATTAAAACGGCTTTTTGCGCGACCACGCAAAACCCGCTTTTAACATTCGCACAACCTTTAATTACATACATACATAAAACACACACACACACACATGTATATATATATATATATATTTGATATATGCATATTCGTGAATTCCATAAACGATCGACAATATCGAAACGTCGATACACTTATCGGCGATTAAACAGAAATTATCAATATATTCCATTGGAGTTACAGCGTCGAAGCGGTTCTCGATTAGCGCCCGTTAATGCGCCCGGGCGAAAATGTCGCGTTAATCGAGCGCGTTAAGTGGGCCGATCGATTTCTTGGACCGTTCGTGTGCGTTATAACGGTTAATGCGGATTATTCTTTAATTTGTTCACGTATCGGTTAATGCGACGGTTCGTGAAGAATCTCGACGGCTTTTTCTGGTCGAACGGCGTCGTTATATATATATATATATATATATATATATATATATATATATATATATATATATATATATATATATATATATATATATATATGTTATATCGATTTTCGAGTCTGGTGAAATGTAGCACATAAAAAAATGGTTAGACGAATAGATTGTGCAGAAAATTAATCTTTTCAGAGAGGTTTATTTTATAACTATAAACAAATAGGATATAAAATATATGATAAATAGAAGGTATTTTAATTTTACTCTTTATATATGGACTATTGAATGCATGGTTTCTAAATAATTTAATAATAAAACTTTATAGAAATGCAATATATAGGCGTTTTTATAATATATATTTATCAAGTTCACTTTTTTATGTTTAAAGTTGAATTTTCCACAAATATTAAAAATAAATATTAATTTATAAAATGATAAATTTGACATAAGAAACATATTTAAAATTTAGAAGCTTTTTAATATATAATTTTTAACTTGATTTTGAATTGAAAATTAAATTTTTAAATAAAAAAAATTTTCATATGAAATATTCTTTAATTAGAAATATAAAATTTAAATGCCATTAAAAATATTTTATATGATATTACAAAGTATTATTATTTATTTTTCAACAATGTAATAACTTTTAGTTCTAAAGTAGGTGTATATTTTTTATGTATATTATAATATATGAAGTTATTTCTTAAATTGAACATTAGCTTTTACATATATAGTATATAATATATGTACAAAAAAATAGTACTATTATTAAAAATGAGATTTAATATATAATGGAATTAATAAATTACGGCAATATCAATAACAACACGGTGCGACATAATTATGCGTACGCCCGAAGCGAGATAATTTAATTCGGTAAATTTAACGCCGTTCTTCGTGAAATAATATACACGCAGTGTATAGCATAATGATAATAATAATAATAATAATAATAAAAATAATAACAAACGTAAAATAGGTAGTTTGTTACGTAGAACCGGTCCCTATTAAATGTTTCACCCATATTAATCATGTAACCGGCCGCTCCGTGATTAAATTAATCAGCGGGATTTCGAAAGGTTGTAAACGCCTGTCGTGCCTTCGCTTTTGCTTAACCGCGACGACAGATTCTCAAATGTGCGAAAGCCGTCATTATCCCTAAACGCGTTTCCAGTTATATCCTTCTAATATTATATTTACACTGTTTATTTTTAATAATTGACGCTGTTCTCTTTGAGGTTTTCCTTGTGATTCTTATCGTTTGTTTGATTGATGGGTTTTGTATTAATGGTTCTCATTGTAATATAATGATAGAAAAACTACCGATCGATGCGATTCAGTCGATGTAATAGGTTTGTATTAACGATTCAATATATCAAAATAATAATTAAAATATCTAGAAATATATCTAATATAAAATTTCATATTTTATGTAAAAAAAATATGATTTTAAAAAAATATTTCAATTGATAATATAATTTTTAATACGATTAAATTATTTTAGTTGATAATAGTATTGAAATAAGTTTATTTATTTCAATTAAAATCATACGGCAAATTTACACAAAAATGTCAAAGAATCTCAAAATTAAATATTATTTGTGAACGGTGGCGTGTCTAAAGGTAATTAAGAGGTTTTAACCACATTTTAAGTGGTATTTTTCTATACAATATGTTTTGAGAGATTTTTTTAACTGTCAGAAAAATATATACATGATTTAACTTAAATATTTTTAAGAAAAAAAAATGTTTATCGATTATTTAAATAAACGAAAAAATAAAATTAGAGGATATGAATAAGAAAAATATTAGCATTGTAATATATTTAAATATATTATATAATAATTCCAATTTAATTCAAAAATATTAACTTTTTATATTAATACAATAAATATATCGAAATATATCAAAATTTAAAACAGAACTATGAACGTTTCAATAGATCAAAGCGATGACATTAATTGTTAACGATATGTGAGCGCTAAAATATATATTTTCATCATGTCATTCGATTAATTTGTACTTGTCGCTTGTTTGAGTAGATTTGGCACTGTTTTCATCTTTTATGAGTCAATCAATCAATTTTTTTTTCATTTCGGCTAGAAAAAAAAACACACTTTAATTTATCACGTGTCAATACATATGTAGGTCAAGAGGTAAAAATTACGCACGCGGATTCTTTTCTATTTTTTTTATTCAATACAAAATATTTTTAATGACTGACGATCGCCGGACAGTTTTCGAAATAATCGCATTGCCGTTTCGAAATTGAAAAACAATATATATATATATATATATATATATATATATATATATATATATATATATATATATATATGTACATAAAATATATCAAAATGGCGCATATTCCTTACGCGAAGATCGTATCGTCGAACAATTCCATAAAGCTCGTTAGCAATTGAATCAAAAAAGCATTCGAAATTATGGCAGAATTCAATTAAAGGTTCTCATATGTTTCTTTTCGACACACGATTTTGATCTTAATGAGCGCCGATTACAATCTAATAGTTTCGTATTTTTCGTTTAATTATAATTGTTGTTATTTTTCAACAGTTTTTTTTTTGTTTCGTTTGACGTTGCAGCAATTGATATTTTCACGCGGAATTTTCGTATAATTAATATACACAAAAAAAATAAAACTATAACACACCAATGGTTCTTTATTTTTCCATTTGTCGTTTTTACTTAAAAAAAAATACAAAAAAAATAATACAATAGATAGTAAGTTATAATAATTTAAAAAAAACTTACAAAATTTAAACCGAGATTAAACGACGGAAAAATACTGAAAAACTATACGCCAAGGACACGTTTTGAGTGATTGTAAACGTAAATAAAACTATCATCGCGGCACAATGATTTTTCTTTTGTCGTCGGAATTTTTCTTCGGATTCTAAAGTCATTTGTAAACCTATTTAGAATATCAAAATAACACGGGCGATATTTAAAATAAAGACGCGTATTATTTTTTTTTAATTGCGATCTAAATCAGAGATAGCCAATATATGTGGCACGTGTGCCAATTTTTATACGGTGGACCATTAAATTAAAAGCGCGTAAAATTCCTAGTCGGTATTTTTTTTCATAGGTATATTTTTTTCTCTTGTAAAAGCTTGTGTTATATATTAGACGCGTAAAAAAATTAAAATGTTGTTAAAATAAAATATTACTTCAAAATTTATATATTTATATTTAATATAAGTTTAAATTTAGTTTTCTGTCTAGAACATAATAAAATGAAGAATATGTTTAATTTTGTGTATATTTCATTAATAATTAATCTAACTGTGATAGTTTACTAGATAGCATATTCGATTAGTATGTAGAATATCTCGAGTTCGAGTTCTGGTTTGATACTTTTTTTATTTAATTTCCGTATATACATATATACATGAAAAATGATTTATTTAATAAAATATACTATAACTAGAGATGAAATTTTACTTGAAAAATTAATCAAGGTTTGAAATTTTCAAAATAAATTTAAATATATCGTGGAAGAATTTCGATATTAATAATACATTTATTTAAGATATTTTATAGTATAAGTTTTATATTATATATATATAAAGGAAAAAAATTACAAACTTATACAAATTTCATATAATATATTATATTTAAACAGAAAATACATGAATAAACAATTTATTAATGTCGACTATAAATAACAAAAAAAAATTGAAATATTAATTGTGCTAAAGTTATGCGTATGAATATTTACGATGTAAACAGCGCTTAATATTCACATTATTACTAATTTTTATGCATTTATAAATGTGGAAAAAAAAGTCGAAATACACCGTAAAGCATCGATTTTAATCGCCGTTATTCGAATACAGCTCGAGCATAATAATCGCAATAATTAATTGTTGTACCGACAAATAATAAATAAATAAATAATTCCTATATAAATTTTCAACTACATAAATCATGAACGGCGTCGACGCGTCGTACGTGTGCAAAATATACTCATTTTTTTTTCTTCAAAACGATAACAAGAAAACGTAATTAGAGTTTACCGCATTTAATTATCGTTAATAATTATTGTTATATTGCGCCCGCTTTGCATTGTTTAATAATGAAGAATAAAAAAAAAACCAGTCGTGCGAAATTCACATTGAAAAATATACGGCTATCGCGGATAATTTTGTGGAAATCGGCCATTTTGTTTCTGTTGAAACGGCGTTGAGTTCGGTAATTTATTGGCTTTTTATTCGCTAGACCGTAATTAAACTAAATTACGGTCAGTTATATTATTTGAATCAATTATAAAATGAGAAATTGATAATGATAATTTAGAACAACGTTTAATATATATCTGAGTATTGTAGCAGCGCCATCTATGTGCGCTAATCAAAACTTGAAATGTCAATTTAAGAGTTGATTTTATATTATAATAATATACATTTTTATATGAAATGAAATATATAATTATTTTATGTATAATATATAAAAAAATATAAATACTAGAGAACTATTTTAAATTATAGGAAAAAACTGTTATTTTATAATATTTGTTATAATTTTTTTTAATATAATTTTAGTGTCTATATTTTTTGATACTGGTCTATATTCATAGATATTTTTAATATACATGAAATTGAGTTATATATAAAAACGAAAAAAAAAAAAATAACATTTTATATAACATACACATTGATTTCAAATGCAATCAATATTTTGATATACATTTAATAGTACATTTTTTATAAATTTTGTATTATATTATCTAAAGTTATATAAATATACAAATCATATAATTCATTTTATTTTCTATTAATCGTGTCAATTAGGGATCTAATGAATATGATGTTAATTTATTAATGATATCGTTAGATTCTATGATTATCCATTGTCATGATAATGACAACAATTACCATGAGTACATATGTACGAAATGTGAACAAGTGCATTGCCGGTGTCCTATTGAAGTACACTGCAAATCGTTTCAATTTTGATTTATGCGTTTATTATGCGCTAATCGATGGCATCGCCGCTTTGTAAGCAATTATTGGACTTTATCGTCGGTTGTGAACGCAATGTCCTACTCGATTTGATAAATATCACACGTGTGTGTGTGTGTGTGTGTGTTTTGCAATGTTTCAACTAAATGTGTATGTATGTATGTGTGTAAGTACCGTGATTTTATGTGCACTTGCACAATTACACATTGCATGCTCTGTTGATTGTTAAAACTAGAGCATATAATCGAATTTGATTGTTCGATATATATATAAATATATTTATATAAATGTTTGTGTCGGTATGATATACATTAATTCATTTTCAAAAATAAGGTTTTTAACAAATATTTTTAATATTGATAATTTCAATAATTCAATCTTACAAAGCTTGAATAATTTTAATGTGGTAATTTACATTTTATTCGATGGCTGATGTGTTTAATTGCATATTCAATAATATTTTATATGAAACGATGTCTATTTATATTAAAATACATTTTTTTAAATTTTCATCAAAAAGTTTGAGAAACCATGATATAATAAATATATATGAATGTATATAATTAATTTCACGAATTACGATTACAATAGAATATTAAATCATGCAACACTTTGACACAAGTAAACATATGCATTTTGCGACTTTAAAAAGTGGAATCAATTATTCTCGTGTTTGTCATTGATTAAGCCGAGCTTATCTGTGTTTTTTATCATTTTATTATTATTTTTTTTCTGCTCTTTTTGCTTCATTTAATACATTAATTTGTTTATCTGAATTCGTCGAAAATTGTTATTCCAGAGTTCAGCGACGATGTCGCAGAACAGATAACGTCGCGCAATTATTGTTTAATTATTCAACATTGCGACAAATTATCAATTAGAAAGCAAAACGTGGACGAAGGTTATATAAATAAATTCCACGTCGAATTTTATTTCTATATTTTCTCGTGAATCGAATATGTTAAATGCTTGATAATCAGATTCAGATTTCAATTATACATCTAATAAACATTGAATATTAAATGATGTAAATATTTAACATTGATCAACTGAACTTGCTACTTGAAATCACTTAAAAAAAAATAAACGACTTAATTAACAAAGATGTTTAATATTTTTAAACAATTTTCTTACAATGCTATATAATTTTATAAATTTTTATTTTAATATTTTGTAGTTTTTTTTATCATTTTTTATAACGGTCAACAACATGTGAAATGTATATATTTGTAATTAATTGTATATTTGTTTATTATAATCATTATGTTTACATTATATTAATTTTGATAAATTCGTACATTGCTCTTTACGATTAATTAAAGAAAATATTATTAACATATTTTCATTACGATTTTGTTTTGTGTTGCTTAACTTTAATATGCAAAGTGTGATGTTGTTATCGATTTTTTTATATAGCTATAAAAATCATAAGTTTTTATATCATTATTTAATAATTAATTGATGACAATTAAGTCGCGATCAAGAATATGAGGAAAATCTAATGAATATAATAATTGAATTTAATTTATATCTTAATTATCTCGGATTGTAATCCGAATGAAATATGAACAATTTTCATTTTGCGAAGCTGTTAAAGATAAATACATACATTTAAATACCGTTGAAATTTTCATCAGTCATATAACGAGAATAATTTAATTATTGAATATATATATATATATATATATCGATGTGTGTGTGTGTATTAAAAAGTTATAATAGCACCGGTGCGCAATTAAAATTATAATTATGTTATAATTTATTCGCGACAGTTGCGTATGTGCGAACGAATGCAACGAAACGAACGCGTAGGTATTATTTATACATACGTCGTAATTTTAATTGCGCTCGTAGGTATTATAAGTATATAAGGGCGTACATGCGATTTGATTGCAGCCATATATATATACATATATTGTATATAAATATTGGAGAAGCGTTCGTTTATAATGATATTTACATTATGCGTAAATTTAATTTTCGACCGTTTCAAATGTTAACCTTTTGCGGTTCGTTTTCTCAATATTTTAAAACAATAATAAATTAATAAAATGATGTTAACAGCTCTGAAAGAGTCATGATTTTACGTTCGAGATTCCTGATCCAAGTTTATATATATTTTTTTATAAAAAGTTTGATATATTTCAAAAATAAATATATTACTTAAATTAATTATTATATTTATTGATATTATTATATAATTAATATTTGCATTAAATTATATGTGTCGTTAAAATAGACTCGAATATTCTTGTTCTGAATGGATAAGCGAACTTAACTATACAGTTATATAGATATCGGTTATTATTTTAGAAATTTGATATATATTTTGTACAATATAAATAATTATTAATATTATTTATTCTGCTATATTTTTGAATAGACTAATTTATAAAATTAAAATTATAATAAATGATGATTATTAATTAAAAATAATACTTCCAATTGTATACGTGTAAAATTGTTGATAAATAATATTGAGATCGATTTCTAGAACGATTTTCAAGTTAGATTAAAAATATCAATTTACACATGTAAATAGATTTATTGTGAAATATTTATTGTTATCTAGTTTGTATTGTTGTACGAGGGAGAATAGGGTGTGAAAACAAATCCGCAGCAAAGTCTTCAGGAAATTTCATCTCAATACTGAAACGCGAACATCCTGTAGGGAAAATCTGGGCGCCATTGTTTTCATCGCGGATGCATTTGTAACTTATCGCCTTATTGTTGAAATAAGCTTCGAAGATTTTATCTGGATTTCGTGTGGAATTCAATTGATGGCACACTTTATGGCTCACACTGTAAGACGTTGCCGTTTTCCCCTCGCGATCGCTTTAAAACTTTCGCACACCATTTAATATACAGGATGTTTTGAAATTCTTTCTGTCATTAAAATTATTTTTCCATCGATATTGCCTTATATTATATATCGAATAATTAAATTATTCAAATCGACATGTCAATATAAAGATAAATTTAAATCTGTGCCATATATATTATTATTAATTATTTAATTGATAAGCAGCGAATCGAACGCCAATTAATCATTAATTACAGGATGTATTATGCAGATATATATATTTATATATAATAAACAAGTATAGGAAAATATAATCGGATAAATGTAAAGCTCGTTCCACACCAACGACTTTGTACGAAATATACAGTAAATACGCTTGTATATATATATATATATATATATATATATATATATATATATATATATATATATATATAACATTATATTTATGTTAGCCTTTTCAACAGTGTAACAACTTTTATAACAAACGTGTTTATTGTATTGTACGTTTTATTAACGTCGTGTGTGTACACATTTATATTTGCTTGTACTTGTTAAGGTGAGTTATGTCGCCGTATCGGAACGGAAATAATTCGTTACAATATAGGGCAGTGATTTTCAACCTTTTATTTTGATAGTAAATATGCGTATGTCTAATATAATGTACGTCATGAGAAGTTTAATCAACTTATGTGATACTGAAATGATCGTAAATATATAGATTTTTATTATAAAAGTGTGACAGTTTGATAATGAACAAATAACTCGTCTATATAAATAAAAATATATATTTAGATTAATAAGATATAAATATTTATTTTATTTTTATTAAGTCACTATGATTTTGTTGTTGTTTTTTTTTATTATTTTAAAATATATATATTTAAACTCGTAAAATATGCACACAAGAAATTTAAAAGTGATTGTAATTCATATTTATTTAAAAATATCTTAGAAAATTTTTATACAGTTTAAAACGTTTAGTAGAATACCGGTTATCGATCGCTGGCGTAAAACATAACGCTTTGTTTTATAACGCAGCGTTTCTAAAACAATTCCGAACATCTTTATTTTATGTTACGTATAAAATATTTATTTCACGAATAATAATTTAATTATGATTACATAACGTAGAGCGTTATTCGCTTTAGCGTGAAAACGCTCATTAATCACGCGTGAAAAGTGATTAAGGCGGGGAGGGGGGGGAGGAGGAGGTTGGGGTGCGGTTAATTCGTTGAATAATTAAAAATATATTTCGATTCAATAAATTAAACGCAATTTATTACCACTTTTTGATGGCGGTGCGAGGTAATCGATTCACTTTTCACATTCGAAACATTAATCTTTCCATTATGAGAGCGTCTTGAATGAGAATCATTAGCGCTTTGTAAAAGATGATTCCACGGCACTGCGTATAAAAATACGTGTGTGTGTGTGTGTGTGTAATAAATATAATTTAAATTTATCTACAATGTTATATGATAAAAAAGACGCCCTTTTGTGATTAATAATATATTATAAATCAAAAAAAAAATTGAAATTAATATGATGTATAAAAATCATAGTTTAATTGGATATATCGGTATGCTTCCTATTTTTCACCCTTTTTTATTTTGTATGAAACAGTGGCGTCACTAGACAGATGTACTGTTTACTATTGAAATATAAATTATTTTAACAATAAAATTTTTCTTATATACTAATATCTAATATCATTGATATTTTATAAATATTTATAAACTAAAATTTTATTAGGTATTATTATACCTATTGATTTAAGTTGAAACATATATAAATTAAATTATTGATTTGTTTGAATAAATAAATCCAAATTTATTGTTAAGTTTAAATATTGAATGCCTTCAAATAGATTTATACGCAACCTTCGACAGGTTTTTAATGAATTTATATTAAAATTATTGATTTTTAGTTTATAGTATTTTTAACATCTGTAGCTGTGTAATAAACGACCGCAAAATTATCATAACGCCATTACACAGTATGATAAATTAAATTAATGGCAATGACTAACGTGCCGCTCTATACGATATCATCGCATTATATTATATAAATAATAATAATTAATTAGTTTATATATATATATATATATATATATATATAAAGAAAAAAACATAGAACGTACGATTATTTTTATCTATTAATAAGACGTACAAACGTTAATGATGAATACGTTTAATAATCGTCATTGCGGCAGATATTTATATTATTATTAATGCGATTGAACATGCGAAAGATCCAGTTTTATAAACACCTGTCAAGATAATAATTTAATCAACGGTCGATTTGTGTCAACCATTCTTCGGAGTGTTGCGAACGAACGCACGCATACACTCGGGTGAAATTGAAATTTAATCTGACAAAATTAAAATGAATAATATCGATCATAATATTAGTTGTGTAAATGTAAATAAAATAATAAATCTAAATCATAAAATATAAATATAGCATTAAAATGTTTGAATGTTACGATTAAGGTAATTTAATATATACATTCTTCTATTTTCGAGTCGTTAGCTCATGACTGAAAATAGTTGATATTTTTATATGTAAGATAGTTCAAAGATTTCTCACTACCGTTCAAACTGATTAAAGTGCATTATAAACAGTAAAAAAATAATCGATAATAAAAACGATTTACATTCTATAATATTTTAAATTAATCAATAGCTCATCTAATAAATTTAGTTCTACCGATGAGAATACCGTTTAATCGGATGTCTATTGTTATATTATATATATATATATATATATATATATATATATATATATATATAGATATATATATATATATATATATATATATATATATAGATATATATATATATATATATATATATATATATATATATATATATATATATATCATTTTCATACCATTGTGCGTACGTCAATTTTTTTCAGTCGTCGTAAACCTTTTTTTTTCGTCTTCGCCGCATCACGCTTCCTTTGTTTTAATTTAATATTGTTCTTCATCGAAGCTTTCGCATCTCTTGATAATAATAAACAATCGTAAGCGTAACATAATCGCGAATGTAAATTGTCTGTCGCCATTGTTTCGAACGGCAGGAAACGTAACATCGTATGGCACACACATGTGTGTACATTTACTTGCGACATAACCCCGTATATAAGAACATTTATACGGACATGAAAATACACGATAGTATTCTTAAACGGTGGCTAACTATTTATGTTAGCGACTTATTCTCGGTTAAGAGTAATAAATAGCAAAGACCTGTCTCGTTTTCATTAATAGTCTCGTGCTTAATTCAAGTGAATAAGCGGCGACACCTATGCGAAACACCCTGTATATGTATAAATTGTCACGAGACGTCCATTTCTAGACTTTGTAATTATGTCTACATGCATGTAGTTAATTAAAAAAAATATATTATGATTTATTTCCTTTATGCCATACATTGTTTCATTCAAATTAAATGAATATACAGTGTTTAATATGATTAATGAGATAAATTATTGAAGTATTAGTTTTGATTGATTACGTTTTTAATATTATTATAAAAAATTGAATGTGAAAAGAACATTCTATTTTTATTTTTATTGTTGATATATAATGAAATACGTATTTTAAATAAATATTTTGGGAACTTGATTTAATCATATTTATTAATTAATTGATTGTGAAAAATAAGTTCAATTTCATAATAGTTATAAAAATTTAGATTTAATTAAATAAAAAAGTGTAAATCTTTTATTCATACAATATTTTATATTAACGTCAAATAATGCGATTTACCAACCGGTATAATGAGACGTCTGAAAGAGAAAATTCGCTAATTACTACGATAACATTAATCGCGATAAATCTTAACGTGTAAAATAATAATTTTGCAACGATATTAATTAAAGATAAGCGATAAATTTAATTTTAATTTTAAAACATCGCCAAGATTCCACAAACCGACGATTCGTTCGACCGAATGAATTCTATCGAAACATATATGTATTATAATCGGATAATTCGTTTAAAGAAATACAAAAATATATGAAAAATATGCATAAAAATAATATAATAAAATCCTCTGTAAACATAAATTGCTCCAGTAAAATTTTAATTAGACCTGATCGATCGATTTTCGTAGAGACGAGAAAAAAAACGAGTCTTAATAAAATAAAATATCGACCGAAAACAAAAAGAAAATTAAAAAAATCCATTCGGTATGCAAATTAAAGTTTGCATTAATTCCACATTGATAACGTTCAATTTTCGCGATAAGATTTTTTTTCTCTCACTTATTTTTATCAGCGTCGCGGTTAATTTGAAAGTTTTCTTGAACTATTGTTTCAATTGTACGGTCAATTTGTGAATTCGATGTGAAAATTTTATTGTTTTTCGCGGTCGTTTATGCTTTAGATTTTTTTTTTAATAATTGAAAATTGTACTCGCATTTTATTTTTAATCGCGTGCTATTAAATTTTCTATTATCGATATTACTATGAATTTGTAACGATTTTTTTTATTGTAAAATAAAAAGTTTTGAGATAGTTAAAAAATTATAACAATTATGAACAATTCTCATAATTTATGAGAGTTGTAAAAATATTAATTTAAAATCTATCTAAAATTATATGTATTATAGTATTTTTAGATAACATTATCGATATAATATTTGATAATTAAAATCCAACGAATTCACAAGAATTATATGAGAGCTATTGTAAAAAAAATATGAAATTTGATATACGTCATAAATTATTAAAAAATATATAAATCTGATATATTTTAGAAAAAATATTATATATTAATAAATGATTTAGAACGTGTACTTTTACATCGATATATATATATATATATATATATATATATATATATATATATATATATATATATATATATATATATATATATATATATATATATATATAATTTCAGTATAAACTTAAACACGGGACGAATTATCTTGAACAAAGTCCAGTTTGTTGTTATAGTTATTGAAATTTTATTGGTTTAAACCGTATAAATAACAATAATAATCGATCTTTTTTTTTTAATGTACGGCGGTCGTTATCGATTTTCTCCATCTAAAACGGTTTCATTTCGTTGTGAAGTCGTGACTTTTGATAAGAATAATTACACATACAGATGTATTACGAAATTTTAAAACAGACCTACCTGCGTGTGTATGCGGCTTTATAATTGTTAATTTTGAAACTGCAGTTAAAAAGTTGTTTACATTACTTTTTTTTTAATGTAATACAATGTATATAATATTACAAGTTGTAATAAAAAAATATGCTGTTCATATCAAGAAAGCGTTTATTTTTTAATTAATAAAAATTTTCTTGTAAGTGTAATTTCATTAAAAATCTACATTGATGCAATTTTATTATTGGATAAACGTTTTAAAATGCTTTTTTTTTTATTGAAATATATTTTTTAATATTGTTTCGTATGTTTAAAAACAAGTATTTTATTTATTATTTATAATAATTGTAAGAAATTTAGTCATATATCAATTTATAAATAGTTGAATAAATAATAATTAATTGTATAACAATAAATGTTATCAATAAATCGCTAATTAAAAATATTTATATTTAATTGTTATTCAAATTAAATTATTTTTATTATTAAAAGCAAATCATTTATCAATTAAAAATATTATATATCTATTATTTAGCGTAGATTTTATTCTACAATACAAAAAAAGTTATATATTTTTAATATTTGAAGTTATTTGATATATAGCTCTATATATAGTATTGACATATAAAGATGTTTATCATAAAATATTAATAATTAAAATTCTAATTTGCTGGGATTTTATAGAAATATTTACTAAAATTATAAATAGTTAAAAAATTAAATGTTACATTTTAATCTATATTTAAATATTAGAAAGATATAGACGCCATATAGTAATGCATTAAAATTGTAAATTACACATAAGGAATGAGGCAGTAAAATTATTAAGTATCTGCTTCAATAAAACGCTTTTGGAAAAGGAGAGTGATTTAGAATTATCGAAGAAGGTCATTTTAGATAAAGAGCACTTAAATGTGGTTACTAAGAATTTTTAATGCGGCCAATAAAAATCTCGAACATTTCCTTTCAAATAGATACGCACGAGAAATTAAGTAAACACCGATAAGTAATCTTAACTAATTTCAATATTAAATTGTAACTTTCGCATTATAAAAAAAAATTGAAAATAATTTTCCGTTTAATTATATAAATATTACGTATTTTTTGTTTTCAATCGTTCGATTCTAATTAAAAAGTAATTATCATCCTTAAAATAAAAGTAACGAATTTGTGTTTAAATTGTATACAATTATTTATTATAGAATTACAATAAATTAAATAAACTCACATTGCAATTTTAATTAAATTGTTTACACAATTCATAATTAGTTATTGTTGAGATTTATTTTTTTATTTTAAATATAATATTATATAATAAATTAAAATCGATTGTTTTATAATATTGATCAATTTATATAGAAAATGAATAATATTTTCATATTAAATATAAATATGTAATGAAACGGTGTAAATTACTCGACATATTTAATAGCTATTATTAGTTATACCTTACACGAGTTATTATAATATATAATTATGTGATTGAAACGCGAGTAATTATTTTTCATTATTACACGTATAATTGTAATTGATTTCGGTAATTTTTAAATGTTAACATCGTGTTTCAAAAATGGTTCGTGTAATTTATATTTAATTTGTAAAAAAAAAACGGTTCAATTATTTTTATTATATATAAACGTTTATTTATTGCGTTAAAAATTGAAAATCGTCAAAGTAGCTTAAAAATTATATCTACGTAATTTTTATTATATTTTATTAATGAATGTAACAATTTATAAATATTATATGTGAAAATAAAATAATATACAGTATAATTAACCATTCGTGGTAATAAATGTTAGTTAAGGAAATTTTCTCTTTTAGCAAAGCATAAATCATGCTAATTAATTTAGTTTATCTAAATGCAAATGCAGAAATCAAGAATGCAAATAAAAAAAAAGCGAATAGCATAATTTTTATTGAACAAAAATTAAAAATGTGCTTTCTATGCAACAAAAAAAAAATATAAATTACCGTTAAATTATTATATTATATGTCGATTAATAAATCAGGGTTGTTCAATTTTGCCACTGTTTATTTATTGTTTGTTTAATAATAAAATATGTAAGAATACATCGAATTTTTATTTTTGTTTTATTGATCAAAATTTAAGTTGATATTATTTTATGTAAAAAATATTTATTAAACTGTTTAAATATAATAGTTTTATATCTATATTTAATTTATACCTGAAAATTAAATTGATAGTGACAATATATAATAAATTAATGTTGTGCTAAAGCTATCTAAAATCTACAAATAAATATAGTCGTTAAATATATAATATATTTATGCAGTAATATCATTCAATTCGTATTTGGAAATTTAATTAACAGTTACAAATATTTTATTACGTGTAATAAATATTTTATATATCAAAATATT
Source organism: Leptonema lineaticorne (assembly GCA_024500535.1). Taxonomy (NCBI): domain Eukaryota; kingdom Metazoa; phylum Arthropoda; class Insecta; order Trichoptera; family Hydropsychidae; genus Leptonema; species Leptonema lineaticorne. The sequence continues at coordinate 5,453,566 of JANIJI010000004.1, read as the reverse complement.
ATCATATTAAATTGTGTTCATAAATTTTGATTGGATATTGAATAATTTTAATATATATATATATATATATATATATATATATATATATATATATATATATATATATATATGTGTATAATTAAATTTTTCATATATTTTTGTAATTAAATTAAATACTGCAGTAATAAATTCCATATTTTTTATGAAGAACTGGAGCATACCATTATCTTGCTTCGAATTTATGCACACAGTCTGAAAAGGAACAGTTGACAAATTCCGAGAAGACTTTTTAATTAAGCCCGCAGAGTATTTTTTTGCAGTGTCACATTTATTTACAGTTTCCCGTTGCTTTACATTAATTTATTTTATTTCATTTTATATATATATATATATATATATATATATATATATATATATATATATATTTAAGAAAAAACGAGAGCAATTCGCTCGTTTGCCAAATGTGGTGATTTTCTTCGAGCGGTCGAACGTTGAAAACGGTCCGCGTTTAAAAACAGAAAAAAAAAATGGAACACCCTTGATGCGTTTTATGTCGAGTCCGAGAATTAATTAATCTTTTATCGTACGTGAGTTCGAGTCGCAAGTGTGATTTTTCATGATATTAAAACAAGGCATTAAACGTATTATTTTAATGTTAAGCCAATTAGGATGGTCAATCGTGCGAATACCGCACATTTGCTCGTTTAATACCATATACAGCATGATCAAATTTTTTCGATGTTTTCTTTTATATATATATATATATATATATATATTTTAAATAAATAACATTATTTAATACAAGTGTAATATTTTTTATATACAATATTATAAAAATAAATTTATTAGATATTGATATTAAATTTATATATAGAAATTACTTGCGCGTTGATATAATTATAGTGGTTCAAAGGTGACGTACACACGTCATATTTTCGGTTTTTTTTTCTCTCTCTCTTAAGGCCTTAAGATCTCATTTGTTCGATACATAAATAAGCGTTATCAGTGTTGAAATTAGGCTGGAAAAGTAGTAAATTTAGCTCGCTCATGCGAACCGAGCGGCGACTCGATTTCATAGTAATTAACGTTAAATTTATTTCTCAGCGCCCCACATTAAATATATTAAATATATATATTCATATATCCATATATTTTTATGCGCGTATTTGTGTATAACGATTTGCATATTATTTTATCTTTTTTTTTTCGGTGAAAAAAAAACGTTAAAAAATTGTATAGTGTAATAAAAAAGTAATTATACATACAAATGCTCGCCGACGATAATGCGGAGGCGATCGTTAATTAAACATTATTCGGTATGATTTATATTAAAATTAATATTTTGATATATTTATTAACACCTAGAGTTATTAATTTCTTCTTTTTTTTTATTATTTTTAAAACTTTTTCGCTAGCGGCGGTAAAATATTCATTAATGAAAAAAAAATACCGATGCTCTTATCGAAATTTATTAAGTACAATTATGAAATTTAATTATGGTAAAAAGTGGTTTTATCTATCAGCATCGTATTAATTATGTTTGACATTCATTATATTCGCAATATTTATCGGCGACATATTGTGTGTATGTGTGTCATAAAAATGTCTATACGTGTTAGTGCGTAATGATTTTTTTTTATATACATATATATAATTATTCAAAGCAATTTAGAACTATTAAAACAAACGAATTTATTACTTTTTTAGGTATAAATTTATTTTATACTTAAATATTTATACATATAAAACATTTTAATGGTTTTATTATACTAATAAGAAGTCATAACAGCAGGATAAGAAGTTGAATTATAAAAAAAAAAAATAGTAATTATTATTAATTTATTGGCGAATTTATAAATTTCTAGTAATATAGGCTATTAAATAAGAATGTTTTTTTTTGTTATATTTAATATTGTTTATTTAATGAAATTTAAATGATAGTATTTTTATTTTAAGTATTAATTTAGAGCATTTAAATATTATATTATACATGAGTGACTTTTTAAATAGATTTTTAATGAAATGAAATCATACAAATATTAGTATAATTAGTAGCAATTTTGAAATTATTTTTTTTTGTTACGTTAAAAATTTTATAATAATTAAATAATTTTATATAATAATCAGTTTAAAAGATATATATATATATATATATATATATATATATATATATATATATATATATATATATATATATATATATATATATATATATGGACTTTACGGTTAGAAGATGTTATTGATATATATATATTTTTTTCAAAAACAAAAAAATGTAATAAATATATATTTACACACAAGCTTACACATTAGATTAATTCAATAATAAATGATTAATTTTTCACCATTTATAAACTCGATTAATTTGGCTGCGAATAAATTAATTACCGCCATAAATCCGCGGTAAAAAGGTAAACACGGATACGTTTTAATGAATTTTCGTCGTCGACACGTGCAACATGACTTCTTTTTCGAATCGAAAGCGCCCGTATTTTTATAATTAAAACACAATAAATTAAACGTTTAAAGGATATAATATAATGGGTTAAAAAAGGCTTCTGTGGTCAAAAGTAAAAACAGAAAAAAAAAACCGACCATACATATACGTCTCATTTCGATTCGTTGCTTTTATTCGCGCAGAAAAGGATGCCAGATCGATTAAACATCTGCCTATAATTCGTTTTTTTTTATTTTCACCGTCCCCCCCCCATCGAATCCACCCCTCGTCTATATATTAGTACATGTGTATTAATGCGATATTAGTTTTAATTTTAACACTTTGTATGTATAAAGACGTCGTTAAATTACCATAATTTATACGGCATAGTTTAAGACGCGTTTTCGCTTTGAACCCATCATAATAACCGGCTAGAAAAAAAAATGAATAGTAAAGATAATGAAAATGAAAATAAGAGTCGACAGTTTTATAATTCGATAATTTTATTATACATATAAAAAAATCGACATTTGCAATGTAAATATTGCATTTTTATACATTATAAATTAGTTTAGATAATTATAGAAAAAAGACCTTCTTGAAAAGTCACCGATTTTATTAAGGGGTCAAACACTTTATAGTAATGACTATAAAAGCGTATTCAGGTGTGTTGTATTATTTTATTACGACGCATATTATTTTATTGAGACTTTTAGCCAATTGGATCATTTTAGACCTATTTTTGAACGCTTTTTATGAAAAATTGGAAACAGTTGCGAAAATTATGAGCAGAATATTTTAATTGTATAATTTAATAAGGATTATTTCGCTCATCAGAACTTTTTCAATTCAAGCTATAATTTTGTAGATAAATCTACAGAACTAAAAGGTGATCGATTTTTTTGAGATTTTTTGAGATTTTCGGAGGGATCCTCTCTCTCTCTGGAGAGTGAAATTTTACGATTACTTATAAAACTAGTTATGTAAATATATTTTTAGAAAAAAAAAGCACTTTTGACATTCGTCTATAAACATTTAATTTGATTAGACTATAAGTCGTTAACTTACAACAAAATAATGATATTGTATATTTTCTATAGAGCAATTTTAAAGAGTTTATGTTGATTTTTTTCAACGTTTACCCTAATAGTACTACTGAAATAGACTACTAGTCGATGAATTAAGCGAGAAAAATAGAAGAAAAAAAATAGACACGAGTAACGAGCAGAAGAAAGGGGGAATGCCGTGGCAATAATTCGAGCGGTGGCCCGCGGCGTCAAAAAGCGACAGCACAAAAATGCGCCGAGGCATTTAAGTGTGTCGTGAAAGTGTTAAACTTCAAAGGGTTACCGTAGATTTATGTTGCAAAACAATAAGAGTCCATCGACCATCAAAAAGCGGTTCGGGTGCGATTAAGCGCGCTCACGACAATCGTTCGACGTGTAGTTTTGCGCGATATATACGTATATACCAGAATGTTTGAAATTTTTCGTCACACCGCTCATCGACCGTATAAACACGGTAAAAATTAGAAAACGATTATATATTAAAGTGGATATTTTAAAATTGAAATTATAATAGTCGGTAATATATGAAAGTGTTAACGGTTCGATTTCGCAGTGATGAAGCTATTTAGTGTTTCAATAAACATGAGGTACTTTATGTTTGTTTTGATGTTTCAACACGGACCCGATTTGCATGATGAAATGGCCACCGGTTCGTATTTAATAGATTTATTGTTGTGTTCGAAATTTATCCGTGTTTTACTTCGGTTGATTTTCTTCGCGATATATATATATTCGCGATACAGCGCGGTCCCGCTTCGATGCATTTCTTTCGCCGTATTAAATGATTCTTATCGATTTTTTGCGATATAACTGTAACTGTGTATTTTTTTTTTTGTATTGACGCGATTATAAGAATATATTATTAATTTAGATTTTATCTGCTATTTTTTGATTTATAAGTTAAATATATTAAAAGATTTTAATAATATTTTATACTTGATCTACTATTAATAGCTATATTTGTATTATATAAAATTAATTTTTAATTAAATTGAAAAAAAATGAACATTTTCATTATCATATAAACATAATTAGTAAACTATATTAAATATGTTATACATTTAAGCGTAGTCCTATTATATATATATAAATATATATTAATGCAAAGTTATGTGATTTCGATCGATCTTTATAACGTTTTATGCGTTAATATTTTTGAAGATTTTCACTGTTGCCAACAGTAAAATCAAAAGATAAATATCCGCAGAACATCGTTTGATCTTTGAATTAATAACATATTGAAAGTTAACTACACGCAAAAAGATATAAATTCTGCGGTTAAAATTTTACTGCTTAATCGCTTTAAATGTCATTCAATTTTATCACTGTTAACAAATATACATATACATTTATATATATGTGTGTGTGTGTGCGTGCGTGCGTTTTGTATAAATATCTCGGTTCATTTTAATCGCATTATTGATGGGTTTCCAATGAAGAATTTAAATGAAATAATTAACCGCAATCAACGATGAAAACTTCTTTTATGTAATTAGAAATATGGCGGTGTAATTAATGGTCGGAAATATTACAATTTATTATATGATTATAATGAAATTTCAAATTGTATATATTATATATATTTTTCTTCCTTATTAATATACTAGATATACGATAAATCGTATAATAAGACGATTTCCTGTTGGTTTACTGAAAAACGAAATGAAATTCTGCGATGAACATTTACGCAATTAATATTTTAATCTTATTAATATAATGTGATATAATTATTGTTGAAAAAATAATTGTATCAACATTTATATTATAATACAATAAATTATTTTTTTGAGAAAAAAAATAGTTCTTAAAAATGATAAATTGAGGTTATTCAGTAAATATTAGATATAAAAATTTGAAATATTTTTTATCTGTTAAATTATTAGAAATTCTTAACGTAAATTTATTTATATTACATTTTGTAGTGGGAAGATTAAAAAATAATCAATAATAGCTTAAATATTTTAGATATAATAATAATTATAAAAAAATGATATACGACTTGGTTATTTGTAAAAATGAAAAATATATAAAAATTCATATATATATAACTGTATTGTGTTTTAATTGAGAGTTTAAATATTAAAAAATAATAATTTCAGTTAAAACAGTTTTAATTTATTTTTTTTTACAAAAACTGCTGATAGCTGGCGTGAAAATTCTTATCGGAAAATCTGTCGAAAAAAAAAAATATATATATATATTCTTATAAAATAAATAAAAGAAAAACGTCGCGGAAAGCGTTGAAAAGCCGTAATTGAAACGTACAAAACGACGTGAATAATGGCCGCGTCGTTTAGCGTCATGTCGAATGCATTCGTACAATAGTTTCGCGCTCGACAAGTCATTAAAGCGTTAAACGAGGGACGTCGTCGTTGTCGTCTCAAAACAAAACAAAACGAGAAAAAAGCACACACACACACACACACATAAATAAATAAATAAAATTTAAAAAAAAAATATATATATATATTCTTGCGAGCATACATAGAGAACATTATATTATAATATACCTAACGAAAAAAGAAGACGAATGAAAAAATAAAAATTAAAAAAAAAAATGGCGGCCCGTACGGAACGTTACGATTTCGAACGCTTGTTAAACGTCAAAAAATATAAATGGTGAAGGAGGCGAACCCGTCGTGTCTCTGTAACATTCCGCCGCATATATGCGTATATCTATATATTACTTTTCCAAAATGCCCGACGATCGTTTCAAAACCGATATATCTCGGGGGCATTCCGTCGCTTTGCCCTCGCTAATAGATTTATTCCCGGACAGACTAAATTATTATTATATATATATGTGTATGTGAAAGTAGCGGCAAATGCGCAAAGGACACAACCGCGTAAAATTTAATTTCGAAAAAAATGTACCGTTGAGATTGACGTGACGTATCGCCGATGTGTATGAAATTGCCAGACGAGCAACGTTTTTAAATTATTTCTAATAAAAAAAAAAATAATAATTATATATAGATATTGATAATGAATCATTTTGATAATATTAAAAATAAAAAAAATATATATATTCAAAACACTTTCTCCATATGTTAAGTGGTGATATTTCAATAATAAACATGGTAACATTATTGTAATGTGTTCGCGAAATTTATTATATTTATATTGAAAAATATTATATAATTAAGTGTAATATTGTAATAAAATATGGCGTTGGATTTTTTTTTTCTAAAAACGAAATGGTTTTACGGCAGATTTTTAACTGTCAGAACCATTACCATATTTCAAAAATATTTATGATGTTTGCATAGTATAAAATTAAATTGAAAATTGAGTTTATGAAACCGAAAGTATCTTCATAAAAAATTATGTAAATTATAATATTATGATTATATAAAAGCTCGTTTGCAAAATTAATATCGATAATTTTATAGTGATTTTTTTTTGTATTTTTATATATTTAAAATGATTAGTTATTATAATTTATAATTTTAATTATTTTTTTGCTGTATTCTTTTAAAAATAATTAACAAAAAAAATGATTTAATTTTTTTATATATTAAAATGATTAATGGACTGAAAAATATTTAGAAAGTTGTTGAAAATCTACGTATTTAAAATTTTTAAATAATTATTTTTAATTTAAAAATTTAATATTTAATTTTCATTTAATATTGTTATATTTTTAAACAACGATTATATTGTGTAAGTGTTAAACGACCGAATGAACCTTTATCGTTAACCATCACCAAGTAAAGTTAAAAATAATGAAAATAAAAAATTGAACCGAATAAGGGAACGATAATAATGATAATGACTGCGTAGCGCGTTAATTGAGATATTTGATTAAGCGCCGTCAAACCGAAGTCAAAAAAAAAAAAAAAAAACAAAACGGAAAATTTTTATATATCGCGATAATTTATCGCCGCGTTATATATATACAGTAAAGAAAAGGCATCGCGAGATGAGCGAGCCATTAATTAAACATTTTATTGCAAATTTGAGTTGTGGCAGTAATTTATTCGCCCACCGTTCGCGACATTAATTTCGTCCGACAACGAGCACGTCAAAAGAAATCAGTTTCGAAGAAACGAGCTAGCGATTTCGTTCGAAAGCGTTACGCGTCCGCAAACGTACAAACTCACAGCGAACGACGCGCTTATTTAATGATATATGAGTCTGTTCGTATAATGCGAGATTAAATTGTATTAAAAAAAAAACACAAATAAATAAATAAAACAGTCTTTTTTGTATTACAGTATAAAAAGTGTAGCACTTTCTTAAAAATTTCCGCATTTTTTTTTTACTAAATATATAAAATTTTGAATTAATGTTTACAGTATATATAATTAAGATGACAATTTTTTAAGTTTCTTTTTTTTGATTTTTTTTAAACGTTTTGCTTTTATCGAGCGTGGGCGTTCTGTATTTTATTTGTGACAAGTAATAATAAAACAATTAATGTGTATTTTTAATGTAATGCGACACATTAAAATGTTACATTAATTTATACGACTCGTTATGAAATTAAGATAAAAGAATTAGCAATTTAATCTAATATAAACATTCGAGATTTATTACTCTAAATTTATTCTGTATTATTTGAAAATTAATAATAATATAAATTTTTGGATAATTTCATACATTTTTGTATTAAAAACAGTTTAATTATATCGTTATATATAATTGAAATTTGTTAAAATTTATAAATAAAAACATATTTTATTTTATTTTAATATTTATTAAAGTATATTTATGAGTTTATTAATATTTTTTGTTGTACTATATAAGATATTTTTGACGTTTGTAATCGTTTAATATTAGGTCAGAATTTTTCATATCTCTTAAAATATATTTATAGAGTTCATGTTTTTGTGCTATCTAAAGCGATATTTTAAAACATTAATCATTATGTTTTTTCGTTGTTTTTACTAATATTAGTATTTTTGATTATTACATATTGTTTATATGCCATTATTATTAACAAATTATTGTAGAAATATATGATTTTATTTTACTTTAAATGTAGTATATGAAGTTTTCCTTATCAGGACGTAATTTCTAAAAAAATAAATTTTTAATACTACTTTTCTTTAAATATTTTTTTTATATAGAGTTTTTCTGTCGATACAACGTTTTTTTACATTGAAAACATTATTAAATATATATATATATATAAAATGAACAACTATATTGCAGCAGAAACAAGAATATAAAATATGTTCAAATATATAAATATAAATTAATTAATAACGATACGTATAAGATTATAATCATTACCATTAAACACTACATGCCTTAAATGGTCCGAATCGATTTTAACGAGCTTTCAGCGCAATTATGACTTTAATTTAGAAAAGAAAACAGTGGCGTCCGTTCAACGGCAATCGATTCGGCATCTTTATGTCGAACGTCGTACTGTTTAATCGCTTTTACACTGTGATATCGCATAACGACGTTCGAGTACTTTTTACGCTTAATGCATTTATATGCAAAATTTATAATTTTGCACGTTAACGACTTACGAAGCGAATTAGTCGTAATTAGTTTTTCTTTTTTAGGAGAAAAATATAAAATGAAAGCGGTTTGCAGTTCGATTCGAAAGGAATTAAGTATTGCGTCGGTCGTCCGTCATGTCTTCGTCGTTGTCGTTGTTTTTTTTATATATTATATATATATTGTGACGTTTTATTATGATGACTCTTTAAAAACGTCATTTGTATCCGTCGAAACCGATGGTAGCCGTTTCAGAGCTGCCCATCATCCGCGGTAAAGAAACAAACTCGTTATTTCCACGCCTTTAGTATGAATCATCGACGATTTTATTTTATAATATTTTATTTTTAATATGTGTATATTGAGTTTTATTATTAATGTTATTGATAAGATTCCAAATAGTTCAGATTTGCTATGCAAATTTGAAGGTTAAACATCTTGAAAAACGATACCGGAAAATGTTCAATTATATTCTAAATGAAATTAAAATAATATACTTCTTAATTATGTATAAATGAGAGTCAAGAATATATAGGAATATTTTTACATTTTCGAATTTTAAAGATGTGACTTTACAATAATTTGGAATAATTTTTATTACTATATTTACTTATTTATTATAATAATTTTATATAAAAAGTGCGATATATCTATTTAATAGAGAAATAAATTTGAATAGCATATTGAATATATATAGCTTTATTTTTACATATAAATATTAGATAATCGTTGCTCTTGAGATTTGAATATTATTATAGTTAACTCTAAAAGTGTCATTTGTATAAATAATGCTAATAGACTCTGATACTGTGTGTCAAAATTAAAATATTGTCTTACTAATAATTTTAGCAAAAATGTTATTTATATATTATATATAAAATCAATGATACATCATAAAAATAAATTAGAAGGGCAATTGCGTCACAGATTAATTTATTTATAAAAAATATCGTTCGATAATATTATCATTAGACCAGTCAACTGATCACACGCGTCACATGACGAATTATACAAGGTGAAATTGTATATATATATATATATATATATATATATATATATATATATATATATATATATATATATATATATATATAATAACAAACGCAATAAAAATAGCGAGCCAAAGACAATTAATTATTCATCTACAATTATTCGTTAACGAGCAATTTAAATGCCCAATTCGAATAATTCGGCACGTCAAACGGCTGCTAAACTATTTCGCTTCACATTCGAAGCGCACCCGTCATACATAATTGCGATCGGAATGTGATTTTAGCGCGGGATTAATTCACATAAACGAGAACGCGAATAACGCGGAACGGATTCGATCGATCTGCGGTTCTCAAACCTAATTAGCGTACTTTTGTGGAACGTCATCGTCGCAATCGTCGACGTTGATTTATATTCAATCATTATTATAATGTAAAAAAAATGATATATATATATATTTATAACATGTGATATGTTCTTGCTCATTATAACAGGAAATATGTCTAATTAAAATATTATCCACTAAAACATAATATAATTTCATAAAAAGTAATAAAATTATGTTACTAAAATATATATGAAGATATTCGTAATAAAGTACACATTTTTTATGGTCGTACGGAGACAAATTATCATGTCTAAAATGCGGGTGTGTCTTTTATAACATTATGGTATTAAAATTGAGTCATAATAGCGACATAAATTATAACTAGAAAAAAAAATAGATTATTACAGTATATTTCATGAGGAAAAAAAAGTTTGAGAAAAATCGTAATATGCAGAACGGCCATTTTGAATTTAAACAGCGCGCATATCTCGACCCATATAAAATTCGAATTAGGCGCGAAATTCGAACGCCGGGCGAAAGTCATGAAAGGAAAGCTCACAAAGCTCGAACTTATATACTCGTGAATCGCGTGCCGCGAACGAAGGGGGCTTTTTATTTCATGGCAATCGAAATATTTGTATGTATGTACGGCGGCCATTGTGTATACAGGACGCTAGTGTTTCGTGGCATGCGAGCTTTCATGCCGCAAAACAACTAATTTACTATTAATTTTATACGTCTACATTTTTTCGATAATGCGGCCGGCATGCGAACCCGGCTTTACGACTGACAAATGATTATAAAAAAATGCTGTTATCACGTGAAATACGATATAGTCGTTTGTTTCTTTTGTACACAAATTTTTATGCGTTCATTTATATATATATATATATATATATATATATATATATATATATATACACGTGTGTGTATATATATTTTTATTCGTGAAGAAAAAATAAATTATATATCAATAAACTAAACTGCCATAATTAATGTTTTCAGCGTAAAATAATTTTGTTATATTTCGATAATTTATTTTATATTGTATAATTCATACGGCGTGTTCCAATTTTGAATCTAAATAGTACTATACGAATGAAAAAAAATAAAAACGCAATTGTAATCATTAATTACTAAAATATTTTTTAGGATTAATTATCACGCAATTTGCTGCGGCGATAAAAAATATTTCGGTCATATTAGTAATTTGCTGATTGAAAATATATAATTTTATTAAAAATATTTATTTTATAATGATTTAAAAAAATATTCTCAGCTATAAAAAAAAATCAATAAATTAAATATTATAATATATGAATTATTAGTTTAGAATGTAAAATTAGATTTTATAAATAGATTTACAACAAAATTTGTTTTCTATAAAGAAATAATCATTTTATAAAAAATATATACAATAGTTTGAGAGTCGTTGTTTTTGCGTATTTGTCGTATAATTATATATCACTACTTGAAAACAGTTTCATTTTGTAGTACTTAACTTTTTGTAGAATTTAACTCGAATCACTCCCGGATTAAATTATGAATGAAGTTATATCAATTAAGTCCGGTCGGTTCACAACGGCAATAAAAATATCACAGTTTCTCCAAATGTCGATTTATAGCGGACGTCGAGTATTCGAATTAGAATTCCTTTGTAAGAGTCAAATTTTACGACTATATATATATATATTTTTTTTTTTCGTTTTCACATCAAGACATTTGATCACCGCTTTTGATACGAAAACAGTATATTTTTAATTCATTTTTTTTTGTTGTCAAAAATTGTCCAAGAATTTGAACTTAGAAACAAAAAAAATGTGATCAAAAGTCAAGTCGTTGAAAAGCGTTAAGTTATAATCGACCGGCATAAAAGAGTCATTATCGTATTTTAAACGATACACGGATGAATATATATATATATATATATATATATATATATATATATATATAAATATAAAAATACTGGTATAAAAAATGTAAATGTCGCGTGCTTTCAGCACATAAAGCTCTCGCACACAACCGATATAATACGTTTGTGTACGTTTTTACTTATTCCCGTGTTTCAACTTAACAAAAATACCAGTGTAAAAGAATATAGGCACTTAAAACGAGTATTCGTGTGAATGTTCGATTCGATTATGTTCCCTTTGAATGGCACGCGGTAAGCTCAATCTGCCCGGTGATAAATTGTATGTGGACGAGATGACCGAAAAACCAATAAAAAAAAAATAAATGCAGTGGAACATTTCGAGAATGGAGACGGTTCACCGAGATTACGAATCTAGAGAAGATCTCTGCGAATTTACCATTTATATTTACATTTATTTATTTTGTATTTAAAAAAAAAAACTCAATCAAAAAAATATTATTTTTAATTAAATAGTAATTTAACAAACTCAAATATAAACAATTTATAAATAGGTTTTTTTTTCTTATAGAATTAATTATATACGATTCTTACTAATATAACCATAAGTTAAAACAGATTAAATAGTTAGATTTAGCACAATTTGTAATTGAGACAATGGTCACAGATCAGTAATTTGAATTAGAAATTACCTGATATTTACCATATACTGTACTAAAACGACATATATATATATATGTAATAATTATTTTTTTAATATATTTATATAAATTTTAATTAAAATAATAAAAAAAATCAGAATTTAAAGAGATAACGCCGATTAAAAAAAGAGAAATCCGAAATTGGAACCGAGGAAAAAAATCATTGAGAGCTCGCTTCCTAACTGAAAGCTCACACGTGTGTGTGTAATTCTTTCAGGATAGAAAATAATAAATAACGATCCGTTAAATGGATTCTGGTTGCAGTACGCAAAAGTGGTATAGAAGTGACTTTGGCATACGCCCAGCTACTAATGTTCCATTCAAATGAGCTATTTGTATTCATCGTCACAAAGTTGCTCCGAGGAAACTTTTGTCCGACACGATTCAATTGCATATCTTTCATTACACAAGCTCGTTCATGAGTGTGTGTATGTGTATGTACTTTCAAATAAAAAAAAAGTTATTTAATTATGCGCCGTTTGAAGCGTTCAATTTGCGCCTTATAACTTTTACACCGTTCGTTTCGTTTTCTAACACGAAAAATGCTATAATTTATTTTTAAAATAAATTCGAACAATTACAATAGAATATTTCATATAATTTCTATTAATATTTTTTGTTTTTTTTCTTGAGCTAAAATGGCCATTTTGTCTTTAAAAAAAAAAACGCAATGCAAATGGCGATTTAATAATGTAATTATAATTTATTGCTGAAACGTTAAAACTGCAACTCTGTAAATAATCGACGACTTAAGATATTCATCACAAAAAACTATGGCAGATGTTAAATGAATAATAATGACAAAAACATTTGATTGATGTCTTTCACACTTAAACTCGTTATATTATATTTATAGTACATTGCTTAACATTTTTTTTTTTAGAATCAATAACTTTTTATATATATTGTCAGTTTAACGATAATGTTTATATGCATTAAAATATTTTTTTTTATTGTTTTGAAAACATTTTTATTAGGTTTTATTTTTAAGTATTGAAATATTATAATAATGAATTTTAGAATATTGTAAATATTTAAAAATGTATGAAAAATTGTTTATAAAAAAATTCGTTATGAAAAAATACTAATAAATATCAATTTTAAAGACTGTATCATATTTTTTAGATTTAATTATTTATTTATTTCTCACCCTTATAATGCTGAATGTAAAACATCGTCAATGTAACGTTTGTAAAAAAGGATTCCCGAGTGAAATGTTTAGTAAACTCCGCCTAATTGAACATGTGTTCAACATAAATACGCTCATCTCTCGTCATATATTTTAAATCTGTCTTTAACGAGCGCCGTTTTCATCTCATCTCGGCTCGCATAATATTTATAAATATCACTCCGTCTCATTCTTGGACCGACTTAAATATATTATCTTGTGCGATTTCTGAAATTTCAGTATCCGGCTGAAAAAAAAAATAACGGAAACGAATAAATCGTCGAATCGATCTCGCGGCGTTTTATATTTCAGTTCGTGTTGCTGAAAGAATCAAATTAGACGATTAATTAAATAATAAAATTGTATAAATTATTAGTTTTTTTTTGTTTTGTATGGTTTATGGAGTTTAAAATGTTTTAATGCATTTCATGAAATGATATATAACGAAAACGAAAATGAAGGAGATTCGAAATTAATATATTTAATTTTTCATTAATATATATATGTTTACTAAAATTGATATGAGTGATTTTTTAAAAATTAAACTTGTCGTTTTTTTATTAGCGGAAAATTAAGTTAAACCATATAGTGAAATAGTAAATTAAATACACAGTGCAGACGGCGTATTACATCGATTTGTTTTGGCACATTCGTATTTATACGTGCGTGAATAATGATAAGAGAATTTAATTACTAAAGCGTCGAGCCGCCATTAAAAACGTGCCCGATTTTAAAGCTCGAATCGTTTTACGAGCCGAAGAACAAGAGTCGAAGTTGAAATTTAATCGCTTTCAGCGGTTTTAGTTACGCGTTCGACCGGTTAATCTTTTGTGGTCTTTTTTTTTTCATTCTTCAATTTAGCGCACGCACGCACGCGCTCGCTCGCGCACGCGTTCGTATGCGCTGAAAATCGCATGCAAGTGTATTGATCGTTTTCGTTTGTTTGTTTGTCTGCAGATGCTAACGGTGAACCGCCGAAGTTGAAGTGCAATCTGAGGAAACATAAGCCAAATAGAAAACCTAGAACACCGTTTACTACGCAACAATTGTTAGCTTTGGAGAAGAAGTTCAGAGATAAACAATATTTGAGCATCGCTGAAAGGGCCGAATTTTCCAGTTCGCTCAGACTTACTGAAACACAGGTACTTTTTTTCATAATTTATAAATTTATATTAAATTTAAATCTATTATCTTCTACAATAAATATTAAAATAAAATAGTTTTACTAACCTATCGTATATAATCATAAAATATATATTGTTTAACAAGTGTTTAAAATTATAATATAAAGATTTAAAATGACAATATACGTCATATTGAGTTATTTCGTATCTAGTAGGCTAATATATTTTATATTTTTTAATTTACTATGATTAGAGATTATTATTATTTTTTTTTAATATCATATAATATAGCTCTCGGTTTATTTTATATAAAATGAACGTGTATGTTGCAACATGGTCACGACAACATCATCATAATGAAAAATTCTGAAAAATCGTAAAGAAATCGAACGCTTATAACGTGCAAATTGTGATAAATCGTCAAAACCGCTCGCGTCACATTAACACGTCAAAAGTGCTATCGGTGAAAATTCATTTTTATCCACTACTAATATATATATATATATATGAAAAAAAAATTTTTTTCACGGTTCGCTAAACAGTGTAAAGTCGGTTTCAGTTCGGCAACTTTTTTAGCACTACGCTTCTATATTTCGCCTCCCTCGTTTTTCAATTAACGTGTACTAAAATAAAAACGCCCGTCGGTACTTCGAATGCGACTCACCATAATAATTGATGTTTCACGTCCGTCGTTCGGCGTTAAAAATATATTTCGACATCAATTTTCATTGATAAAACGTATCATTTATATAGTATATATATGTATATATATATATATATATATATATATATATATATATATATATATATATATAAAAGGCTGCCATCATACTAAATATACTAAATTCTCTAATAGCGGGCGATCGAGCGCGTTTAATTTGAACGTTTTATTTTTGTTTGTTTGTTTGTTCTGTCACTTCGTATAGGTTGGTCTATTCATCGTAAAATCTCCCTCTCTTGTATATTTTTTTTTATTCGTTTTATTTTTTTTTTCTTCGGATTGAATATCGATAGCGTATTATATTTGCCCTAAAGGGGAACATTAAATCGTATTATTTAATATACAACATAATAGGCATACATAAAATATGTTGCAATAAAAAATCTATGTATCTTAAACTATTTTATCATTTTTTTTTTTTATAAATTATTGAATTATTTAAGTGTTCAAAATATTAATTTGAACATTATTTTTTTTATGAAAAAATTAATATTATAGTATATATTTTTAAAAATGTTTTTATTTTTGTTCATAGGTAAAAATCTGGTTCCAAAATAGAAGAGCAAAGGCGAAACGTCTTCAAGAGGCCGAAATCGAAAAATTGAAAATGGCCTCGTTTTCTAGACATCCTCATCCGCTCTATCCTCACGCTTTGCAACAATATTTTCATCCTGCTCATCCTATGGGAGCTTTACTAGGAACGCGTCCCATAGGACCTCCGGGATTGTTACCGCCTCATCTAGCCCTTCTAGGAGCTCATCAAGGACCTCCTAGTCCGACTCCGAACGCTAATTCAGCATCCGGGGTTCAACACACCCCTTAGTCGCCATTGAAAATCTATTGTGAATAATCCAATAAACTATCGAGAATAAACACGTGTGGATAGTGTAAATAATAATAATAAAATAAAAAAAAAACATTAAAAAAATATTTATTTATACATATATATTTGTTATTGCGAATCGATCAATCTGTGCACTTTGTCCTATAAATTGATGTTTTAATATGAAGAAAAAAAAACTTTTTTTTTTCGTTTTAGCTTGTCGTTTAGTTCTCATTTAATTGTACATATATACCAAAGACGCAAATCTTTTCTTTAATGTATTTATAATAAAAATAAATTAATTACAAAAAAAAAACTTATCGTATATAGCGTAATATGATAATGGTTAAATATAAAAAAAATATGTATAAGCGATGTACATATAAATAATGTTAAATGAAAATTATTCAACACATATCAAATTTTTCGATATAGTTAAAAAATAATTCCTAAATATATATATACAATTATATATAATGCAATATTTTTAATATTAATTGAAAAAAAAGATAGATTTTCATTTTTCAATATATACATATGAATAGTGAAATTTTCAGATTTTATTATTTAAATTTCAGTATTTGATCAATAATATTATTAAAATTGAAAAATAATGGAATGATATTTAATTATTAATGTCAAATTTAAAAATATCAGATCAACATAAGATTACAGCAATATTGTTTGATTGAAAATATTATCGATCGTGTACGGGTTTCATAACAGTAAAGTAAAATAAAATTGAAAATATCTGCCTTAAAATTGCATTATGTGTATGTATATAAATATATTGTAATGATTAAAGTGAAAATCTTAAATATGAATTATTATTTGTATATAACCATTGTAAATATATACATATATTTTAATAAATTTTCCTGTAAATACAATACATATATATATATTATAATGAATAAGATCAATGTAATATGAAGTAAGGAAATATATAATATAATAATTAAAGTTAATTATGTCTTCATTATTTATTAATTAAAATTACACTCACACTTATACATATATTGACATAATAAATAAAGGTTATTAATATTCATATAAAGAATCCCACATGAAAAACCAGTGGCGCGCGTGCCATAAAATAATTGTAGAAATAATTTTTAATATTAAATAAAATTAAAATTATTCGAATCGAGAACGGTTTAAAAATAAAATTTATATAATGAGATAAAAAAAATGTATTTAATTGCGTTTTCGCTTCAATACCAACAGAAATTAATGTCTTCTTGACAACTGGTATCGTGAATATATTCATTATTTCGGTAATAATAATAATAATAATAATAATGACGCAAAATATTATATTAATGAAATAATAATACAATGTATGTGCAATGAAATGATGTAAATGAATGAAAAAAAATGTTATCGATAATATGTTCGACCTTTGCCGTTAACATTTTTCATTTTGTGATCATTTTTTAACGTCAACAACATAAAAATTAACAATTATAATTGCACAATAAATGTAACAAAATAAAAATGACGATAATACTATAAACGAACACAAGTTATCTCTTTAATTATTTTCATTAAAATTGTAAAAAAAAAATACACATAATCGTTTTTATTAGTTCAATGAAAGGTTAATTGTTTGACTTCCATCCAATTTCATGCATTGATATGTGATATTTAATAATAATACATAAAATAGGTAAATATCTAATAAAAAAAAGTACTTTTAAAATTTATTATCATGAAAACTTATTTTTATATGATTTGAAAACTTTAGAAATTTTTATGATTAGATTTGATATAAAATTATGACCGTGTTCATATATAATGAAAATAAAATCTCTAATAAAAACAAGGTCACTTTTAATGACAGAGGTCGAATAATATATGACAAATGACTTCTATGAATCGAAGAATATTCAAAAAAAAAAAAAACGCGTTATCAGTCTTTTTTGTAATAAGCGATATTTTAACGTAGGAAACGACCAAAAAAAAAAAACGTATTACACGTGTTACATAGTTCAATGAATATTTACACAAAATATGTAATTAATTAAATGGCGTAATAAAAAAGCGGGACAGATAAATGATTTTTTTTTCTATCGAAATCTAAACAAAAACAATGTGACAAAATTTGACGTCAAGTCGTTCAAATGAATGGAAATATACGAATGACCTCAAAAATATCAAAAATATGTTTACCAGGAATACGTATTTTGTATGGGTTTAAAATCGACTTTATATATTTGTTTATTTATTTATTTTTTTGATATAATCTTTATTTTGCAACAAATTTTTTTATTTTTTTTTCTCAACAAATAATTATTTATATTCTATATAGAATTGTCAATTTTTCTAAAATTATTTTTATTATTAAATTTAAAAATTATTGGATTAATATTAATCGTTTAAATTAAGATATTGATGATTTGTAAATATAAAGTTTAATTATTAATTTAATTAAAAGTCAACGTCACGATTCGTTGTTTATAACAAAACAATGTGCATATGTGATAATGCATTATTTACAATTATTTTTTTATTATTTACATTTAAAGCGAAATTATAATTATTCGAATATAATAAATAAGATAATGAAACAAAAAAGTAAATTAAAAGAAGTACAATTATGACGGAATAATGAGGATTATGGTAATTATTTAATTTATTTTTTTTAATACGACATATTAAATAAAATATATAAAATTTTGGACACGATTAATCAATCGTAAAACAATTTTAAATAATGAAAATTCCAAAATTTATTCCTGAGCTTAATCGCAATTATCGTGTTTCATTCGTTCGTCGGCGACGTGCGAAACGCTTAAATTAAATTTGAGCGCTGAAAGAACGCCACAAGGTTAATACAACACCTCGATTTTCAAAACGCAATAATACAATGTCTTTGTGAATTATATTAAGAAATGTTCGCCGTTTCGCCGTTTTTACGATCGCCATTAAAATTAACGGAGCAAATTTCCTTCTTACATGAAAACGCGAGACGGACGTCGTACAAAAACGATACCGAGACCCATTCGCAAAACACGTAAATAAATAAATAAATAAACAAACAAACAAACAAACACATATTGGTTAAATTGAAATCAATTATGCGAAATTAACGATGATTTTTTTTCGAATTTATTTGGGTCGTCACCGGTTCAATAGTTCATCGCTCTTAATAATCGAAACGTTTTCGGTTTTTTTTTCATATATTTCGCGTGTGTCATAATCATCGGATGAAATAAAAATATATTAATAATTATATTTACGACAATTACTAGACGGCATTTTGAATAAACAAAGCAATTAATTACAAATTTAGTTGAGCAATAAATTAGCGCAATCGCTCGTTTCAATATATATTAATATGTACAATAATAAAATATGTATAAAAAATGGGGTTTATCTATTCGGTCGGTCGGAGACGAATGAGTGATTTCAATGTTCTAAATTCATTATACAAAATATATGATATGAAATGTGTGACATGGAGCACAAAGGATGCAAATGAATACATGTTATATATAGAAAAATCAAAAATTTCTCTCATTAAGATTGTTTATATTTTTATATATTTAATTTCATATAGAAGAATTATATAAATTGTAATATTTTTGTTTGATTTTTATTGGGTTAATTATATTTTATAGCCATGTTTTGTTTTTATTTTATTATAATATGATATATGCAAAAAATTCTAATAAATCGTAATCTGACCAATAAATATTCTGACATCTTACAATGTGGATCATGGTCATTTTTTTTTATTTTTTAGGTTAAATTGAGTAAGAGGGATATTTATTATTTTGAACCGTATATATTATATACATTAATTTCTTTCAGATAATAATAACGAATTTTTAATATTTTAAAAATATGATAAAAAGTCTCTGTTTTTTGTATACTACAATAAAGTAAATGAATTAGAAATTAAAATACATATTTTTAATATTAATTAAATGTTTATTAAAATATAATTAATTTTGCAATAGCTTGATTTATCACATATGTTCAATTAAACTTTTTAAATTATTTTTTTATATAAAATATATAGATAGAAATTTTATATATGCAAAAAAACTTTATATTTAATATTTTAAATTAGAACAATAATAACAAAGAATTTCTATAAAGTATTATTTTTTTTATGTAAATTTAAATGTCAGCAACAATTCCATTATATTATATTAATATATTAATATACATACGAGATGCGTACAATTTTATTGATTCATAATAAATTAATAACTTCATAACGAATAGAAAATTGATAATTATTCAATAAATATAAACGATTCTCAATTAAAATGTTGCAACATTTCACATGCAACACACATATATGTTTATTTATTTAATAAAAAAAGTGCGAAACGCATTTTATTATATATATATATATATATATATATATATATATATATATATATATATATATTATTTTTTTTACGTTTAATACAAGAAAAGAACGACTTTCAATTGAGAAACAAACATACGAATGCACTTATGACTGATAATTGAAAAAAAATGAATAATCAAGAACTAAGAGAAAAAAAATATAAGGTAAACTGTAAAGAATGCAATTAAAACACCTTTCGACATTTACATATATATATATGTTATATGAATTATGAATTAATTATATATACGTTCAATGCGGGTGAAATATATAGTTCTTGGCTTATTGTCTATGTAATTAATAATTATGTGAAAATATTGTTTAATTACGTTTCAATACACGCATGAGCGTATAAAATCATTATATATATATATTTTTTTTTTATTTGTCATACAATATAAAGCTTATTGTGATTATTATCTTCGACGTGAAATTGTTTCGAAATTATAATATTCTAAAGACGGCACTGGAATTTATTTACAAATTATAAAGAATGTAGGTTTACTATCTATTATAATATAGATTTCTATAATAAACATGTAATTAAATATTTATTTTTTTACCGATATATAGAAATACATGCTACAATGGAATTTTAATATATAATTCTTATAGAATAAACATATTTTTGATTTTGAAAATCTATGTTTTTGGATTTATATTATAGAAATAAAAAATTGTATTCGATATTTTGATGATTATAAATATTATTTTTATTTTTAATTATGTAAAATCATATGATTTGTATTTATATAATATTTATTAAACATTTTTTTATATTCAGATAATAAATGTCTCAATTATAAGTATGTCGGTAGATTAAAAAATAAAAATATATTTTTTTGATATCTCATTATATATTAATATTTATTAAACCATACATATAATTAAAAAAAAGTTTTCTATAATACTAAATAATAAAAATATAAAGTCGTAATTAGTTTTCAAATATGAATAATTTACTTTAGCATCGAATAATTATTGAACACAAAATGACGACCCATAAAATAAAGCGATTTCATTATTTTCTTGTTTACTTAAGCAATAATCGATACAAAAAAAAAAAATAAATACTGCAATTAAACTGGAGCGAGTATCCTTTTTTCAACGTGCAATCAATTATCATTGCTATGAATTAAAAAAAAATAATTATAAAAAAAAGTTCAAAAATGAAAACTCGAACTTTCGAGTGATGAGAACGATTGTTCCGTCGATTATTATTATTATTATTATTGCTATTTATCATTTTTAATACAGAATAATATTTTTTTTATAATATGCCACCAACGACGTCGATGCAACATAACGACGATTAACGCGAAACCGAACGAAAGAATGAAGTAACGCTGCAAATTAATTAACGTTTAACTTGCCACATCGCTAATTGGATAAAATAAACATAAATTATGTGTATGAATTTCAATGGATTTACGTTGAGTTTTTTCATCACAATTTCGCGCACTGTATTTATTATTCTTATATTATTTAATATAATAAACGTTGACTTTCATTGCCTTTGTATTTAGCGTGATTAATGTATATATTACTTTAAATGATAAATATATACAATGAACCCTTCTATAACACGGTTTATATATATATATATATATATATATATATATATATATATATATATATATATATATATAATCTTTACATAAATTTGAAGTATTTGGAATTCAATTTTCACGAAACAATTTTTTTTTCAGTGTTTCATCAATTCGATTTTTGTATTAATTATAAATTTTTCTTAGAGCGATTTCTATATAATGCGAAGTATAATTTTCATTTAACGCGATGCAATAAGAAAGATTAACTATATATAAAACGTATAATATATAAATGTTTATTTGATATTTATAAAATCTTTTCATTCATAATAATATTATTGTATTTTATTTAACTACTTGAGATTTTTAAGTTGAATATTAATAAAAAATAAATAAATCTATTAATTATTTTATACCAGTATGAATAATTTTAATAAATTTCAACATTCACTGAAACATATATAATCAGTCGAACATTTTTAATTTAATGTTTAATTTCGAATTAAAACAAGAATAATCGCACCTGTTCCGTTTAATTAACATTTTTACCTATTCACACACACACACACACATACATATACGCATAATATTCAATTAAGGTGTTTCAGTAATCGCCTCGGTTCGGGAAAAAAATAGTGGCTATAAATTTACACCGGCGTTTGTATATTTACATAATTAGTCGTTAAAAAAATGATGTTTTCCTTTCGGTTCCGACGTTTATTTCTAACCGGCCGTTCATATATATATATATATATATATATATTTTTTTTTTTTTTTTTCATTTTATTCATTATACTGATTATGATCGATTCAAAGTCGGATCAAAACGTATGTGTTACGGTTTTTACGCTTTTAATGCAATTCTAGAATGTGAATTTCAATTTTAAAGTGTAGAATAAGGGATAGAAAAAAATCTGAAAAATGAAATTAATACGTTGAAAGTTTTATTGTAAAGAACACCTATTAAAACATAAATATAAAAGGATAAAATTAACAAAATTCTAACTATTTAGTTCAAGATTTAATAAACTCGATTTCAATAAGGATTTTTTGTACTGAAATTTTGAAATATTGGCCAATAAATTGAAAATTTTTATATTATAAATAGTTATATGAAATATAACTATTTATAATATAAAAAGAGAAAGAATGGAAGAGACTCTTCTATGGAAGAGTTGACATATTTATATGCAAATGTAATGAATATTAATTATCGTTATTTTATTAAAAGAAAATAGTCAGAGATAATTAAAAAAAAATCATAATGATTGATTTTCGAATTTTTGAAAAAGAAATTTTTCATAAAAATTATAATTTAAAAATTTATATATATTTGTATACGTGTGTGTGTGTAAATTCACACGAATTGCCACACGCACGTCATTTATTGTAGGACGACAACCTACATTTTTGCACAAAAGAAAATGCAACAAAGGGAGTCAATCAATTTCAAATTATGACGTAGGTCAATCCACAATAGATTAGTTTCGTATTTTTCCAAAAAGGAACGCTTTGTGTCCCATTTTGATGGATCGGCATCGTTTTTCTTTCATTTTTTTTTTTTTTTTGCAAAAGAAACCATCTGCAAAATATTCCGAGTAAACATTGTATGAATGAAGCTAATATCAAACATTGTAATTGAGATGAATTGTGATTTACTCTAATGCGATTGTAGAGTCGATTTTTTTTTACCGTGTAATCTTTTATAATAATATTATAATCTATGGATAAAATTGTTTTTTATTTAATTATATAAATATGAACTATTTAATTTATTGGAGTCCATTATAAATGTGGATTTTTATGTGTTATATATAAATATGCAAATAAAATCAATGTCTTATTTATTAGTATTTAGTGTAAATTTATGCAATTAAGTAAATCTATGGTTATTTATTTTATTTAAAAAAGCTTTTATTTTATTTTTGGAAATAAAATTAAAATATATAAGTAATTAATTATACATATTAATAATGTTAGTTAATTTAGTGTTTATTCGATAAAGTATTAATAATATTAACAAAACGTCTATAAATATTAGTACTGAAGGTCATAGAGGATAACGCGAAATAAAATATTTAATTTTATACTGAATTAGCAACGTTTAGTATATATTTATGTTGTTTTAGTAAAAAATTATCATAGAAAATTGTAGTTGTTGTATCACAAAAATAAATGCAATCAACACATGTGTGAAATATTCGCATACATGTTATATGCATAAAATCCGAGAATTTCACGCTGGAAAATTTTCGCTTTTCGCACAATTTTTTTTCTTTAATCTTCCACTTTTTATTTTTAACACAATACTGCGAGCTGATTGATGATCACAATGAAATCCTGATGACACAATGCTCGCCATACAAATACCTTTATCACTTTACGCTCAATTATCCGGACTATTGTAGCCGGTTGTGGGCGAGCGTTAATAATAATATTAAAAATCACGGTTGCATTTTGACACGGCATAATTCCATCACACACACGAATGATTCCATTATTTTCGACGAAAATGTCGTGCAAAAAGATTAAAATTCGCACACACACACACATCTGTGTGCACATGAACTGTGAGCTGTGATTACACAGAAATTTTGTCAACATTTTTTTTTCTTCATATTTATATATATGTAAACATCAAACTATTTAGAATTATTCAAATTTAATATTATAATATATATATATATATATATATATATATATATATATATATATATATATATATATATATATATAAACTTTGAATAAATGATATTTACATAATAAATAATTCTCGGTTATAAAATATGTACACTTCTTTATTAACGAAAATAAAATAATATATTAATATTTTTTTTTAAATGTAACATTGTTATAAAAATGATTTAATAATTATTAAAACATTACCCAATTTTTAATTACTAAAAAAAACAAATTTAATAATTCGACTAGTTGAATTTTTATTTAGCCTTCTTCCACATTCTTATAATTAAATCACGTGTATTTTTTATAATTTTAAAAACAATGACATTAATCTAAAATATTATATATATATATATATATTTAGTATGATTTTATAATTAATTTTTGTTATTAGACAAATATTTAAATAAAAAACCTATATAAGAATGTGTATTATTATACAACATCACAAAAACTCATATATTTATAGTTATATTGTATAAGATTATTAACTATGATTTGTTTTTTAGTATTCTATATTTAATTATCAACAATTAAGGCATTTCAGAAAATTAGAAAAAAATATACGTAATGATAATTTGACTCGAAACGTATCTAATTCTTGTATAATTTAACATCATAACGGCGAACGGGCGCGATTTCGAGAGATCATTAAAATAATTCGTTCTCATGCATATGTATATTGCGCGTAATTATCAACAATTACTATAACAAAAGACAATTGTGCGATTCGTTCTAAACGTTATAATTGGTACAAAACCGAAAATAATGCTAGCGATAATTTTTGAGAAACCCTGGTAACCGAGAGCGTTCTATGCAAATAAAATACGCGAACGCAAACGGGGGGTGGGGGGTGGTGGGAGGGTGGAGGCAGAAAACTTTTACGTTTTATTCGAAGCTTTTATCCTTTTCGCACGCGCTGAGAAAATTCGTAAGCACAATACGTTTGAGCGAGACGAAGATATAACGGCCACCGTGAAAGCTAAGGGAGGGAAAACTCGGAAAATACGAACGTCCTTTTTCGTCGATGGGCGACGTATAATATGCGCGAACGACGCGGATATATATCGTCGTAGGCGTCGTACGACGTTCGAAAACGCCCGTTTATCAAAAAGGGGGAACAAAAGGCTCGTCTAAATTAGCTTTTTGTCATTAGCCATTATATAATTTTGGTAATTAACGCGCGCCATGTGAAAGAACGACGCAAGCGACCCGTGTTATGTACGGAAATTTCACCCTTTTATCGTCTAATACACAATTATCATTTTCGCTGGAAACACTAGAAGCTTAAGGCGTTGGAAATTTGTAATTAAATAAAATTAAGCATACCCGATGGGCTTATGCAAACAGTTTCTGGAGGAAATTAACTTTTCAAAGAAATGTAATTTAGCTTTACACACTCGGAAAAAGGTTCGGCCTCGTATAATAATAGGAATTCTAATTAAATAACTATGCTTAATTTTTCACGTATATACATCAATGTATATAACTGTGACATTATAAAGGTTTATATGCACAAAACTTTGTACGACGAATTGTTAAACTTTATATATTCAAATTTACGATTGCATATTATGCATTTGCTGTATACATATTAAATAATTTAAGATACATAAAATTGTATATTTCTATACAAAAAACAATTATTTAAATATTGTTATATATAATATTAAAAAAAAAAAATATATATATATATACTTAATACGTTTCGGCAATAAATTACGTCAGATCCAATATAATAATTTATACGTAATTATTATTGAAATTAATCTGTAATTAATACGAGTTATATGACAGTATATTATTCGCTCGTAATCTCGTTCAATATGAGAATACGGATTAATAACGGTTATTAACAGTACCTTTGTCGTTTCATAATGGAGCTCTAATATGTGGAATATGTCGCACACAGTATTATACTATATTAAATTAATATATAATATATTAATTTTGTAACTATTATATGATTACATTTTATATATTTAACTTTTTATATGTATAGTGAATGATATAAAAAATTTAAATCGTTATTTATATAATTTAATATGATATATTTTTAAAGAAATATTTACAAATGTTTAATAATTTATATTGAACAATAGTTGTATGTGTATATATATATATAAAATACCTATACAAAATATTTAAAATGGCGGACAATATAAACGCACGCATATCGGACATTAAGATTGTTAAATATGATACATTAAAATTTAATATAATAATAAATGTGAACGACACAGATTGGAGATGAACGTGTCAAAGGGTGGTTTGGGGGGGGATGCAAACGCTCATATTACACATTCGTTAATATTACGTATTTACATATATTTAGCCGGGGGGCGGGAGGAGTAGGGGAGTAATATATGCGTATATACGAAATATAATATAATAATGTACGTGTGTAAGTAGTGAGAGCGATAAGGCCTGAACATAAAGGCTGGCTGTTTCGTAGCTATTAACGATTTAATAACGCAGTAATTGTAGCGGCAATTAAGCCCGCGTCGGCTGATTATCTACGCCGTAGCAACCTCTACGACATCGCTTCTCAAACTGTGAGATGCGTTTGTTTTTTTTTTGTATTTAAATTCGATACGTTTTGCAGTGTAGTAATATGAAAATATTACTACACTGTTTAATGGTTTTATATAGAATATATGTATTGACGGAAAAAAAATATAAAATTAAAACAAAAATTTCTCCACCATTTTAGAAATTTTCTTAAAATTAGTCTTACATCAAAACGTTATTATTATATGAATTGAAAATTAAAATGATTCAGAAATTTTGTTTTAATATTGTTAAAGCACTTTTGATTTATTTTTATTAATAATAGAAAAATTGTCGTTATTATTAAGTATTAAAATAATATATAGTTTATATATATTATATTTTAATAAATTTTAAATATTCTTAAATTTAATTCTTTTAGATATTAAAAAATACTATATTTTTCGGACTCAAATTATTAAATTGTACACTAAATAAGTATAGATTTTTGAAAAAAAAATTGATTTTTATTGACACTTTATAGCGCCGTCACAGATTGAGAACCGCCGTCGCTTTCCAGCTACAATTGGCAGAGCTTCCCCGAAAGCTCCCCACCCCTTCGGCCGCTCACCGGCGAAGCCTTTGGCTTTTATTAACGACTGGGGGAGCTTTCTACGGCAATGGCTGTCTGCTATCTAAACTGCGCACTGATACACACCACCGCCACCCTGTGTAATTAATTCGTAGCTTTTGTTGAACGAAAATAATATGTGCTGGAGATACAGCCTTTATCTACTTCGTCTACCACCATTACTACCCTACTTGTATTATACTTTATTCGGGATGTCCCGGCGTTTTTATTATTTCGCTAGAATTTCTTTTTATTTTCACATTATTATTGAGCTTGAATTTGCGCTTAATATTTATTAAAAAAAAACTATCAATTATATCAAAAATAACAATATCGATATATTTAGACCAGATAAAAAAATAAATAATTAAATATTTTCATCAGTGTCAATATCTTTATATAATATATGAAAAAAAAACAACCAATCCAGTATTGAAAAACTACAATATAAATATGTAATTATTATTTATATACAAAAAATTTAAATTAAAGTCTTTTGTATATATATATATATATATATATATATATATATATATATATATATATATATATATATATATATATATATATATATATCTATTAGTAGCAGTTATAGACCGAACGTATTAACCGTTAATTAAAGGCAAATTATGACGGTTAATTAAAGGAAATTATAGAGCAGCGGTTCGAATTAATGTTCATACGGTGGCAATAACGAGGTCGATCAGGGGTTTTAATGTATTAAAATATAGATATTTTATTAATTTACATCGAAAATTAATTATATAAACTAATGCAGATCATCGATAGATTGTGATGAGAAAAAAAAAATCAAAAGCATATTGAAATTCAAGACATCAAAATATTTTTTTTTAATATTATATATATCGAGATTGATCTTGGGAAAAAAATTATATAAACAGACTGAAGCGTTTTATATCATTTTATTTTGCTACTGAATCGAATTCAATTTCCAGTCAATTTTCGCTAAAAGCGTAAAAATTTTATTACAGCCGAATCCATCCCTGCCGATTTATTTTTATTTAGATAAATGTTTATATTATACAGTATTATTTATGACGAATAAACGGGGGCCGAAGCAACTTTTTTCATTTCGTAAGTCAAATAATACATAATATATTGAGCGCAAAATGTTTTTATATTGCTTTTATAAATGTATATTATTATAAATTTTGAAGTATATACACATATATATATTTAATATAATGCGTTAATATAAAAGAAGTTTACGTATTCTAATTTATTAGGTATGAATATTGAAAAAAATCATTTTAAATTATTATCATTATATGTTATAATATAGATTTTTTTTGTATTTAACTTAATATGTATAAGTTACATTTTTTTATATTAGATAAATTTAAAAATGGAGTTCATGAAATAATGTAAAGTAATTGTTTACATTTAATGTACTTGTCTAATATTATATTAAATTTATTTACAATATATTTTTTAGACATCTGTATACTCTATTATATTATACAGGAACATATTATATTTTAATACAAAAAAACATACACACTTTTAAATAAGTGTTGACAGTAAAAATTGCAACAAATATGCTATACATACATCACAATTGTCAATTTGCAATCGCATTCGAGCATCGCATAACGGCCCCGTGTGACACTCGGGGTATATTTATAATAGAGAGAGCTTTCGCGTGTGAGACAACGTGCTCATATAATCGCGGTGGTCGTTTCACCGTTTCAAAAAGCTCCCGGTGTTTTCGAAAACTGGTTTGTACGTACGACGCCGGGGTCCAATTAAGACGTTCCGGGGGCCCCCCCGTCAGAAACCGGGGCCAATTTACTCGACGAGGCCGTTTTATCGCCGGCGACCGCAAAACTTGTGATTAACCTGACGTAATTATGCATTTAAAACCGGTGAAAACGGACGATCGATACCGAGCTGAAAAAGAAAAAGAAAAGCAAAAAGAAAACGAAGACCGCCTCCATTGACTCTAACTAACTCCAGAAAAGCGGCACCGAATGGTAGACGAGGGATTCGAACTCGTTTTGAGACGACGTCGAGTCTGCGAGACTCCCGTTTCTTATTTTGTTTGTTTATTTTTATTTGTTAATGTACCTTTGTATACAAGTGCATCCTCGCGAATGATTCCACTGTTGATCTTAGAATTTTACTATTTAAATACATTTATAATCTATACTTATATATCAAATTTTATAGTAGAATCACCAACTCTTAAAGATTTGTCATAATAACGAGTTTAATTTTAAATATAGATATTTTATAATATTATGTATAAAATTAATTACGACACGTTTAGTTTAAATGCATATAAATCAGCTTAATCAGAGATATTTATTATTTCCATATAAATAAATAAATAAATTATTATTTAAGATTAGAGTAGTAAATATTATTGTTGATAATTTTTAAGAAAAATGTCTGAATTTATATTTAAAAAAAGGTACACGTGTAATAAAAATCAGCGCTAAACGACTCTAAATAGTTTATATATGAAACGATGTCTTTTTATAAATTTTTGACATTCTTGAAGGTGAACAAATGTTTACCGTAACCATTTTAAAATTCAGATGCAGATATAAATTCAATTATGTCCAATATTCAATTACGATTTAACAATTTTTACAATTTCTAATCAAAAATTACGAATTTAATTAAAAAAATCTGTTTTTTTTTTGGAATTATAAATTAAAACACTATTATATTTCTTTATCATAATTAGTTTTATAAACACAAATTATTTAAATTAGTCGTTAATTATCGAATCTGTAATTACAATATTTATATATAAACAAAATATATTAATAATATTTAGTATAATTATGATATTTTATATAGCATAATGTAATCGATATTATATTATTATAATAAAATACGCTTATATAAATTAAAATAATTAATTTCATCATTAATAATAATAATAAAAAATAAAATAAATAATAACGGCGGCATAGTTACCGGAAATGGCGAGCTATTAAATATAACATGGCGAATGTCAAAATGGACGATTCCAGTTATTAATATTGCAATCAAATTCAAGTGCTAATTATAATTCCGAACGCGCACCGAATATGGACGTTAAGTAATATATGCCGGTCCGATTTAATTATCTAAGAAGCTGAACGTAATCTAATTTAGCTATCTAATAAAAGCGATAATTATATCTCTATTTTCCACTGCGTAATCATTCGAGATTTATTACCCGTTTCGAACGCGCCATGTACAACATGAAATATATAATTATTGCATTAGAAAACGATGCATATTTTATTTATGGATGTTTAAAATACGCATGATGCAAGTGGTGAGTGTTTAAAATTGCGCAAACATCACTTTTTCAACGTTGAAGATGAATTAGGCCGAATAGAGTAATATACAATGTAAAGTTTCTAATTTATAACATAGTAATGTTTAATATTTTTTGACTGTGATTTATATTTTTTAATTTGTAAATTATATATAATAATCTAATATCAATTTTAAATATATTATAATAAATATTATTGATCATGGTCGACAATTATAGACCATTATGAGCATAAAAATCGATTAGTAATTATTGTTTTTTTTTCTGATGACCTACAAAATAATTGCACAATGAAATCAATATTTAGATTATGAATTATAATCAAAAATATTTATAAAGTTTTAAAATAAGTTTATATATTAAGATTGTTATTTTATTATATAAAATTAATGTAATTATTATATTATATTTGGTTATTGTATCGATTCGCTATGAAATTTTAAGAGCATAATAAAATAAAATATAATATATAAAATAAAATAAATATTAAAAGGGGACCGGAGCTTTATATATCGCCCACGAGCAGACCGTGATGACGTAATTAAAACTATAATGGCCGGTGGCAATTAAGCTTCTGCAAAGTACTTTTGCACCCTCTTTTGTCGTCGTAAAGTCGTTAGTACGGAGCCATTTTGTACGCTAAATTTCATAATTAAAAATATCAAATTGTAAGCGACTCCATCTTGTTTCTTCTCAAATATTGATCAGCAGGTTTTTATTTTTATTATTATATATATATTTTTAATGTAATTAGATTTACAATGGAATAGGTATATTTAAATTATATTATATTATATATTTTTTTTCTAAATATATTAAAATATTCTGGGATATTAATATATAAATTTTTATTTCAATTTAAATCTTACATATATAAAATGAATTCTTCTTTTTGAATCAATTTTTTTTTTTGAAAATCAAAAAGTTTATATTTATGAAAAAATATCATATACATAAAATGCTAGACTGTGCGCCAACGACGACGACGCCGCGCGCCGAACGACTCACGCTCGCACGCTGACATCACCCTAATATAAGTATGCAATAGGCACGGTCGTTAGATTAATTTTTTAATTTATGTTACTTTCGATCATTATTATGTTACTTTTATAATTTTTGCAATTTGATTTTAATAAACTGAATACATATAATGAATAGGTTTATATTTCTAATGAACTAATTAATACACTCGTATGCGAATCCGAACACGGGTCCACTTCTATATTATAATCATATATAATTGACAACCAGGACGTGAATAAATATCTAATACAACAAAGTAGTTGAATATTAAATCTTGTTAGAATTTTTAATTATGTGATTTTTATGTACACACACACACACACATACATCATAAGTTTAGCTTTATAGTTTTGAATGTCAAAGTGGAGCTTTTCGTAATTATGGATCGTGCAAAGCGAACGTTTAAGCTAAGTGCAGCGTTAATTGAAATAATCCCCGGATTAAAAATGCATCTGATACGCGAAGAGTAATGCTATTACTAGAGGAGAAAATACAAAGAGAGCGCCTTTGAAAACTCACCCTATAGTGCGATTTGACCGTTTGATAACGATATCGTTATCACCGTTAGCCCTTCCCTCCGCCTACCCCATTCCTCCATCCCATGCATTCAATAACGTCGTTTTGTATTATAACGAGCGACAGTTTACTGACGTACTGCTAAATTTTATATTTTGCTATATATGTATATGAATAGGGGATGGTTTGTGACATATCAGCGGTTTTCAATTTGCAATTTTATATACTATATCAAATTTTATTTTGATTTTGAAGACTATTAACGCGATATACCATTATTTTCACCCGTATGATTTTAACGCAACAAAACAATACTTTTCGATACTAATATTACTTTTTTTAATTTTAAACTCATTTTGATAAAATCTAATATATGTATTTCTATGCCAAAAATATTAAATTAATTTTATATTTTTTTATTTATTAAATATATAATAAAAACCATGTGTACTTCTAATGATCTAACACAAGCGTCATTAGTATTATATAAATAATATATAAAATTAAACATCTTTATATTATTATATATTTGAATAGCAAAATTATGGCATATGTATATATGTCTGATTTATCTTTATTATAATTATGTTCAAAGTTGCTTAATTTATTATTATTATTTTCAATATGAGGATGACTGTAAATTTTGACAGAAATATAATGCACTCGAAAACGTCTATAAATGTTTACATATGCCAGATTATTATCGATAAGATCATCGAAATCTTATCGCTAGTCGGATCGACGCAACGTAAAACGGCCGCCGCTTATAATAATCGCCTAACCCTCGATCGACGAGAGCACTTTGTATGGGGTAAATTCGAACCTTTTCTCTGAAGCTTTTTTTTTTCCACCTCGGGGTTATTGTAAAGCCGTCGTTCGATTGTTTACCCATTGCCGTTGATTGATATACAATAGTTCGAATCATCGAGGGTTGGCTTCTATTCTAGGCATAATGGTCATACATAGTCCGTAATCTGGACCCCCCAACGATTTAGATAAAATTTGTTTGTAGCGATTCGCGATGCCCCCCCCTCCCTTCTACTCTATTGGATTTTGTTTTTTTTTATTTGATCGTTTGATTTGATTCAGCTTTTCTAGTACGTCAAGTGATAGATGAGAACAGTGCTAAAATATCAAATCAGTTAAACATATATTTTTTCTGTTATCATAACAAATATCAAATATTTTTAATTTGTTAGAGTTGTTTTAATTATATATATTAATTTTTTTTTAGTTTATATCGTTTATAATTATCAATATAAAATATAAATATTTTATTTATATTACCATATATGATTAGGATTTAAAAAATATTAATAATATACAAATAATAAAAAATAAATTCCAAATACGATACGTAATAGAAATATGTATTTTCATCACATCATATTCTTGATCTATCCTTTTGTGTGATAAATATAATTTTCCGTGCGTATGAAAAATTTCCGTTGAATCCTAAAAGGCACAGGGGAAAATGAAACTCGGAAGGGGATTGGCCAATAATCGAGTTTTTATGATGGGCGCGAAAAGTTTAGCCGGCCATATTTATTGGAGGGATGCTGGGAATTTTCCAGGACCGAATCTTCACTTTCTTTCTTTCATCGAATAATTTTACCTTGTATTCTTTATAAAATTTGATATATTTTGGAGTGAATATTATATTTTATACAGCATGAAAATTGATATATATTTATTATATATATAAGATTTTTAATTATTTCATAAATACAAATCATTAAAAAAATATTTAAATAATCATACAATTGAATTTTTAGATTGAAATATAATATAAACATATTATTATTGTATTTTTTGTATTCTGATTCGATTCTGTTTTCATTGAATACCGTCCAAGATACGGCGGGGGGGGGGGGGCTCAAAACGTTTACGCGAAAAACCAATATGCTGTTGTAGGGCTCAAGTCAATAAGCCATGCTGTGTGAGACCCCCCAGGGGATCCGTGATGTGAGGGTGGAGGGGTATAGGCGGGCGCGCGCCACCGTTTAACAATCGCCGCGCAGACGGGATGAAAACGGGCGTTATTCATTAACGATCGTTTACTGAATGATAATTGACGTTTCATATACTAGCGTGTAAGCGCGCACTTATATTATAATGCCACTTTCACGACACACACACACAAATATATATATATATATATATATATATATATATATATATATATATATACATATATATACAAGAATCGATATATGGACTATTTTGTATATTTATTGAGACGTTGTGAAAAATATATGCGTTCTCTGATCGTTATTTCGAATCACAGTCACATTAAATGCGTTTCGATTTTTATATTATGTAATTCAAAAGGTCGATTTAAACTGATGATATTTTCTATAATATATAGAATAAAATTAAACGATGACGAACTAATAAAGGGACTGTAGACATTGGAACGTCACTTGCGCCCTTTTTGTCCGAATGGTTCACTCGTAAAAAAAAAAAAACGAAACTTATGAGAACCAATTTAGAGGTGGTGTCGTAATAAAACGATTTTTATTCACACACTAATACCGACGTGGCAATAAAAAGGATAACACGAGCTAGGGGTGGCTTTATTATTACTGTATGATATTTAATACTCATTGGGGTCGATGATGTAACCAGTGGGGTTGTGTTTGATTGCCACAATATGGCCAGCAAGATTTATGCTCACTTTTTATTGCGTATCACTTGTATCAACTTCATATTTTTACCGTATATTTTCTATTATATTTATATACATATATCGTATGTACGACGAAACATCCCCCCTAGCGAACATATCGAAATAAATCCCTTGAGAACGAGACTTTATTGAAAAATTTTTATTCGTTTTATATTTTATTGCGGCTCCCGCTTTGCTTTATTTATCGTTTAATTTAAGTGAAATTGTTCGAAACCATATTTTTTTACATAATAAAAATATTGATTTATGACATAAATATTTAATGATCAATATTTTTATTTGAAAAAATATGAGCGCGTATAATCGACTTTAAAACTATAATAATACATATTTTTTCAACACTCACGTTTTATGTAAAATTAAAAAAGTTTGCAATAATCGTACCGGTAATACCGTATTTTCAGAATTTCCGTTTTATCCGATGTGTGTGTGTGTGTGTACGTGTGTGCGTTCTTCCCACCTCTCACGTGTCGGACACGTGACACTATTTTTAACCCCTGGCTTCAGTCTTTGGTCGGTTGTAATCTATCCGTGTTTTAACCCCTTTGTGATGTTAATTCGCAAGCGAGTCGCCGTTTATGCGGCGGCCGTTGTCACAAATGGGAATGTTTGAGAACCGCCGGGATTAGTACGTTAGCTTTAATTAGAATGTCCGCATAATAAAATAAGCTAATTAAATCGAAAATATTTACAAATTATATATAAATATATATAAATTAATCATATTATTTTACATTATTCATAATATAATAATAATAATGCAAATAATAAAAATTAATATATGTATTTGATGGTGGAATATCAAAAGTATGATATTATTATAGATTGTTGGCCGAAACGCAGAAAGATTGTGACCAATTATTTGCTGGCTGAGTGATCACGGAATTCGGAATAAATCGATACAAAACGCTTTTGTCGAACGGAAAGTCCGTGAGCGCTTTTCCCGAGCTGACACAATGGATAATAATGTGTTATTGATTAGGGATTTTGCGCTGCGCCGTTGTGAAAATATACAGTGGCGTGACTAGGCAATGTTTAAAAATTAATATATATATATATATATATATATATATATATATATATAAATTAAATTAAATTAAATTTTATTCATATTTTATATTTATTCAGTATAGTTTAAATTATTAAGCAACATCGGAAAATCTAACTACATATATTTTGTAGGATAATTGTCGAAGTTTAACCCCATTAATTAACTCACCGTTTTGCACATAGATTGTGACATTGGTTATTTAATGTATCTATTATTCAAAGGATCAAAAGTCAAGAGAGACAACACGCTGAAAATGGTATTATTACAAGAATAAATTCAATAAATTATATGTCCGCATTCGATTATAATATTGTAACATATTGCAATTTATGCTGAAATAAATTTTACGCGATTTTCAAAAGAATTTTCTGCACCTCACTGAACTTCGATCCGTATAATGCGTGTTTATATATATATGTGACTCAGCTGTTTTCAAACTGTTATTCTATGATTTTAAATATTTGTACTATGGATTAAAATCAATATGTTATAATAATTAGGTATTAGATTATAATTTCAAGATTATTAATAATAAAATATAAAAATCTATATTTTAGTAAGTTTTCCTTTCTCTAAGAAAAACAAAAAGTAATTATAATTTATTATATAATATTAAATTATAATTCTACCGATTTCTGCATTAAATCAGAATACAATCATTTTTTTTCAATTTCAGTTAGAAAAATTCCTACTATTAATATTTTTATTATATGTTTTTTTGATATATTGTGTTTTTATATTTCTTAAAAATTTGTCCTTAAGTCAATTTTTGTAGAAAATACAAATTTTTCACAACAATTAACTTATGATTTTTTATTTATTACTTGTGAAATATTACATAATATTATTTTACAATACAGGAAAACAATTTTTACTTTTATTTTAAAATCGAGTTTCAACAATTTTGGATCAAAATAAATACGTTGATTTCAGAACTATTATATATAGTTTTCTCATATGATTTCTAGTATAAAAGCGTTTTTGTACTTTAATTTTGATTTTAAATACTAGAAGTCGATTGAAAATAGTAAAAAAAATATCTGCAATATATTAAAAAATAATTGAAATATTGAAAAGCGCTGATACGAAGCCTTATAGTCGTTCTGAAGGCTTTCGGATCTTACGAGTGGAAAAGGCCAATGTGAAAGGAATGCGCGGAATCGTAACTTATTTGTCTCGTCTTCGCGGACACAAAGGGGAATATTTTGCATATTTTTTCGTTCCATTTATATCAAGCCACTGCGAAACGCGAATATTTTATTGGAAACAACGTCTTCGCCTGAAATTCGCCGAATTTCAACGGCGGTCCGGCGGATATGCAAAATCGCCAACGGCGAGCCACGCATATTTACCGAAAATCACGTCGAAAGCCGCTCTCTTACGACGTTTCGTAAAACTCGACTAATACAACTCAATCGATACTAACCGTTTGTAAAATTGTATATTTATTCAAAGAATTTATT
Source organism: Leptonema lineaticorne (assembly GCA_024500535.1). Lineage (NCBI taxonomy): Eukaryota > Metazoa > Arthropoda > Insecta > Trichoptera > Hydropsychidae > Leptonema > Leptonema lineaticorne. The sequence goes on along the minus strand of JANIJI010000004.1, from coordinate 5,415,145 downwards.
TTCAAAATTATCGTATATTATCAATAAACAGATTTAATAATGTAAGTTATACAAAGCTTTCTTACAACAAATCTGAAACTGATATATAGTATATACATATATATATAGAAGGCTTAATTTTGCTTCTAGATTTTATAATGTAATTTTAAATATTTATACATAATAAAAATATGTTCAAAATGAATATTTATTTATAATAAATTTATTAAAACAAATCAGTATTATGATATATAAAGATACAATAAGACCGACGTGATATCTGTTTAATTCTAATTATTTATAGCTCTTAAAATTAGATTTTATTAATATACGGTGATAAATTTAATACGTATAATGTATTTAAGATCATAAATAAATATATGAGATATTGATTTCGATCGCGTAACTCGAGTTTAAAACACATGGCGTAGACAAAGATACCAAAACGCACGACATGCAAAACGACGAAAGAAAAAATTGTTCACGATTACCGAGTCAAGAATACCACCTTTGGCACCAAAGGTTAAACTCAAATGCACTTTTTGGTTTCGTGTGTATGTACACACGAGCGTACAACGGGCATATAGTACGAGCGAACGAGCGATAATATATTATTTGTTGGTATTTCGATATTTCAACGGTGAAAATGGCCCAAGAACGGATTTATTCTAGCAATGAAATGTTAGTACGTCAATTAAAATGGGATGAATTTATGTAAGGTGACTGACGAATTTTTCATTTTATAATTATGTTTTTTTTATGTAATACGTATATAATTTTAAACGAGTTTTAAATGTGTTGAATAAAAAAGAAAAAGATGTTTCATTAAATTCAAAATATGGATATAAAATATTTCTATTTTTTTTTTAAATTATAATTTCATTTTATCTATTTTTATATTTTATAAATTTTGTTAAAGATACAATAACGCATCAGTATATTTTTATTATTCGTGAAAATCTAATTGAAATTTGATATTTGTGAATCATAGATGGCGTTCTAGGAATACTCTCGACATTTCAATTAGTTATCTTTTTTATAAATCTATTATTAATAATAGATAAAAATAATAAATTAAAATTGTTTTAAAATATCTATATTTTAATTTATATTATAAGTTAGCTATATGTATATATATCATAAATAAATATTCGATTTCAGACACTCAAAACAAATACGCGATCCTCTCATACATATTAACACAGGGTACAAATTTTTACATACGCTAAGGGTGGTTCAGTTCTCGGCTTCTCGTTTCCATTTATTTTATTTTATTTTATTTTTCGTATTATTTTCGTCTTTTTCCCTCGAGTCCCCGTATTTTGTTCTTTCGAACCGAGTCTTAACGAGAGGACACGCGGCATTTTTAATAGGTTTTTCCGCTTCGGCCGTTCGGCGAAATAAATTATTATTTCAAAATAATAATGGTGTGCCGAGTTTGAATCTTGTTAAGAGGAGCATGGAGTCAGTCCGTGGCCGTGATGAATGGCTCCAGCATCAATATTTATGTAGCGGTCCAACGGTTCAGGTACCGCTCGGCATGTAATGTCTTTATTGTGATATTGTTAATATGCTTGCCTCCATCCACGGCATTGTTTAGCACGGCGTCGGTTCTCAAAGTGTGGCGCGCGCCTCCTGCCCCTCCTCGCTCCCCATGTTCCCCTTTATCTCTCCCACCACCCACAAGGCTCACATTATATATATACGTATTTATTTTAATAGGAGAAATTCGCTTTGTCCCGTTCGAAAGCGAGCGTCCGCGTCAATTATGCAATATTTATGAGAGCCGCATGCGTGCTCGATCGATTGATAACATAATTTATTTTCAGGCAGCGGTCACAGTGAATCCGACTGAACTTAGATTCCAAGAGAAAAATTTCCGGTATCTAATAAATAATGAAAATTATCATGATTTAATCACGTTATCTATTTTCATGCATTTAATATAAAAATATATGGAACATAATAATAATACAATATGATTTTAATATATATAATTATATTTTTACTACTCTTTATATTAAAAAAATGCATATTATACAATTTATTTATTTTCATCACAATAATTAAAAATATTTAGAATTTTTTCCAAATTCGAATATTCCAATCTTTATATAAAATTGGATATATTTTTTTTTACATAATATTATCTAATTTTATATAATTATACCTAATACGAATATGACTATAAAAAATCAAAATAATACGCGATATTAACTATTTTTTTTAAATTAATTAATTTGATTATAAATATATATTTAATGATAATAAAAAAAAATAATTTAATACATTAATGCATTTCAACTGTCGTTTTTAATTAAAGAAACGCGTTCGGTTTTTGTTCGAACTTCCTCGTGTTGATTTTTGATAAAAATCGACTGCTTCCTCAGTCGTGAAGCGATCGAAATTATAGAGAGAGAAAAAAAACCGAGCACGTCAGAAAAACGATCGACGTTTGAGAACCTTTAATAGGTATATAATAAAACCGATAATTAATAAACAGGCGCGATACCGTCTCGAAATGGCGTTAAGTTAAGATTTTATCAATTTTTGCGGAATGCAACGCCTAATAAGGGAAACAAATTAAGATCGATATGCGTGCGTAGTGGAAATTAATTAAATTTAATAATGAACAAGTTGAGTGTTGTAAAATTCTCACCAATATATTTTTTTTTAAAACACTAAGTGTTTAATACAAAAAAAGAAGTAATTATTTTATATAGTTCTTGTTCAATTGATAGCCCATTGGTCTCATTTATAATATATAATTCTCATTAATTGATACTTCGACAATAAAATTGCGCCATCTATACGTATAAAAATCAATCTAAATTTTTAGTTAATAATTATAAAAAATATCTATTTTTTTTTTGAGAAACGTGTATTTTTACATACAATTTTTATTATAAATGTATATATAAATATACTGTATTTTAAATATGAATTATAAAATATTGTATAATATTATTTTTTTACGTTAATAATATTTTATATAATATTCGAAACGAACACGTATCTATGATGTAATGTCTGAAAACTGAAAAAAAAAAATAACGTGTAATGTCAGTAATACAAAATAAATATTACAATACAATATAGACGGCGTCGTATACTGTGAATATACGACGATCGTAAAGTTTGAGCGCCGTCTTCTGTATAGTGCGCATCGTGTACTTGTACCCTTTGGCCTCGGGGAGGGCGCCTTATATACATAATTTAATGTAAATACACGGGAATACAAGCTCGTGAGCGGTTACATATTGTACATATTCGTATTCGAAAGCATACATTCCCATACAATACATAATAATGTTGAAAGCTATGCCCCGCTATGGTGTTGCGCTCTTCGCCAATACGCAATCCGTGCCTTTAAACACCACATAAATAAAGATAGCAAAAGTCAATCTAAATAGACGGAATGCCTTTTACATATATGAATCAATAATGTGTAGTAAGAAAACGATAGACGAGTGACGAATGTATGTGCAATGAAAAAAATATATATATATATACTATTTTATACAGATTGAGATGAAAAATATTGCATGACAGTCGTTCGTTTCACTAAATATATATAATTTTAAATAATTAAAAAAAAAATATATATATATATATATATAGAATTTTATTATTGAAATATGATGATCATGTTTGTTAACATGAATATTGTTATTCATTTTTTGGTAGATATTAAAATACGATATTTTATAAAATTTGAAGATAGGTTAATTTCTCGAATACTAAATCAATATTCTATAAATTTGATAAAAAAAATTGATTTAATTTAATATAAAATAAGAATAGAAGATTTTGATATATAATAGAAATTATAAATTTATTAGTCGATAATATTTTTTTCAAATCATCATTTTAATTAGGATAACTTTAAACAAATACATAAATATTTGACTAAATTATGTTTATAGATTTTTAGCTATAATTATTTTTATTTTCTCGGAACTGTTTTTAATCGTTTTTTTTTCTTAAATAACAAGATATTTTATATATCATTATATTATTGTTAATTCTATACATTTAAACAATGCAAAGCATTCTTTTAAACACCCACATTTCAAATAATTCCAAAGTTTTTAATTTCATTATTAGTTAAAGATCTATATCGTGTTCACATAAAACTTTTTTCGAAGAAAATAAATGTTCATTTGACATTTTCATTTTATACGATTTTTGCGATAATAAAATTTTTAAATTTAGTATATTTTTTAAAACAACAATAAGCATAAATAATTTATTAAATTTTATATCTTATACAGATAGATTTTTCACTATTTTAAGTATATTTTTTTTAAATATTAATATTGAACAAGATATTATCAAAAAAAAAAAAAAAATACCTTTAAAACATTGAGATTTTTCATATGACATCATTTTATTATTTTGGAAACTTTGGAGTCCGTTCGCAGAACGCACGCGAACAACAAACGACCCATATGAACAATTTAACCCATAAACTGCGGACGAATCGAAAAAAAATAAAAATTTATAATATTTCAAAATGTGTTTTTTTTTAAATATATAAATAAAATAAGTAGAGTCTCACACTTAATTTGATGCCGGCATTATTCGGTCGGCGTTTATCTGTGTTAACATTACTTAAGTCCGCTCGAATGGGTCCGTTGTGCGCTCACTTAGACCCCATTCCAGATATCGCCGTATCCATTTTTAACCCGACAGCCCCTCGTTTCGATACACAAACACACGTATACCGGTCGACTATTATATACGTGCAGCATGAACATATTTATTTAACATCTCCGACACGGGGCGAGTCATGCGTTAAAAGCTCGATTCGACGGTGGGGTACTTTACACCCCGTCTACTAAAAGTCACCGTGTCATTTAATTTCCGATCTCGTTCGCCATGCACTCATTCCGATGAATGTGTTTTTGTCATTTTTGAATAATATTTAACGAGACGAGAATCGGTTACGGGGTTTCTGATACGGAGACGATAATTGAATTTATTCAACCCTATTAAAATTTTATTTGTTTTAATTTGTGCTTTGATTGAATAAATTTTCGAATTATATCCTTTTGTTCTGACGATGTTTTTAATATAAAAAATAATATTTTTTATTCAAATGATATGAAATTTAAAGCATCAAAAAAAATCTCTCCATTTAGATACAGGTTTTATATTGATAAGTAGATATTCGAACTTTTTCTTCATATATATTACTTTTTAGAAATCGTGATGAAAAGATTTTATATTTTTTTCCAATTTATTTATTAATTACAATTTAAATTATAATCATTTGAGTTATAATTTATCTATTTTTAGACCATATCAAAAAATACGATGGAATTCGGTTCTTCAAATATCATGAATATTTTCAAATTTTACATACAAAATAAAAAGAATATCAGAAAAGTATAATAGATAATTTAAAATATCACATTATATTGATTATTATTATTATTTTCCAATAAATATCGAATCACTATTTTAAAAACAACCTTCCATTGATCACGATTTTCATTAATAATGATACAATATAAAAAATAATTTATAATTAAATCATTTTATTCAATATAAACGACAGGTATTAACGGAATGAATATCATTCATGACTAAAAAAAAAGAGAAAATAATAATAATATAAAATCGGTACATTAATTACAATATTCACCCGTCAATTTGATATTTATTATTGTACGGCCCGATAATGTATTCAACGACAAAAGTAATAAAGCGTCATAAAAGGTGACTTATGCGTCACGACGGGGTCATTGTTATGAAAATATATAATATATATATTTTTTTTAATATTAAGTCATTAATTAAATATAACCGAATGTCGAATATATCCGTGGGGTTTTATTTTTATTTTATTATTTTTTTTGTGGGCGTATCGACATAGAGATCGACCGGGATTATGTTTGTTTAATTTTCCCATATTAAAACGTAATATATTACCGTTTATTAAAATATAAAAAGAACCGTCGAAATATGCATATTTCGAACACGTAATAAAGTAATTACATCATATTGATGAAATAAATTTTATACAATGTAATATATTTCGTATGTATATAATAAATTTTAAATGTAATATGTGTTATATAATATATGCACGTAATATCATTTCGATGTCTTTATTAGTGAAAATATTTATATTTAAATATTAAAATTAAAATAATAAATTATAACGTAATTTTTTGATGAATTATTCTGATTTTTTTTTAGATAATATTTTTAATAGAAAATTCATCGTTTTATAATTGAAATATAATATGAATAATAATAACAATATTTCAATCTTATAAAAATAAATATAAATGAAGAAATTTAAAAGATATATCAGAAATGATAATTAGACAATATAAAATATAATAATATTAGTATATTTTATAATACTAATTGTTGAAATTTTGTTAATCTATATCTATATTTAATATAATTTGAATGTAGAATTTTTATTAAAATCGAAAAATCTACTTTTATTTTATAATAATAATTATTGAAAAACTTAAAACATGTATTTAAAAATTTTATTATATGCAACCCTTTTACAAAAAAATAATCAGAGTATACGATTTTGTCATAAGATAAATAAAATTCACCACATTATAACCGAAATACGTTTAATACTTGTATACGTGTTATCGTCAAAGAAATTGAATAAATAAATTAATAATAAAAAAAAAATCAGATTTTTTCCGCGGTTTATTACATGATTTATACCGCATCGTAACAACGGACTTAATGTTAGCTCGCATTCAAAATTAACATTTGAATGCAATTTAGGGTTAGAAAAAATATGCTTAGTTATATTACATAGCGTGTGAAAAGCAAATAAAAAATGTCATATCAATTGATACGAATTATTTATTTATACGATTCGATTGCGGGAATGCAACGATTTTACGTGAATTAAAAAAAATCGTCAAAAAATAAAAATAAAATAAAATAAAAATTCTTGAAATTTCTCATTTATCAGATCGTGAATATTATAAACATTAATATATTTATGAATAATAATAATAATAATATTTTTTAGCGTATGTAAGTAGATATATAGATAGATATAAGTCAACAACGAGCTGAATATCCGATTACGGATGGTAGGGTGTTGTTAGCACGCGCCCCAAAGTAAACGTATGAATAACAGTGATTTAACCTCATGAATAAGTACACAGTTAAATAATAAAACTTCGCCGGTTTAACCGATGTATTATACTATGTTATTGTTCGTATATATATATATATATATATATATATATATATATATATATATATATATATATATATATATATATGTGTGTGTATGTATAACCGAACGACGGGTTTGGGTTTAATCAAAAGATTACTTCTTTATATATATATCTGTTATACTGATCTGATGTCGGACGCGTGTCGTTAATCGGCGCGATTTAACTAACCGTTCCATCACATTTACAATTCGATATATATATATATATATATATATATATATATATATATATTCGTGTTATAAATCCCGTTAGTGTCACTTATTTCTTATTGTATTTTATTAATATTATGTATTATTTAGATGAAAAATATATTCGATCGTTCTTTTTATTCGATGTATTACTCTTACATATATATATATATATATATATATATATATATATATATATATATATATATATATATATATATATATATATATATATATATATATATATATATATATATATATATATATTTAAAATTATTCGAGTTTAAGATTTCGTTGTATCGTTATAAGTGTGATAAAATATTATTACATTTATATATAAATAATTTATTTTAATTATAAATCGTATTAATATAATATTATATCGTCGAATACTTACGTTTTTACGTCAAATTATTTATATTATTCATTTATTGAGATTTTTTTTTAAATTTATATTAGAATATTTTTAATATTAATGCATTACTAGTTAGATCATTAAAAGTATACAAGTTTTATATTCAATTTATTAAAATTAAACTGTGAATATTATTCAATTCATATTCAATGATGTATATTTGTAGTTGTAAAGATTATTTGATATTAAATTTTAAAATAAAGAAGCCTACACTATCATCAACCGACTCTAGAATTTTTATATATATGATGATAATGAAGTAAAACCATTATAAAGTATGATTTTATTCTATTTATATATAAATTGATTATATATTTAGATAATTAAAATTATAAGTATATAAAAAATAATATCTAATAATACATGTATATTAATTTAAAAAATAATATATATATATATATATATATATATATATATATATATATATATATATATACGAATAAATCTACATAACTAAATTGATGATTGAGTGTTTATATTGATACAGAAAGTTTCGTATTACTTTTCAACCCCCTCGAAAATAGCGCAGCATCCCTTGTTAACGTGCGCAAAAGCGAGAGAATAGCCTAATCAACCACCGACTGACACGCGACTTTGACACTTGGCTTATCGGCAATTTTTAATTTCCGTTTACATATTTCATTTTTGCGATACGACACCCGACACACACACACACACACATACATAAATAAATTCACACATACCTATAAAAATGCTAGAAGGGGATGAAATTTTATTCATACATGTGATATATATATATATATATATATATATATGTATTTTTTGGGGGAGGAAATCGTAACGCGGAGAATGCATGCGCGATAAACGCGAACAAATTTATCTTAATTATGCTCTGGCAATCGGTAATTTCCCATAATAATCGAGTCGCTTTTCCGATGATTTATCGCTTGTAATGTCACGTGTTACGATAATATGTCTGTATGTGTGTATGTAAATGACGTTTTTATTTTTATTTTCAGATCGTTGATTTTTATTTTTTCTTTAAAAAAATATATAAAATTGAATCAAATTTTAAATGTACTTTATACATTACATATATTATATAATTCAATAAAATAATTATATAAATTTAACAAAAATTCAATGGTAACATATATGTTTACTTGAGACAATTTGCGGTGTTTTTGCCAAAGTTTTTACTCCGAATTTAAAATTATTATACAAAAAATAATGTATACTTTTATATTTTATATAACATTTTATATACATTTGCTGTTTAATGGTTATACATAGAATATATGGATATATAGAAAAAAAATAAATCTAAAAAAAATATAGTTTTCATTACCATTTCAAAAATTTTCTAAAAAAACAGTATACTGAGGTATATTGATTTACACAATATACTTCAAATTTTAACTACAATATTTCTTCTGGCAAGATTGTCAAGTTTGAAGCAAAAAAAAATTCGAAGTTTCATTGTGGAAAATGCAGTTCAATTTGTGATTATGTGATTGTGGACTAATTTAAGATAAGAAAATCTTCTTTCTATTTAAAAGAATGTAATTTTATATTTTATAATATTACACAGAAAGAGATTACAAAAAAAAATACAAATAGTCATTGCCGAACATCGAGCTTTTGTATTAATTCAAATAATGACCAAATGGCATTTCTCTATTGTAAAGAGTTAATTTATAATCGATTTTTCCAATTTAAAATACATTAAAAAATATGATTTTAAAAATACAATAATATAAAGTATCACAATCTAAAATAATATCTGAATATATATATATATATATATATATATATATATATATATATATATATATATAACTATTGATTTAATAGATAAAATTCATTGACTAAAGAAAGATGTGCATTATAATATTTGAATTCAATAGTATAAATAATTTATTAAATTATTTTATAAACTTTTATTCATTATTCAATTAAAAATATATAGAAAAAAATATTTTATAGTATATAAATAATTATTTATATATATATATATATATATATATATATATATAATAAATATTAAATATAATTATTTTCATTTTAATATTATAACAGGGTAAATATTCATCAAAACAGGACATAGTTTCTATTATTGCCCGTTACGGATTTCGTTATCGCCATTTTGGGGTTAGAGGGTGAGGGGAGGGGCAGGGGGATGGATATTGGCAACAGTGGCGTATTTAGAATGTCGCCCTTAAGTTATTTATCGTCGTTCATATTTCAGAGCACAATTTCCAAGTCGCCCTTTTCGCGTCCACTCTCCCAAAATCCCGGGCAAAAACATATAAAGGAAATCCGTTCGCATGAAATACAGCATTATTAAAGCCTTTTGCCGAACGTTTGTTTTTCTTTCGTTCAAAATGTACATATATTTATTTGAACGGCACGTGTGTTTGTATGTGTGTCACAATATATATATATATATATATATATATATATATATATATATATATATATATATATAATACGAAGCTCGTTTCCCTAACTTTGAATTTTCCCGACATAAATTCAATATATTGTTTTCAGTTTTATTTGTGCGAAAACGTTACACGTATTTATTTAGATTCGCGCGAAAAGCGGTAGCGCAACGCCGTAAACTGAAATTATTATGTACAATATCGAAAAAAAAATATTATTATTAATGTTTGTTTTTACCTCGTGACATGAAATCGTTCATAAATTTAATAATTTGAAATTTCGCGGTCAGTTTTTTTTCGTGTTTATATATATATATATATATATATATATATATATATATATATATTTTAGATCGTATGCGGCATTGTTTACAAATTAATATATCGTTTCAAATTAAGCTCGAAATTATAGCAATATTTTAAAGGAAAAGAAAATTTAAAAAAATTGGCATTTAATTATTTTTTATATAAAATAAAATATATTTAAAATAATTCAATAAAATTAACAAAGTGTGATATTTTATTTTAAGCAAATGAAAACTTTGAATGATTACAGATTTCCATTATATTATATATTAATCATCTAAAAAATATTATTTCATATGAACAAAAATTATAAAAAAATTCACTGTTCAGATAAGTTTAAACTGATTAATTTGAATTAATTATTAACAAAAATTCATATGCGTATTTTAATATTATTACTTATTTTTAAATTTAAGGCAATTGATTCTATAAAATTATTATTATTATTATGTAAATATATAAAATTATTATTTTTATTTGTAAAATTTATTTGTAAATATGTATGTTTCTTATGATTAAATTTTTATATATATTGATAATTGATATAAAAAAATATTTCAATTTTTTAATATATAATTTTATAATTCAATAAAGCACCCCGGACGACCATTTCGTTTCTATTCGCTTCCAATTTTCACCGGAATATGTTAGATTTTAGCGTAAACATATCACAGTAAAAAATCTCTATTCGGAATATATCAAAATGTAGTTTTTGAATAAGGCTGAATATAAATTGATGTTTTATACTGAGTAGCATTGCTTCGGATTTCCCTCGAGAGACAACCGAATAAACAGGTGTCTGAATGGAAAGCTTTATTTTTCCTAAAGGGAAATTTGGTCTCTCATCAATTTCGAAAAGTTTGTTACTTTTCCATTCCCGAGTCAATGCTTTGCGCGACACAATAGTGCCTTCGGGGGTGGCTTTGCTCAATAGTGTGTAAATTTCAATTTTGTACCGTATTTATTATAACACACGTGTATGGTGTAAAATAGTAGGCGATCGGATATGAGAAGTAATTGTAAATCTCTTATACAATGCTTTGTTTTGAAGCCTACACACAAAAAATACTATTTTATATTCCATTATTCAAATTTTTCTATATAATTCATAAATTATTTATCAAATACAAATATATAATAATATAAATATATCGATGACGTTATAGTTGAGCTTTTTTATTAGATTTGATTATGCTAATTTATAAAAAAAAAAAAACATTTCGTCAATTGTGTATCTAACTTTTCATCGCAATTTTATATATTTTTAAAATCTGTTTTCTATGTTAATTTGAATGAAATAATAATTTTAATTTTTTTTTAGCAAGAAATAAGATTTTAAAAAATATTAGTAAAAAAATGTTTAAGTAAAAATTGATATGTTTAAAAGTTTCATATTTTTTTAAATATTAAAAAATTGCTATATTTAATATTTAATGATATATATAATATATTAAAACTAGACTTAACTTTTTTTAATTTATATCAAAATTTGCATATAAAAGAAAGTCAAATGCCTTTTAAAATTAACATTGTATTTATATAAATATAAATAAAATAAAATAATTTATAAATATACATGTAGAAAATAATTATAAAAAATAAACATATATAGTTATTAAAATTTATTATTAATATTCTTGTAATACGCATAGTTACAAAAAATATATGTTATTCATTGTATAAAAAAAATAAATTTGCACGAAGTGCACACAACAATAATCATTATTATGAAAAATAAAAAATAATAACAATTTAATAAATAATTCAATGCCGTTTTAACACGTTTAAATTGATATAATGCTTAATTAACGTCGTCATTATAAAGTTTCACTTAGAGAAGACGGCAACGATTATTCGTTGTGTTGAAATGTCAAGCGTGACGTCGTTATAAGTTGAACGTGTAAATACTTACATCGATATATATATATATATATATATATATATATATATATATATATATATATATATAAACGGGGGTTGTAAACGGTTTAAATGGCTATATTAAAGAGGGATGCTCCCCTTTCGATAAAGAAACCGAAAAGGGGGATGCGCGCGATTACCCTTTTTCGTCAATATGAAGAACCTACGCGCTCACTAAACAAAATCAACACAAAAGACTCGATTATCTAGTTATATATGAGCCAGAGATGTTCTCAAATGTTCAACGATTATGTTAAATAAATAACTTTATAATTAATTTGAAAATAATTCATTTTTTTAATTTTATAAAAATTAAATATTTTTAATAATAAATTAGTGTTAATGAGAAATTTCAACGAGTGGTCAATTATGAAACCTATTTTTTATTATCAATCATTTTTAAATATGGCGGATCATCGATTATTTTTAAATATAAATATGTATGCGCTTGTATATATATATATATATATATATATATATATATATATATATATATATATATAAAATTAAATTGATAATGATTTTCTTTATAATAAAAGTAACTTTTTAATAAATTGATATAATTGTTGCAATGACGTATCTTGTACGAATACTGATTTGAGAAACACTCGTAAACAATAGCAAAATCGATACTGTAAAAAAATGTGATAATATATTTCAAGTCGTTGACTATAAATGAGATAATGCGCGTTTAGGTTTCGCGCCATGTTGAGAAACAGTGTACGATGACAGTGACATCAGGTGACGATAGCCGTGTAATCTACCTTTCACGCTCGACTGACCACCCCGCAGCTGCATTTATTGGGCGATGGGGGCCCCGGGGAGACGCCCTCGTATAAGGAGCTACGCCCCTCCCCCTTGCTGACTATGAAACCCCCCCAACTACACCATTATATCATATGGCGACGATGTGAGAATTGAACTCACACCCCGTTAACAAATTAACAGGTACGTATATTTAGATTACACACACACACACATGTGTGTATACGTGTTTAGTTTTATATATTTTTAGTTTTTTTTTTGTTATAATATATATATATTCAATGATAACCTCAATAGTAAAATGTAATTTGCATGTCTAAATGCCATATTTTGAATTTTATTTATATATTTAAAATATGGAATAGTATTTTTCACTTAATTTTCCATCATTAAAATAATATAGTGTATTTTATATTATTTTACTAAGAGTTTTAATCGATAAACTTGTAATCTTCTTGACGATTTTAAAGTATTTAATTTTAAAATTTAATAAAATAATACAAAAAAGTATTTAAAATTTGTATATAAATAAAAGATAGCATTTTTGAGATAAAAATTTTCTATATATAATTTTTAAAAATTAAACTTTAAAATTATTAAAAATAAAAATTATATCGGCGGTAGTTAAAATAAGAAAAGATCAAAAATAATAATAAAAATAGTAAATCGAATTTTAGTCTAAAGTAAAAAACTTTTTTTAAAAGAATATTTAGTTTGTCTTTAATAAAATTCAAATATATATTCCATAATGTGTTTCTCGTGTTAAAGAAAATGAATTTACTATTGAGAATTAGAATTTCTTCAATTATTTTTAACTTTATATCTTATAAATAGAAGCGATAAACATACATTATAAAACTGCTATACTTTCGCATAATATTTAGCTGTTCACAATTGTTCAGTTATATATTGATTTAATAAGGTGTTGATAATAGAATCCACCATTTTTTTCACGCTTACGACATACAGGTGTGCATCGTAACGCCATTTTTAACAACTTTTAATAAAATACACTATCTTGATTTTGGACGTGTTGCTCGAAGTTCAACTTTACGAAGCAGTTTCCTTATCGTTTTCAATTCGCTTTCGAGAATGCGCGGCTCACTTCCACGTTTCCAAAAAAAAAAAAAAAAAAAAAAAAACGAAAAACTCCCCATTTTTTGGGAACCCCCAGGCGCACTCCGAAATAATACATATATAACGTTTCTCCTCTCGTTTTATTCCCGGCTGCTGAAAATAATTGCACAATTTTCCATGGGGGCGGTGGAAATTGTCGAAAGCGATTTTCCAGTCGCGATTCAATTCCCGAACGATTTCCCCGCGAGGCGGTTCACGCGAACGAACGACTCCTTTTAAATCTACATTCGAACTTTTTATATGCAAATTCGATCGCAGATTCCCAAACTAGAATGTGAACACTTTCGGCTCGGAAGCGGCGAAATTACATCTCCAGATTGAAAACTATAAAAATTTCAATTTAGTCGCGCGTAAACTTGACGCAGGTCTTATATATACATATATAAGGGGGAGGGGGGCTGTTCTTGTTCCCTTTTTTCCTTTTGAAAACGATTAGAACTTTGGAAACGATAAGATTTTTTTATTCTAATAGGTTTGCCGGTTTTATGGCTCGCTTCTTATAACAATAAAAAAATCTTAAAGTTTGCGAATAGGTTTTTACGTTTTCAATGTACTTTAGATTTTGTATACTTCATCCAATGTAGAATATAAATTTTCTCTTCAATCTTCATTCCTTTCTTTAAACCGTCTTTAATTAGATTCGAATCGATTCAAAGTTGAAGTTTATAACGATTTCAATTACTTCTTAAAATTTACTGGTTCTAAAATATAATATAGATTAAAATGCTTTAAAATTAAATATATTTTTTATTAAACAAATTATTTTAAAATATGCAAGTTACTAATATTAAAAAAAAATAAAATCAATGTGCAAAGTATATCATTTTTGAAAAAAACTAAACTATTAATCGTAATAATTATAAAACAATTTTCCACTAATAAAATATTTAGTTTCATAACGCTTTCGATATTTATTCGATTTAAACTTATTATATATTATACATATATTAACTGTAGAACGATTATTAAAAGACTTTTTTCTTGAAAAATTTTACATTTTATCTTTTCAGTTGATATAAATTATGACCTCAAAATATTTTAACCTCTTTCTTTTTATTGAAATATGAGTCAAATTTATTACATAAATGTTCAAAGACAACTTTATTTATTACTCTATATTAAATATTTAAAAAGAAAATGTTTTTTTTAAATTTATTTAGTAAAAGTTATTGCTCTAGTTAATTTGAAGTTATTATTTATAATATTTTTACACATTTTTATATAAGTTTCACTTGTCTGTTAGTCTGAGTGGAATTTTGTTATCGATTTTTAGAGCACTTTCCGATGTCCGATTGAACTGAAACTTTGTATATTTGTTCACTTTCGATGACAATACAAGAACCAATTATCAGATTTACTAAATAATCGACCAATTAGTGGCAATTAATTATATTGCTTTTTCGATATAATACAATACAATAATATTAATGTATTATTAACAATGTTTATATAAATATAAAGAAAAACTGTATTGTAATTGTGTACTGTATATTTATCTATCAATCTATTGGATGTTCCGTTTGTAAAAAAAAAATAAAATATATTTAAAATTCAAGCTTATTTCCAATATAATAACAAATCGTACAACGGAAAAGTTACATTGTGATGGTATAAATGCGTTTCAGCTAGCATTTTCACGTTTTTATTCGCGAAAAAAAGCTCCCCAGTCGAACGATTCGCGACTCGTATCCAATTTTTCTCGGAGCAAGATAAAGTTTTCGGCGCGATAAGTGTCGCATAAAAGCGAGTTTAAAAGAAGTCAACCGCCCACCGTCAACCTTCCTTCGCATTTGGAGAATGCAAAAAAAAAAAAAAAACACCCACTTTTCACTTATTTAGCCGCGGGTTCGATTCCCGTCTCTCTGGGTGTGGAGTCATTTGAATATAGATTGTGTTCGTTCGTGAACTGTATTAGCTGTAGTATCATGGAGTGAGACCGTGGAGAACGTTTTGGTTTATTCGGTCGACGTTGTATTCAAAATAAGCACTTCGAATCGAGTAAGGGTATATTGAAGGCAAGGGGCGGGGTGAGCGGGTGTTAAATCGAAAGCAATTTATATACTCGATCAACCAATACGGCTTTTATATACGAATATAAGTCTGTGTCGGACAATTTCGATGGTGAAAATTGAATTTTTTTTTTTGAAAAAAAAAACCTCCCTTCCCAACCACCCTACTATGATAATTTTCATGAAAATATTAAACTATAAATATCGAGTATTCAGACGAAATTTATGATATGATTTTTAAATATATGTATGAGTATGAAAAAATAATATAAACTAATTAAAATATATCATACAATATATAATTTATAAAATATTGAAATACGAGTTATTATTTTTATAGTTTTTATATAGTATATATTTTAGTTCTCAAAATTCAAGAATATTAATATTTTTTAATTCTTAAATATTTTTCCAAGATATTGATTTTTTATAAACACATTATGAATGAATATTGTTAAAAATCAATTTTATTTTTATAAAATATATTTGAAAGTATAATTTAAAATTTTATTTTGTCATATAAAAAATAAAATATAATATTATTTATATTGTTACAATAATTAAATAAATTATTGTTTCAGATTAATATACAATAATTATCAGACAGAATATAAATTATCTTATACTAAAAAAATATATATTATATATGATATAATAAATTGATAATAACATAAAAATATACAAATTTGTACAGCGGTACTACACAAAAGATATATTTTTTCAGATTCGAAGTTGTAGAGCCGCCACTCGAAAGATGTAGCCATTTTCGAAAAACCAAAACAAACACTTGTAGTTTCCGGTTTATCTATGTGCTTTTTTTTTCGCTCTCCCTTTCAATTTTTTCCACTCCGGAATAGTACTTATGTGTGTGTATGTAATGTATTTTTTTTCTATATTCTTTACCATTATCCAAACCACGAATGTTTGACACGAGAGTGGCGCTAAGCGAAGCAATTGAAGTATTTACCTTTCGGACTAATGGCGCCGCTCTTTCAACATAACTTACCGGGGATTCTTTTTCTATTTATATATTGTCAAGGGGGGGAAAAAATCGGTAATAATAATATTAAGTTGTTGTATTTTAACAGTTCTACTTAAGGACTGTTTTTATGAAACGCATTATCGTCTTTTGTCACCTTTTTAAAATATAATCAATGGTAGGTGTTTTATAATTTGTATTTTACCTACATACAAAAAAATATTGTATTATTATTTAAAAAAAAAATGAAATATTGAACACTTAATACATATGGAATAGTTGTTAAATAAAAAAATCTAATTATTTAATATAAATATTATACGCGAATTAAATATGAAACCGAGTTATTATTTCGAAACAGTTTTTCGATCGTAAAAATATACGTATTTTTTTTTTATTATATAGTAATTAAAACTTTAATTTCGATATAAACGTTCGGAGAAAAAGGGATCGCGTAATAAAATTTTTATTGTGTTTAATTACGAAATTAATTAATGGTGAGAAAAATCAGATAAGCGAATGTATATTTATAAAATTAGATTAAATACGCATTATTATTATTATTATTATGGTATTGGTCGAATTTTAACATAATTTAATCACATTCATGAGAATAGAACTTTTAATAAAGCGATATAAATGGAATTTTTGTGATGAACGCCGAATAAAGAAATCGTTGTAATTTATTTTGTATATCAAAAAATTCAAAATATTATATATATATATATATATATATATATATATATATATATATATATAATTTATTTTTTTGGTAGAATCGATTAAAATTATCAAATGAGTTCAAGTGTGTTGACATGATTTGAACCCCTCGAGGTATTTCCATTAGTGAAGGGTTTTGCGCCTTTTAAAAACGCATAATTTAAAATAAAAAAAGGGGGATGAACAAGCCGAAAGCCGCCTTTTTAAAGCTTTTGTTATTGTATTTATTTTTGTTTGTTTTCTTTTTTTTCTTTGTAACACATTGGTTACGGTTTTGAACGGTAGCCTACGTGTCAATTTCGAACCGGTAAAACATTCAACACTTCAAATTTTTTAGATAACGACTCCTGCTCGAACTGACAGCTGCGAATTTTTCGAAGGTCTCGGCCCCGGCTTTTATCGACTGGTTCATTAAAGCGCCGACGGGCACAAGTGTGAGAAAACCGACGTGCGAGATGTTCGTCGATAATGGCTAAATTGTTTGTTTTTTTTTTCTTAGTTTTGTTTCTCGCTTTTATCGCCCTTTGAATTATTGTCGGTCGATAAGGTTTGGAAACGGCGGCGTTTTGGCCGTAAGCGATCGTTTAACGCCACCGTTTTCGTTTTGATTAAAAGCTGATTTTGAAAATTTGTTTCGGAATTGTGATATGTATATTTTAAGCAACAATATTGATGGTAACATACATATTCATTTTCTAATTTTTAAGTAACATATCGTAAATTTTTACAACAATTTTATTAATACAGTATTTTTGTGTTTAGTTATTATATACTTTTTTTGATTGTCATGCAAAAAAAATACCAACCTAAAGAAAAAAAATAATATTAAATATGTTTACATATATTATTGAAGTTTATTCGCATTATGTGAAAAAAATATTTTCACAGACTGAATTTTTGTATGAACAGAAACAACCCTCTTAGTAGATGTCGCGTGTAATTTGAGACAAGATTTTTATTATTGTTGATACAGATTGAACAGCTTTCAATATCTGTTGAGCAAACACTTTAATAGTTTTATGCCTTGCAGTGTTTACAGAAAAATCAGCAAACCCCATTAATATTCATATAAATATATTAATATGTAATAAATTATGTTGAAATATTGAGAATTTTAAAAATATATTAAAAAATTAATATAGAATAATTTAAAATGTATTATAAATATTTTATTTATTTATTTTTAAACCAAAAAAAAATATTACAGTTTTTAGAATCTTTGTAATATAAGGGTAGTCTGAAAATGAAATTCGATATACATCCTTATTTAGTAATAATATAATTTCCTTTTTGAACCGAGGAAAGTCAATATTTTCCCAACGATTAGGGAGTAATATAATAATCAACCACAATAAAAAATACCCAGTTGTTCTTAAATATTATATATTTTTTCAGTTTTTCAATCTATTTCATAGTTTTTTATTTACTAAGTATGCTATTATTCTAAGTGTATTAAAATTATTATTTTTGTAATATAAAAGTTTCAAAAATAGTTAATTTTTGTTATTTCTAAATAATTCAATTAATGTCGGTATTTTTACAGAAAAAAAACCCTTCACACAAACGAGTAAGAAAAAAAAACTATCAACACCCTTTTATTTTAAAGGACGATCGTTCAGTAAATCCATCTGTTCAAATAATCGACCGCACAGATGTTTTGTTTGCGGTCTAATATAACAAAACAGATCAAACATCGACCATAGACCGCGATTCACCGAAATTCGACGTTGAAACACTATATCGGCACTAAATATTTGTACGAAAGATTAAAAGTTTAACGGCTTAAAAACGACGACGGAAATTTTAGCCGTTTTCCGCCGATCCGTCGGAAAAACTTATCGTCGTAAAGCGGTTCGGTTCGCCATTTTGAATATGATTTACAAATGCGTTTTACATCATATGTGTGCGTTTTACATATGCATAAAAGAGGCGGGTCGTATTTTGCATTCGCGTTTTACCATACTGTACCTACTTGCGTAAATCACATTTATGGACGTATTATTATTTTCTTGACTCTTCTATTTCCATTCGAATATATAAACGATCGTACTCGGGAACGTGCACGAGAATCGTTCCGCCATCTTGTTTATTGCCAACACGAGAAAAGTATCTTGGAAATTTTTCCGGAAAAATTTTCCTCAGAGTTTCCACTATGTGCTGTTTATTCTATAAATTGGTAACACAATTATGTAGTAAAGTTTTGCAGAAAAGTAATTTTTATTTGAAAATAAAGTTATATATATATATATATATATATATATATATATATATATATATATATAAAGAATCAAAATGAAATATTAATTTTAATATTATTTTTTTCTTACTATATTGAAGTATTGATATATTGTTACAAAAGGGAATTTTTGTCTTTTTTTTAAATGTAACTATTTTATTCTTAACAATATTATAAAATATATATTTTTTAATTTAGTATATTATAAACTCGTAATAATAATTTAGACGTCAAATATTATAAATATATATATATATATATATATATATATATATATATATATATATATATATATATATATGAAATTATTTCTTTAATATGATATTTATACAATCATTTTTATTTATAAAAATTAAAAATGATATTAAAAGATTAATGTATGTAAACATTCCATATCAATTTAAATGCATTATTTGCATATTAAAAATTAAATTTATATTATTGAAGCTCGCATTAAATTCATAAAATAATAAATACTCATTGAAATAATGATTATTAAAAAATAATATTCAACGATATTTAAATTTTAGAATACAATTATAACAATATTAAATATCGCATAAAGTTTAATAGCTTTTTAGTTATTACGATACATATACCGTCGTAAGAAATGATGAATAAATCCCCTATTTTCAATTTTCTTGTTATTTTTCCGTCGGATCGCTTTAAAACGAGACCGTGGCGAACATTTTGAGAACCATCGGACGTCGATATGAGTTATAGAACGGCATAAATACGGCTTATACACAACACCGCATCGGCGTCTTCTTTGACGCATATCACACTATTGTATTAATGCATTCGTACATTTTTTTGCTTATAGCGAACGTACGATGGCAACGGACACATGTACATATAAATATACGATGCAATCGTGCATCCAACGTATAAAGTGCTTTATACGGCTTACGAGTATATAATATGAAACTGAACGTATAAATTCTTCGATATCAAAAAAAAAAAAAAATATATATATATATATATATATAAAATTCAATTTCATATTCGATCAAACGTATCGATACCAGTTTTATTTGACGTACTGTATAACAAATTACAATAGTAATTAATGACATTCTTTTATATATAATTTATGAAAAATATCTCAATATAAATATAATATATTCACAATTTGAATGAGTTGAAAAGAATATTCACTATATTTAAATAATTTTTTTTATTGTTTTTATGAATTTATATATAAACAATAATTATTAAAAAAATACCAATTCATTTTTACTAGTCATACGATATCCACCGGTGCCATATATGATCATTTTTCGCCATTTTATTATATGACAAACGCCATGTTTGTTTCAGCAGTTGCGGATATATGGATATTTGCATACACATGTATATATATATATATATATATATATATATATATATATATATATATATACGTATTCGAAAAAGAGACATACAAATGATATATCGTATACTGTACTTCATTGTTATAGAGCCTTTGTTTCGGTTTTTTGTGTTATATATTGCCTACTTTGATATAATGGTTTTGTTTTTTTTTTTTATTATGCCGAGGTCTCCATTCGACGAGTTTCATTTTATGGAGAAGATTTGCAAATATCCAAACGTATTAATAAAATTTATAATATTTAAATTTTATATATATTTTTTTAATTTTCCTATCATTTCGTTTTCGTATTCATATACAAAACATTATAATATTTTCTATCGATTTGAAAAAAAAAGTTTAATTTCATATAATACTCGAATTGTTTAATAACAATTACGCTCTGTGAGGTTGCATCGTTTTTTTTTTGTTTGTCTGTTTGTTGTTGCCGACGATACAAGTCTTTGATAAAATAAACAACTATTCGTTTATTGTATAACATAATTAATGTAACAAGACATAAAAATAACTATACATACACAAATGCGCCATAAATATTTCTAATTTATTTTTTATATTACAAATAATAATTAAAATTTTAAATTAATTTTTACACAATAATTTTAAAAAGTTATTTTTTTATACAGTTAATAATGAACTATTTTAAATTGATGAAAATTTTTAAGAAAAAAAAACAAATAGAGTTGAGATTTGATATGAAAGATTAACAACTGAATTACTAATATATGGCTAATATTACAAGTATGTTAAGTTCTTTTTAATTAATTTATATATAGCTTAAAGATTTTATTAATTTATATTCAAAGTTTATTAAAAATATATAATAGATTATATTAATATTTTTTTAACATAACAATTTTATTTTTTTTTAGAAATTAAATCGTCACAATTTTTTAACCTTCGACCGCCCGGTTATCTAATTTATCACAATAAAAAAAAAACAAGGGGCAAATTAAAACCGAGAAGAACAGGAGAGGGATGACGCGCAGGAAGAACAAACATAAAACACGAGAGTGAAAAAAAAAACGCGAACATCCTCCTCGTCCCTCTCGTCAAAAATCTACGTAAAAATAATTGGATAAAACGCTTTAATTTCCTGTTACGTTTGAAAGCTTTCCCGAGTGCCCGAACAAAAGGCTTCCCAATAGTCAGTCAACCGGCTGACGATTTCATTTCCCCACTTCGACGAAACCCAACCCCTTTTTCCATCCCTCGGTAAAAAGTTAATAATAAACCTCCACCAATCGACGTGGAGATCTCTCACCCCTCCCCCCCCACCTACGCCTCATTTTCCTTCTCCCCTCTCACACTTATGTAGCGTCGACAATTTTCCCCATTTTCTCGGATAATAAAAGGCGTTTAAAAAATTCGTCGGCTCGTTTAAAATTTATTGGAGCTTTCGCGTCGAAGCGAAGATTGTTTCTGAGTGAAAACGATCTAAATCAACCGACAAATATTTTTTCTAGCACGCATACTAAGCGTTCAAATGTCGAGTTATTTATTATGTAACCTATGTAATTAAACGCTTAATGCGCATATTAAATATGAATAAATTAGTGAGAGCTCGTGTTCGGCTATGGGTTAAAATATGAACGATCGGACGATAAACGAAATATATGATATGTAATTGAGACGTTCATTTCTTAGATATCATTGTGTTAAAAGCCATATTATGTCCGTGTAAATAGATATCGGTCATTATTGGAATTGAACAACGTTAGATACGATCACAATATAAATAAATTTATATTTTCAAATTGTAAAGAAAAAGCTGTCAAAATTCAGATCTCCGAGGAGTCTTATAATCGATTTAATACAAAAATTTACAAAAATAAAGACATTTTACAATGATGTACGTAACTTAAAAAAGAGAATTATTGTCCACAAAAGATTACAATTGGTCAACTTAATTAATAGGTATGTTTTATTAACCATTTTATCATGTTTCATAATAATAACCACCGTCAAAATAAAAATGAAAAAAATCTTATTTATATTAAAATTTTCAGATAAAACATTATTTTTCATTGAATTATCATAGCTATCAATTTCATATAAATTTTATTAAAATATTGAATAGAATATTATTGATAACCAGTTCAGATGAATAAAATAACATCTACAACGATTTTATGCATAACTTGAAACGTATAAACGCGTTACCACTGAACTATCGCCGTTGTCAAATTTATAATATATATACGTGTAAATGTATCCTTTGTACTTTAACCGCATTCGTAGCGGATATGGCACTCAAAAGAATATTTATTGTCACATTAAAAACAATCACGAAACGTGCCTTAAATTGTTTATAAACAAATAAACACGTTACGTACGACGATCGTCCATTTATAATCGCGTTAAAAAAAAATGCATACGAAATAAAACGGTATTTATACCGATAATAAACAAACAAAAAAAAATGTAATAATAATAATATTCGAGCTATTTCAATAAAGACGTTTTTTATTAAATATATATTTTCTTATTTATAAAAATATATTGCCGTCGGTATTTTATTATAGAGACGCCGCACGCGATACGAAATTTGTTAAATCAATCAAGTGCCGAGTAAATTATTATAATGCGATCGAAAACGTCGGGTATTTTTTACCCATGCCGAAATGTCGTGTAAGAATCCGAGATGTATGTATATTAAAAGCTCGACGATTACGACGTTGTATATTTATATTATTATATGTATATATATATATATATATAAAGTATGCATAAAAATGACATAAATTTCGAATCGAAAGCGGCTTAAAAATCAACATTGCCAGAATTAGGATCTAATTTCAATAATAAAATCATTTGTACGCTTGTGTTAAAATTTTCTATAATATTTGTTATATATCTCTGACGATCTTTTTATGTTTTTTTTCTAATATTCGGATTGATGTCGTTTTAAATATCGATAATGTCGAAAAATCGCCACAAAATGACATTTATAAATTGTCACGTGTCTTAAAAATGCATTCTAAATTTTATTTTAAATATGATAAATTAAATATTTTATTTTTTACATATAGAAAAAAAGGGTTTTAAATAAAATTACTAGTTTTTATAATCAATAATATTAACAATATAAATTATGATTATTAGTTTTTAAATAAAAATTTAGTATATTTGCAATGATCTAGTTTAAAAAATATAATGAAAAATAATTTTATAACACAAAATGTTATATATGTGATTAAATATATTAATTATCATTGTAATATACAATGTTAATTAAATTATATTTCTTGAATTTATTGATATTTTATTCATTATTTGTTCTTTAAATTAGATAACGAAATATACCTTTTGAATTCGTCATTTTCCCCTAAAAATTTGTCAAACCAATTATATTATATATATATATATAGTTATTTCTAAAATTTGTGTCATAAAACACGGAGATGAAAGCAAAATAAGAACTACCATACAGAACCAATTATTTTACGATAATAAAATATAACAAGCAATGAGGGCGAAAAGCTTTAGCTTGTACTGAAAGTTGTTTCGTATCGGTTTTCTTTGTCGTTAATGTCGTTAAATGAAATTTTTCTTTGAATTCGTTGTCGTTAAAAATAAATAATGGTACTGTGGAATTGTTCGTAATTGAGTATAAATCAATATATCTATATATTCATATGAAACGTACTCAAAATCGTTATTTATTTTATTATAAATGAGAACAAAAATTGAAATATAAAGTAGTTACGAATCATTATGTACTGTAAGAAGATCACAGAAATGACATAGAAAAACCACTTTACTTGGTTTTCTTTAAGTAAATCGTAAAAGTTAAGTGGCAAAAATAAAAATCATGTCGTGGTTGATTTTATCAGAAAAATCTATTAAGAGATTCGTGTTTATAACCCATCATAAATTCCTTATTAATATACATATTAATTTTCACTGTTATGATATAATTTATATATGTATAAATATATATATATATATATATATATATATATATATATATATATATATATATATAGCAATTATAATATTTCTATATATGATTTTAAAAATGTTCCCAACAATAATTTTAGAGTGATTAGAAAATAAATATATATATAACAACATTTCGCGTGATATAAAGTAATTTTCAATACGCTATCGATATATTATATAAGTAAATATACGGATATAAATGAAGTATAATGTATATATTTTTATATAATATAAATATAAAAATAAATATCGTCGGCGAATTCAATTTAAATCCAAATTTAACGAGATTACAGACATCACAAAAGACTGTAAAGCGATTTGTAGCGATAACGAAATCGGACTACAAAGGAGTATAAAG
Organism: Leptonema lineaticorne; assembly: GCA_024500535.1. NCBI lineage: Eukaryota > Metazoa > Arthropoda > Insecta > Trichoptera > Hydropsychidae > Leptonema > Leptonema lineaticorne. The sequence goes on along the minus strand of JANIJI010000004.1, from coordinate 5,389,179 downwards.
GAACCCACACACAATCATAATGATGAAAAATAACAATAATTGTTTAGGAAAAAAAAAATATATATATACGTCAATTCATGCTTCATTACAAACGAATCGGCAATTAAAAACGGTTACATCATTATTATATCATAGTATAGTAGAACAGGAAAGATCAACCTTTTTTTGATCACTTCAAATTTTGATGGTCTTCTAAAAATTTTTGAAGTATATCAGTATTTCTCAGTATTTGAAGTATATTAGTATATAATGAGCTACTCGTAGTCGTTGTTCAGTTTTGCAAATTAATTCTTGACATTTTTCCACTATCTATGTGTACTCGGCCGTACTCAATATTGTGCAGTAAAAATAGATAAGATCACTGTTTATTTTAAGCGTGATCCCACTATATTATTATCCCATAATAGAAATCACACGGTGTTTGTCCACTGTATTCTTACGGTTGCGTAAATTGCAAAACGCCACCGGTGGTAACTAGTCCAAGATTCCATGTCCATATATGCCCAAGAGCGATGGTACAAAACTCTGGTTCTTAACCATCGTCTGACGCCAATATTTCAAGTGTCGCATATTCCCTTCTGGCCATCGAAGAACGGTGGTTGCAACAGGCATATCCGGTTATAAAAATCGATAATTATTTCAATAGTTTTAGTTTTAAACAAAAAAAAGTCTCAAAGTATATATAAAAGTCTAAAAGTATATATATATATATATATATATATATATATAACAAACTTAATTTTAAATTATTAAGCCTCGTTTAGAACAAAAAATATATGATAAAAAAATGCATATAATAATTTGAACGAGTATACAATTTTTAATTAATAAATATTTACACTTTGATATCTACTATAATTTGATATATACTTGATGTTGGATTTGAAATTGTAATTTGATATTAAAAAAAAATCACTTGAAAAAATATCTCAAATTAGATAATTAAATGTAAAAAAAAATAATTTTGAAAATAGATGAATTTATATGAAAAATAAATAATATATAGAAATCAATAAAGAAATGTATGTCAAATGAAATATTTACTAATGATTAATAAATATGTACACAGATCAAAATATTCAATATTTGCACATATGATCGTTTTTTTTTCTAAGATTTAATATTTATATCGTTAATTTTGAACCAAATTTTTAAAAATCAATCGTTTTTAAGATATTAAATTTTTAATTTAATTAATAATAATAAAAGAAAGAAAAACGAATATTTATAGTAACTAATGTATTAAGTAATATGGTATACAATTAATTTCTGTTTTTCAACGATAACATAATATGAAAAAACTGTATATTAATTGAATTTTAGATTAAATTTAAATGTTATACCGAAGTAATGCAGACGAGGCTTAAGTTTTTATCAGTATCGCCTTATTGTATCACAGTCAGATATAATTTTCTGAAGAATTCATTTGTAACCGTGTAACTTTGAAGTATGATATTCGCTTTCGATACAAAACTGTTATTTATGACGATGTAAACATGCTTTATCTTAAATATTTATCGTTCGCAAATAGATCTTAAATGCGCATGCAGGTCGTAAATTAGAAATAGTCGCCTGTGTGAAACTGATATTTCAATCGAATATTTCACATTGTTACCAATGAAACAATTTTCTAGAATATCTGAAAATTTTTATTTTTCACTCCCTCCGTAATAATTATAGAGAATTTTTTATCACTTTCAATTTTAAACTCGATTAAAAGCGTTGTTAATATATATCAACAAGTTCTATTATATATAACTTTAATTACATCACAAATTCCACTTTCAATCTATTATATTTAATTGTATTTTTTATTCATTATAACTATAATTACGATAATGTTTATTAAATATATATATATATATATAAACCTATGAGTCATTCTGATATAGAAAAGAGTCCGTTTTGATTTTAATACTTATATATATTTTTTTTATTTAATTAACATTCAAAATATTTGAATATATTTAATATGAAAACCGTTGCATAATGCTTATAAATGATTATCGTATATTTTTATATACGTTATAAAAATTGCAAAAAAATATATTGATATAAGGATTATGAAGTATAGAAATTGTTCGTGCATAACGACAAAAATATGTAACGTGCTTTCATAATTACGATACATTTCATATATGCGAAAAGGTTGCCGACAACGACGTTTATTTATTTTATAATATATATATATATATATATATATATATATATATATATATATATATATATATATATATATAAATATATATATAGGCACCTCGGTCGTTCTTTTATATATGAAGAAGTGAAAAAAGTGTCGCGATTGAAAAATCTCGGCGTTAAATCAGCTTCGATGTTTACATTGAAGAACAATGGCTTTTTATGAAGCTGCCTTCGTTCGTTTGGCCGTTCAATGTTCTCTCTTTACTCCACCCCACTGCTATTTCTTTGGGTTGACTTTAAAGCTTTAAAGCTTTTTCTCTCTGTCTCTCTCTCTCTTTCACTGTATGTGTGTGCGTGTGTGTTTGAGAGACTTTTAAAAAAGTTAAACTCCGGTTTATCGGAGAGGTTTCTCTTCTTGAGTTCGGACCGCGTGCATATTCTAATAGGGCCATTAACATATAATGGTCACTGATTGGCCGGGATACCTGGGCCGACAAGACTTCACCATGTGTGTACAAACTTGTGATCTTCTCGTCACCAACCTTTTTTCTTTTATTTATTTGACGATATCATTATATATATATATATATGATACGTGATAATGTATTTTTAAATCATATCAAGTTATATATAAGATATATGTATTTTTTTTGAAGTAAAAAAATTGAACGTAATGATCGATTTTCTATTTTTAAATGTGTTCAATGTAATAAAAGTATTTGTAACGAACAACGAGTAAATTGAAAATATTTATGGTGATTTTAAAGCGTTGAAATATTAAAAATTAAAATGAGGGTTGATTAGTTGAGAAAAATTAAAAACGATATAGCGTAGTAATTCTAAGAAAAGAAAATTTTGACGAGAAAAGATGTGTCATAAATAATTTATTAAAAAAAATATTTAGATTAAATGAAATTTACGATGAAAATGATAAATTTATATAATTTAACACTTTTAGATTAATTATTATTTTAAATGTCAAAATTCAAACGTTACAAAAAAAAATATAATAAGTGAATATTATTTTTATAATATATGAAAAATTGTTATTTTCTTGTAATAAATATTAGTATTGTGATAATTACATATATTTTAAAAATTATTTAAAAAGATAGAAAAAGTTGTAATTAAAATACTTTAATATAAAAATCTACAAAAAATGACAAAAAAAAATATTTTAAATTTTAATTAAATTTATATATAATATAGTATACGTATATAACTTTCAAAGCTTAGTTTCGATAAATCTCTTTTCTAAAAATCAATCTTGCATACAATTTTGACGGAATTTCAACGAAACGTTTACAGGTGAACAATAGAATATTGAAACGTGACATTATTTATATAAAGAACGTTCGATTACAAACGACCTATCCATCTATTTACAATGAACGAATTCTATGATAAAATTAAATCGGCACGCGGACCGTCTGTTCGCAACACCTGTCATCTCGATAAAGAAGAAGTGCGGCATTGTTGGGATTCGATCCGCGAGCCGTCGAGCAAAGCGAACGGCCCATTACTCCGCCAGCCACCGGCTCTCGGTAATGGTCCTTCTCGTTGGGAGGTATTGAGACATCAGAATTAAATTACGTACATACAGACAAACAAACAAACACATATATATATTTATATATAAATAAATATATATACGCACTCATACGTATAAGCGCAATCGCATAAAATACTTACGTGGCGTCCGCAAAAGCCTTCGCTTTTATATAACGAAAGAATAAATCGCATTACACGATTAATTAGCGTTCGCAAAAAAAAATGAAACAATCTGAAAAGTCACGCTGTATTTTGAAAATAAATTAACAATATTTTTTTTAATATTATATTAAAAAAATATATATATATATGCAATCTATATAGAAAATTCCCTTATAGTGTGTAAATTAGCGCGGTAACTGCGTGGTATTCGCTTACAAATAACTGCATACATGAATATTTTCGATTCAATTTTCTACCCTTTTATTTATTTATTTTTTTTAATCTCGACTCGCCATTTTATATGCATATGTACCATTTTGAATTTTCTTCGCAAGCGTACGAAACGAGTTTTATAAAGTTCCGATTTGAATTTCAATAGGAGGGTAGTTTAGCGAATAACGTTCGATTGTGAAACGTTTATATAGTAGTTAAACCGTATAAACTAAGCGTGCTACTTCGTTTTCGCAGTTTTGTAGACTATGGTCGTTTTTAACGGTGTTAACATCTTATTTATATATAGATAAGAGAGCGTAAAATGTCACCGATAAAGCTTTCAGTTATCTATTAATAAGATTGAAATGAATAGTAAAAATGATATGATAATAATAAATATATTTATATAAAAAATACTATCGCTAGTAGAATTTCGTTCGATTTAGAGCTTTATTGGAATTTTACTGGTAACTAGAAAAATTTTAAAAAAACGGTATGAATTTTTATTAAGATTTAATAATAAATATTATATATATATATATATATATATATATATATATATATATATATATATATATGCAATTACGATGCAATAGTGAATATATTAAATCTTCAATTGACGTTTACTGACATCAATCATCAAACGACCGAATCGAAATAGCACAAACGTGACGATTAGCATTTAATTGCCTTTTCGGTTCAAATTTCGATATCATTATTATTATTATTGCTGCAGAACGAATTATATTAATTTATTATTTATTTACTTGTCCGTTTGGTTAATTGCCATTCGTGAACGTTCAATTCGATTTTTTGTCGTTTTTAAAGTATTTTTTTAACATCTTTGGTTGTTTTTCGTTTTCCGTTGTACGAATTAAAAACATGCCGATTCGATTCAACGGTTAATCGCTTCGGAAACACGCCTTTATTTAATTATATATAGTTTTTTATTTTTCATATCGTTCTCTTATAGCGTGTTTAAAATCGTATTTGAACGAATATCGGGTTATTTTTAAATTAAATAATTTTTCGTTGAGATATAATCTAAAAATTTCTTTATTAGATATATTTTTATACTCTCATTGTAAATAAAATCTTAACATTATATATAGATAATAATATAATTATTGCAAATGAGTTTTGAATCGAAAAATTTTCACCTTTAATAATCATAATCTCATTATTAAGTTATAAATTCCCTAACAAAAATTGTATCACTTTTTTCAATATTTATTTTTCTTTTCATATCGTCAATTGTTAATCATTTCCGATATTAGATAAATATTTTTATATGAAAAATTTGATATATTTTAACTAAGAATAAAAACTATATATTATTATTAATTCATATGCTCAGTTTGTTAATAAATATTGGAGATTATATTATATATTATAGGTGAAAAGAAAATATAAACAATATAATAAATAAAATCGGCAAAAGTGCTACGAACACGACGAAAGCACGAAACGTCACCGTTTCGGACACATGTCGCATTTTATTCGAATAACGAACGGACGCATCAGCCTTTTTTATTATTCTCCTTTATAAATGAAATAATAATAATAATGTTAAAAAAAATTAAGTACATAACAAACAACACGATCCGGTTCGATAATAATTGAACAGTGCGTAGTACGAAACGCGTAACGACATTGAAAACGGTCGAAACGTTAAATATTGATGCTTTTAAGGCGGTTTCGATGATGAACCGTTTTGTTGAATAGCCGCCGCATGCAAACATTGATGTCTACATAACGCCGAGCCAATTGATTCTGACTTTTTTATTTTTCATATATACAGGATGATGCGAAAAATATATCCATTCAAGTCTGGATATATATATATATATATATATATGGGACGTTTTCGTATTGTTGTATATCGATATTTTTCCATTTTGAATCCGTTTTGATTGATTGATTCATTTTAATTGTAAGATGATGTATTGTTTTTTAATTTTTTGAAAAATTTATTTTTATAAAAAATATATATTTTTACTTATTATATTCAGTATATAAAGCGTATTTAACGAAAAAAAATATATCTACATCAACAATATATACTTTTTAAAAAATGAGAAAAAAATACATAATATATATTTTTTATATAATAAAGAAAATTTGATAAAATTAATTTACAGTTAAATATATTATATATTCTGATAACAAATTACGAATTATATACAAATCTATGTTTTATTTTTAAAATGGATAAAAAAATAAAGAATGTCGATTATAGAACAAATGAAACATTGAAAAATATATCAGAACTTTTCAACACAATTAAAGATTTTTTAAATTTATTTCATAATCAAATAACCAATAATTTATTTATTTTTATTTTAGACATTTATTATATTATGTATTTTCTCATATAAAAAATTATACTCTGATAAATTCTGAAATAAAAATTATAAAAAGACAAATTTAAAATCATGTTAAATATATAATATTATGAAGGACACGACTTTTGGCGTGTGCTGTGTATTCAAAATATACACTTGTATATATATTCTTTGTCCATACATCGTTCGCAAATGTCGCAATCAATTTATGGTCTTTTGTTTTTGTGCTTTAATGAGCGCAGTATTCGGTGGTCGAGAGAAAATGTCCACCGCATACTATCTTCTTTAGCATTTTGTAGTTTGAAGGTGGTTAATTGGTTGTTGCTCGACAATATATATATATATATATATATATATATATATATATATATATCCTTTTAATTAAATGTAAAATCCAACATTACGCATTATTATATATCATTGAAAATATTTTTGATTCGATGTTAAGCAACGCACAAAATTCACCCCATTCGAATAATTTTAAATGATTACAATATTTGTATAATATATAAAATTTTCGTTTTTGCTATAAATTACGATCGACGATGGCGAATAGTCCTTTTGTTGAGACTTTTCTTTTCATTCGTTCCATTTCGTCGAGATTTATCTGATCTGGTTCTGTTCGCCATTTTCGCATCGCATCGCCTCCCTCATCCACCCCGTTGCCGTCGGCCATGTAAATATGGCGGGAACAAAGCAAAATGGCCGACGCCCGATTGGTACTTCGTTTGCGTTTTCTTCTCTCTTGTGTCGTTTGTTGCTGAGCGGCGATTTATTTTCAGATCCGACTTCGTCAATAGGCTTTGCCATTTTTGTTGAGAATATAACGAGATGATACATCTTTATATTAATATTTTTCGTCCGTTAAAAATCTGACAATTTTCCTTTTAAGCAGAAGGAATTCTTTTGATAAATAATATATTTGTATTATTAACAAAATTAATAATAAATATAATTAATATAATAAATGAAAAGATTTAATTCCATTTATTTTATAAAAATTGTATTCGATGATTATTATTAATTTGTACAAATATCCAACTATAATTTTTAATCGAAAATTTTATTTGATCGCAGTTTATAATGCTTAAAATTATCAACGGAATCAAAAAAACATTCAATATATTAAAAAATAAAACATTAAATTTAATTATTATATATACGTAACTATATTCATGTAAGAAAATCTTATTTTAAAATGATGCAATTAAAAATGGATTCATACTTTACGCCTTAATAAACATTATCTTATGCCTTAATAAACATTATTTTTTTTTGTAATTTTAAAAAAATATTATACTATACTGCTAATGCTAAAAAAATCATACTTTATTAAAAATTATATATATATTATAAAAATTCAAGTAATTTCAACTTTCACAAGCGTGGAATTAAAATAGATTAGATGAGGGGGGGGGTTTATTTAAAGTGTAATTTTTATAATGAAGTGTCTAGTGTGAAACGGTAGCTTTTAACGTTTTTTTTTCTAAACGACACCTATAAACGTTCGTCGGCTCTTTTGACTACACAGTTAAGCTTTTATACGGGCTTAGGTAAATACGGTTGGAAGAGTACTGCTGTAAATGAGTTAAAAATGTATATATACATATATATATATATATATATATATATATATATATATATATATATATAAAATTAAGTGAACGAAAAAAAAATACGATAGAGGGGTAGAAAAAAAAATGAGAGGAAACCGCCTTTTCTTAGACACTCGAGCGGTCTTAATTGCCAATGAAAGGTATTAAGCTGTTTCATTAAGAAGTATGTATGTACAAAGTACGGTTGAAATAAAAAAAAAGCACTCACTAAATCCTCTTAAAAATTTCACGCATATTTTCTTATATATATTTTTTCTCCTCAATGTATCGGAGCAGCTTTTAAATATGAATCATGATTATATGGAATTATAAAAATAAATTTTATTAAATATATTATAATATTTTTCAGATTAAATACTTTTAGTATTGATATTAGATAATTTTCAATGTTTTTATACGCTTATAATATATTTTTTTTAAATAATATAGAAAAATATTTCAATAATATATTAAAAGAATCGATAGAATTGAAATCTTTTTTTTAATTATTTAAATACATTATAAATAAAGTTGAAAAAGTTTGAGAGACTCTGACATAATTATTTTACGTAATTAAAAAAATGAAACAAAAACAATATAAAAGTTATAAATTATTTTATTATATTAGATTTTAATTTTCTACGTTTCAATATTTTTTTAATAGAAATACATATAAATATTAATTATATTTTGACTTTTTATATATAAATAATAAAATAAATTCTTAATAGATTATATATATATATATATATATATATATATATATATATATATATATATATATATATATATATAATAGCAATCTGATAATTTTATAGATCAATCGGATAAGTTTATAATTTATTTTATATAGATATCCTTGCTCAAATAACGTAAGATCGATTAATAATAGTGAAAAAAAAAAGATATCCATGAAATAATCGGGGCGCGGGATTTCGAATATAATTAATGACGAATTTTAATGAACCGGAACAATAATGCGGAGCGGCCATTAGTTCCGAATTGTAAATTGAATTTTCCCAATTTAATCGTCGATAATTAAACGAACCTCGGTGTACGGAAGGGTAGTTACACCATAACGTTTAAGTACATAATATATATATATATATATATATATATATATATATATATATATATATATATATATATATAATATAATATAATATTATATAATGGCCGGGTGCGAAGAGGTAGAAGTCGATCTGATAAGGGCGGATCGGTTCCGATTAATTTAATTGGGGATGGACGTTGTAACGAACACCTCGTTAAAACGAAATCAAGGGTGGTTTTCGAGAGTACAACGTTTATATCCTTTTTGTTCTGAACGATGATATAAATGGCGACTCAATTAAGATTTGTATAGTTTTGATAGTAGGTATTTTTTTTTAATGCACCATAATCTAATCTGAAAGGGTATGCTTTAAGTTTAAGAATGAAATTATTTTATTGCTTTATATTTAATATATATATATATATATATATATATATATATATATATATATATATATATATATATATATATATATATATATATATATATATGTTTAAATCGATTATTAAAATACTATTTTTTATTACATTATTCAATTTTTTTATTCTTATGTTTAATTGATATTCTTTTATTTTTTTCAAAATATTGTATATATTGAAGTTTTATATAATATTTTCTTATATAAATCAAAATTACGTAATTTTATATATTATAGTAATTTTGTTAATAAAATAATTGATATTGTGAAGTAATGACTTATTAAAGCGTTTAATAATAAATATCTGATGATTAATTATAGAACTGTTGACTCGGCAACAATTCAAAAAAATTACGTATATACTGTAAATTTAATCAATTTATTTGTATTAAAATTATAATAATTGAATTTTAATAAATTAATATAAATATAAATGTAAATTGTACACTTATATCATTTATACTTTAAATGCTTTATATATATATATATATATATATATATATATATATATATATATATATATATATATATATATATATATATATATAATATAACATATATAATATTATAATACGAAACATGCTATAGCAACTCTTTGCACAGACCACTACTAATTAGCAGTTTAAATGGTAATTGCGGGCGAATAAGCAAGGCTCTAATTAATAAGGTGGTACCGGGGGGGGGAGTAGGGTGGTACCGAGTGTCTGTTTGTCTGTGTGTGCGTCGGTAATGCTCACGATTAGGTCCTTTATCGCGGCCTTTAGCCGGTAGCTGGTAATGTCTTACGCTAATTAATACAACAGGTAACACCTGCTACAGCGTATTGCGGCCCAATCGAACGCCGACACAAAGAGGGGCCGCATGCGGTCCGCGGCACCGCTAATTGAGTAACCCTGGCGAATTAGCATACGTGCGCAATATACGCGTGCCCGACACTATACGTTTTAACTATTGAATTTCTTTTATATTGCCTGTTCTCAAAGTACGGTTAATTTAGATTAAATCGTTTATATTTAATTAAAAATTTAACTCTCAGTTAATTATATAATATTTTATATTTAGCTATTATATTAATATCTCATTTTATACTATAACCATAGAATTTAAATATAATTTTCTATGTAATTTATCACAATGAAAGATCAAAAAATCTACTCTTAATGATTAGTTACAATTACAGTCGAATATGGTTAAGTATAAAAAATAAACTCTACACGATCTAGTTAGTATTCGTCTATAATTTACTATATTTGTACTTAATAAATTGTTAATTTTAATATGTAAATGTTGATCGCAAAATAAACAACTCGTCCTTTAAGTAATAAATTAATATTCGTAATTTTATTTACTTTTTACACCGTAATATTAATTATAAGGTTTACATATTAACTTTTTTTACATTGTATTGAAAATATTAATTTGCTTTTTTAAAACATGTTAACTGCAACGGCGCACTTAAATATAAAAATATTACTTTACCAGTCATTTCCAAATTCAAAGATTAATCACATAAAATATTTCAGAGGTATCGAATCCTTTTTTACAAAATATATTTGATTTTTTTTGCATCATTCAAATCATCTATTCCTTTCAAATTTTTAAATAATATATATGGTATATATGAATTTATCAAGCATCAAATATTATCTATTATATATAATATAAATTTATATTTTAGTAAACACAATCATCATGATCACTATAACCAGAATTTTACGGAACGGATACGGTACCGAGAACAAATGATTTATAGATAATTAATTCCCAATGCGCATAACGATTAAATAAGATAACAAGTGGCATTCCATTGAATACACCTGCGCATTCACTAAACGCATCCTATTCGATTGTTCTTCGATTAGTTTTCGTCTCAAAAAGCCACTAATTAAACATCTAATCTGGATGAAAAAGTTTAATATATTTAAGTGGAAACACCGCCGTATATAGAAAAATAAACGACCCCGGGCGTTATTTATTCGGCGCAAGTTTGCGTGGGCGCATTTTTCGAAATTATCTCTCTTTCGGATTTTGAGCAAAAATACATTCGTTTTGATATGTCAAAATAATGTCAAGGATGATATGAAATGACACGCGAACTTTGAAAGTTGTCGCGACGTCGCTATTCTGGCGTTTTAAGTGCTTTAATATAAGCGAGTGTTTTTTTTTTATTATTATTATTAGTATAATAGTTTTTTTTTTCTTCAGATTTTGATATATGCAAAACAGGTGATTGAACGACAATTAGATGAAAAGTATGTACAGTGGGTTATCGCGAATACTAAAAACAATTCTAAATATATTTTATGTTTTTTTTTTTAAGAATTATTTTCATTGTGTCAACGTATAGAATAAATACAAAATAAATTTGATTAAAATAAAAGCGTAATTTTTATAATATATATTTTTTCAATTAGAAATAATGTCGACTATTTAAAAGATAAATCAGCAATATGTAAACAATATTTTGCAAAAAATATTTTTTTAATATTCATATTAAAGAGAAATAAGTTCAATATATATATATATATATATATATATATATATATATATATATATATATATATATATATATATATATATATTATTTGATGATCAAAAATATTTTTTTAACTATCATGTAATTATTTAATATATTGTATGAGTAAATTCTCGGCAATTTAAAATATAGTAAATTTAAATAAAATTGTAAAGGAAGCATATTAAACGTGACCGTGTTGTATCATATTTTATTATAGAATAAAACATTAACAGTTTATACAAATACGACATACAATATTGAAATAAATTGAAGCAATTACAAAACGGCGCATATTTTTTTTTACCTCCATACAAATATTTATAACATCGAAATAATTTAATCGTATAGAAAAACGACATAAATCCATAACATAATAATAATAATAATAACTATTTATATAATATATAAATCTGACATTTTATCATATATAAATATATTATTATGTGTATAACGTTGTCCACAATCTTGTTTCGGAATATTTCCGTTCAAATTATACTATTTCGTATATAGCAAATGCATAAATCGTGAACATAGACCGTTAAACATACAAATTTATGAACTACATATTTGTTATTATTATGTTTCGATTTAGACGTCACGATATATATATGTATAAGTATATAACGTACACATATATAAATAAGCGTTACGTGTATTGTAAATGTAACAAAACACTCGTAACCCGAGCTACAAACGTGCAATTATTATATTATTTATAACTCAATTAATGGCCTTAATGGCTTAATTAATAACGCTCGAGTGAAAAAAAAATAATGGTCGCTCTGAACAAAACTGGAACAGATGATTGAAAATATATATATATATATATATATATATATACGTAATAAAAATGTGGCTTTATTTTATTTTTATTTTCGATTCGAATATTTAATCGAATATGTGTTGCAATAAATCGCTTTAAGTTTATTCGGGGTGCGTTTTATGCGATCAAAAATCAAAGGGTGTTAATGTTTGTTCATACGATTATTTTAATGAATAATCGTAATTTTTCACAATATAAATACATCTAAATATTTTTTATACAAATTAAAAATTAAATATTAATATAAAAAAAATATTTTTAATTCAAGTTTTATCCATAGTAAAGCAATTAAAAATATCTAAAACTATACAAAATTTTTAAAATAGAAATAAATTATATATTGTTATAAAATCTTTATTTATTTTTTTAAAATCGTTTTATATAAGAGTGCACTATATCAAATATTTTTTTTTAATTTTCATTGAGAATCTTCGAATATACTTTTATATATTTAAATAAATTTGTATTACATGTTAATATTAAAGATAAATAAAATATTATTGTTCTTCAAGAGGTTCTTATACAAAATAAAATAATCCGTTATGTCAAAAAGGTTAATTATCTTTATTATGAAAAATATTTTTATATTCAATGTTGATTAATTGTATTACATATACTATATATAATATATAAAGAACAATATATTCAAAATTGCCATCGCACATTCTTTATACGTCATCTTCTCATACTGATATAACAAAACGACGTTATATATTTATATATAAAAAAGTATATATATATAATAATAATAATAATAATAATAATAATAAATATATATCTTAATAAAAATAAAAATAATAACGTATAACAGGCATAATACGACAGGATTCATTACTGAGCCGCCAAAATGAATTAGTCCACGAACAGGTAATGGGCACCTTGAAATTTGTAATTTATTAGCTTTATTGACCACGCGGCCTACCCAGTCCACGAAGCCAAATTACACGCTCAATTTCCTTGACAAAACTAATTTAGTCTGAGCCTAGAGAGAGAGACCAGGACCTCGAATATCAGTGCCTCGACAGAACCCGACTGTCAGACCGTAAAAAAGATTCAACTCTTTTATTATTATTATTTTTTTTTTTTTTTAAGAAAAGATTATCTCGAGAAGGCATTTGAGTTGTTGTTGTTGTTTTTGTTTGGTATTGTTTTTAACTGGTGCCATATTGAAAATTGTTTTATTATATGTTGAGTTGTTCATATCTTTTAGTCATAATATACTTCAAGATTGATCTTGATTAGATTTGATATGATACAATTTTTATGCGCAACATAATTATCTGATATACATTCGATTTTTTATATTACATATATATATATACTATAAAGTTTGATAACTCTTTGATTATAAATGAACAACGATTTTTCAATGACTTTTTTATTAAATAAAAAAATAATTAATTATTTTAAATACACCATAAAGGAGGAATTTCACAATCATTTAGTTGCGTCTTTTTTTATTATTTAAAAGAAATATCTTTTAGATTATATTTGAATAACATTGTTAAGAAAATTATTTGGAATTAAAGTCGTAGTATATTCATTTAAAAATCAACCATTTATTAAATCTCATAGTATAAATAATTCAATTCAATTAAAAAGTAAATCAACGTCACAATCTAAATTCATGAAACGCTATAATATTACTATATTATGTATTAAAAATAATCAAATAAAATGAATATTTATATTTTCAACTTAACGATATGATATATATATATATATATATATATATATATATATATATATATATATATATATATATATATATATCACCAATAAATAATCATAGATATCAAGACAGCTGTTCGAAAAGTGAAGAATAGTTTAAAAAAAAAATAAACTTTTATGAACATATTTTGTATATTACTTTAATTAACATATTGTCAAAATTTAACAGATAAAGATCGGCGATTAAGTGTAAATCTCTACCGGCGGCCATTTGTCAGGAATAAATCGCTATTTCTCAAATGCCGACGCTCATTTTTTTTCTACACAACAAATTTTACAACGTCGACCATATCAAAAAAATTAAAAAAAAGTTCAAAAATCAATCGATACGATACATAAATATAAAAGTATCGATTTGAATATTTCCAACCGAGCAAAAACAATATATATATATATATATATATATATATATATATATATATACTTCGATCCGCCATTAAATGAATGATGATATTCGCAATATGGCGTTCTTAATGACTTTATTAAATATTTAAGCGTCGTTTAAAATAGAAAAAATATATATATCGATAAATAAATAACGTTCGTTGTTAGACTTCTAACGAAAACGAACCGCGTTTATATATATATATATATATATATATATATATATATATATATATATATATATATATTATTTTATTTTTTTAACTTTATTATTCTTCGGTTTAATCTATAATCAATTAACCGGTTAATCGCGTGGGCGCACACGATTTTCTATCGAATATTTCAATGTTGTCACATAATTCTCTCGAAATGAGGCTTACGTTTCGTTTTATAACCGATATTATTCAATGGATTATTATTGTGAACGATTGGACGTCTGAAGGGTGCAAGTGTTTGATATTTATTTTTGAGCAGTCGATATTTACGATATATAGAAAAAAAATCGTTTCAATATTTAATATTATCTATTATTTATATAGTAAGTTAAAATATACAAATATACAAATAAATGCAAGCTTATTGTAATTTATAATATTATTATATGAGCTGTAATATTTTTTATCCTGAATATAAAAATATATTTATATTATATACGGTGTACAATGAAATTAATACAATAATATAAATCGTTTTTAAAATAACGACATTTAATAATATTAATTGTATTCAACAGAATCGTGTTCTGTTAACGATCTGTCCAAAATAAAAAAAAAATGAAAAGCAAAATTAAACCTGAACAACAAGAATAAATTTGAAAAAAAAAGCTTTGCATAATTATGCATTTCAATGATCGGGACATAACCCATAAGTTTCTCAATCTAAAATGAAACGAAAAAAAAATAAATATATATGTATAATAATAATAAACGTGAAATTATAATGAAGTTCTTCGAAATCACCTTCGCTACCTGTCTACTAAAAAAAAAAAAAAAAATATACAACCGTAAAATTGTTCATTCGATTTTTAGAAACGTTTCCGAGAAGAGCGAAAAATCAACCTTTTTTCTACGACTGACTGCCCCTCCCCTCGTTGTCGTTATTTTTGCGCGGTTTTTTTTTCAATATTTTTGTTATTGTGTCGATCGCGAAAAAACTAATTAATTTTTTGACAGGGGCACTAATTTTTAACAGTTTTACGATCTGTATCAATCGATTATATTTTAGAACAGCGGATCGAACCAGTTTTTTTTTCTTCACGTAGCTGATATGAGGAAAAAAAAACGCGCATATCTCATAACATAATAACAACGATAATGACCGAGTCAAATTCGTAATGGATAAATTGTTCGAATGTGAGTTATTCGTTTGTGGACCACACGTACCATTGGATGTAAAAATATAATATAAATTAATAATATAATATCAATATATCTTGTTTATATCTATGTGAAGTCGGCCGAAAAATATCGGATATTTTTAATTTAAATAGTGCAATCGTTTTGATCATTGATTGACCTCGTTTTTTTTTTTTGATCAATTATTTTTATTTATGAATTTAAAAAGAAATTATTTAAGTCTCCTATATATGATACATAAAAAAATAATTAGTATTAATATCCAAAAATTCAAAGTTAAATAAGCAATATGAAACAATATATAATACAAATCTGATTATTTTCGTTTTAAATATCGATTTTGATTAAAGAAATTGCGTTATATAAATCAAGATATAAACGTAAAATTAAATTTACAATTCACTTCTTGACAAAATGTTCAATTAATATAATTTATAATAAATTGATGTACACGCATTCAAAGTCGAAAATCAAAAACCCGACATTATATTTACATCAACCTGAAATTATATACTTTAATTCTGCTCTCATATTAAGCAGTAAACGTCTGTTTTGATTTTAAAAACAGTAATCATACTGATATACGACGTTTATACAACACACACACACATATATACCATAGTATGGCATTATTTTCATCCTGAAGCGTAAAAGTTATTAAAAGCGAACTAGTTCACGTTTTGGAAAATGTTTTTATTTTGCATAAATTGCCGCAATTAAATTAATTCGACGCAAAATTACACGTCTGCTATCGAAAGACTATTATTGCGAATAATCGAAGAACAGTAATTGAGTGATGATGAGTAATGATACTAAATTATTATGCATTATTGACGGCTTCCGGATTAGTTTAAATTGTCGAGAAAATATTTCATGTCATGATTCATTACTGCGAGAAAATTTCGCTTTGAGTTGAAATAAATTAAAAATTTAAAGTTATGCAGATTTTATGAATTATATTTTTTATATCAATATATGAAAAGTGTTCTTAAAATAGTCTAAAATATTATTATTGTTGTATTTAATTAGTATCATTCTTTTTTGATTTTATATACATATATTAACCGTTGATATTGTTACAAACTTTATATATAGTGATTTTATGTATTCTAATCTTCTAACAGTGATTCTGAAATATTCGCAGATGTTTTTTAATTGGACAATTCGCCTATAAAACTAAACATATTCATAGCAATAAAAATAAAACATAAAATAATTTATTAATTTTAACAAACAGACGTCGATAAAGATCTGGGTGAAATATTCGAATCATTCTCAACGCAAAAGCGTATCCTCATTCCTTCTAAATTAAAAGGAATTTTAACAAAATAAATATGTACACGTGAAATACGCACACCCTTATCTACAAAGTCGCATCGGAAACAACAATAAAAATATACACAATAATAATAAAATAATAATAATAATAATAATAAACATGATAATAATACTTTAACGGATTCGCATTAACGACGCACCGCCATTAATAAACGTTTCTATCTGACGCGATTTACATAAATAATAATTTTCGAAACGACGTTTTATTAATATTGTTATTTTTTTTTCTTTCGTATTTCACGACGTCCCCCTTATGACGATAATTAATTAACTTATTATTAACTTATTCACGGTATTTTATTGAAAGACACGAAGCGGTTCCGTATAAACGTTATTAACACC
This sequence comes from Leptonema lineaticorne, assembly GCA_024500535.1. Taxonomy (NCBI): domain Eukaryota; kingdom Metazoa; phylum Arthropoda; class Insecta; order Trichoptera; family Hydropsychidae; genus Leptonema; species Leptonema lineaticorne. The sequence continues at coordinate 5,371,211 of JANIJI010000004.1, read as the reverse complement.
ACATATTTCAAAAGCGTTTTATACGCCGCACCACTAAATAAGACATTACCGGTTCTGTTTTCTTTTTTTTTTTATCTTTCTTTCTTTCTTTCTTTCTTTCGCTTCTTCTTCTCTGTAACGCTATCATCATCATTATCGTCGTCTGCTCTTTCATATTTTGATTTTTACGATTCGATTACAATCTTTACAGGGTGTTCGAATTTTTATATCAAATTTATTAAAAATATTGAAAATACACGATAAAAAGTATAGACTTTTTATTTATTTTTTTTGAAGATTTTGATATGAGATTGAGTTTCAATATTTTCAAATAGACGTTTATAATTTATTTATTTCATGAATATTTTAATAAAGTAAAATATATCAACTCTATTCTTAGTATTTTGAAATTATTTAGAATTTTACCCATTATTTTCATATTAAAACTAGTATAAAATATTCAAATATTAAGTAAATACGATATTTATCAAACATTTTTTATCAATTTATTAATGGTAAATAATAAATATTTATATAGAAATATTTTTACATAAAAATACTCACAAATATTGAATAATGAAAATAATAACAAATTTATATAATATATTGATATTAATATTCTTCTTATTCGTACTTCAAATTATTTTTTTTATATAATAAATTAACATTTATATTTTTTAATACTTTTTCATATATAAAAATAAATTTTATTATTAAAAAGTTTAAATTGAAGTAAAAAAAATCCAAAATTAATCAATATAATATTTTTACGTCAAGAAAACCTTTTAAATACTCCATACACGTACTGCGCTTAGATGAAAAACGATTTAAAGATGAATTTAACGCCCAAATTGTTTAATAAAGCCTTAATTGATCCCATTTATATGTATATATATATATGTGTGTGTGTGTAGATTAAGTTGGCGAGCAACAGGAAACCGGTGTTGGCCCGCCTTAAACGTCTTAATGCCCGGATAGCGGTTAAGGCCGTGTTTCACAGTTTAATTGCCAAATAATACGACTCTATCATTTGGAGGGACAGAGATCATAAAATTGCCATCATAAATCATGCACATCGGAAATGGAGAAGGAAACCTGCCAGACAGGAAATAGCCAGATCGTGATTTTCCGAGAGAGGCTATTTAACTGATTAAAAATTTTCCGAATGCCGAATATCTATTTGTATTTAAATATAATAATATTTCTTATTGTTATTTACATGTTATTTTTATATTATCAAATTTTATTTTGCAAAATACGATTAGTGATTGAAACTATCTTTAAATTATTAACTATTGAAATAATTAAAGTTGATAAAATTTAATCAAGTAAAATTACATTTCACCAGTTCTTCATATTTATTTATGTTTTGACATACTAAATATGTATGAAAATACTGAAATATTAAACTCATATTTTGGTCTAAAAAACTGATAAATTTCATCGCTACACCTTATTGTAGATAACTTTTGTAAAAAAAAATGATTTCGAAAATCACGATCATGAGCTATCGACTCGGATGAATTAAAAATCTATTTATTATAAGATTTAACGAATGTTTTAGCAGTTCATCAATTTAATTTTTGAATCAATCTGTTAGTATGGGAATCTTTAAGCTGATTAATACTCAATTAATTAACATGTATCAAAATTTAATAATTATCATAATATTTGTTTGTAAATAATTTAACAATTTAAGGTCGTATAATATAGTAAACAAAGACTAATTTGGATGTCATTTAATAATTGAATTATAAAATATTAAAATTATTCATACGGAAAGATGAATGAAAAAAGGAATTTAAATTCTACGATCAAAAACGATGCCGCTTTGTGAAAAATGCTAAGAAATACTGGATTGGAAAAAAAATCTTATCGTTTTATCTATCCGTGTAAATTTTTTTTCTAACGAAAGCCGCACCGTTTTTTGAGACAACGCATATAAAGAAATTAATTAAAATATTAAAACGTGAAACGGCCAAATTAAATTGTTAAAAGTGACATAACGTAACTCAATTAAGATAACTATCGACGTTTTTAAATTTTCACGTGCGTGTAACAAGCGGCAAAACGTGTCTATCTAAATTTAATTAAATTTATTTAATCGAACACAAACATACATACACACACACACACACACACAAATGTTTATATGTATTAAGAGAGAGAATACAATTATGTATGTGATTCTAATTCGCCATAAATCGATCCGCACATGTGCATTTAAAGAGCCGCAATCGACGAAAAAATTTCGAGTTTGCGAATTATTTTTTAATTAGTGCGAATTATTTCATCGGTGAAAATAAAATCGAAAAGGAAAATCTTGGCCGGAAAAAAAGTGGAATAAAATCGAAATCACAAATTGGATCATTAGCGAAAAGTTGTACGGTTAAATTAATTATCTTTAATTTTTTTTCCTTTTTGTACAATGATGGTATTGTAGTTATTTTTAACTGATGGTATACAAACTTTCATTGATTATCAACAGTTTCAAGATCCAAATAAAACTATTTAAAATAATAAAAAAAAAACGTATATGTATTTGAATGAAGTTTTCTCTATTATTTTTTAATATCAAACTGTAAAGAATTATTTTGATTTAAAAATTTTAGCTAAATTTATTAAAAATAGTTAGAAATTTAGCGTGAAATATTAATTTATTTATTTTATTTGTAGATATAGTATTAATTGTAAGCTATAAAAATATTGATTTAAATATTTTTAGATCCGTCCGTATCTTGAAAAATTTTAGAATTTCAGTTTAATAAAAAAAATGATATAATAATAGAATATGAGACAAATATTTATATTTTAAAACATATTGAAGTAATATTTTATCATTATCTATGTAAGTCATTTATTTTATTTTTAACCTTCAAATATAAAAATACGCCCATAGAATACTTTAATTCATATTTATTAAATAAAACGTGAAAATACCATGAAATAAATATTATGAGTTAAACTTATGCTATATTTGTTTATTAATAAATTAATAAACATGTGTATATATATATATATATATATATATATATATATATATATAATAAAATAATTAATCTAACAATATAAATAAAATATAAATGCCCATAAATATAGAAATATAATATATGTACACGCAAGATTTAAACATACTTAGAAATTAAACACACATACACACACATACACACACACACACACACACACACACACATATATATATATATATGTATGTATGTATGTATATAAACTATAATAATTATTCTAATATAATTTTGAAAAAATGTTGATAATCACTGTTTTTCATGAACATATCGAGTTTAATACACAGTAACAAATTGTTGTAATAACAATAAATCTACTGAATGTAATAAAAGCACTTTCATACAATTCGTTCACAACCAGGTGCTATACAATTATCGTTCAAAAGCGAACAAAGGTGATCCTACATTTAATAAAAAGATATAAAGTTAATTAATATTAAATCATCCGATTTCCTAAATACGCAATAGAATAATAATAATATATCGATATAAATCGTCGAATCAACGGAAACAAAACGAAAATAATAATATTAATAAAAAAAATAATATATTTTTAATTCGAAGTAGTTGTTTCTTCACGATCACGAATGATTAATTTTTGATTTATTATGCCCCCGTGCAAAATCGAGAAGTTGATCCTGTCGAAATAAAATAAAAATAAAAAAATAATAATAATAATATAAAGATTGGAGGAGCTGAAAGGAAACGGAGTGCAAAAGACGGGTACGGGTACGACTTTTTTTTTCTCATTTGGCCCGAAGGCGATTTTTTCAATGCATATACAACTTTATTTTAACGGACGGTTATATTACGGTTACGAAATGAGAATGATGTATGGGGATAATCAAATTTGTACGATGCACGTGCACATCCTATATAAAAATATGCGTATATAACGTCGATATACATCTTGATGAATTGCAAAGAAATTATTATTTATATTGTATTAAAATCAATGAAGAAGATGATTTTATTATATACAATATTTTTATTTGAATTCAGATATAATATTTATTAATTATATATTTTATGTTGTATCACTGATTCTATTCGCAAAATATAAAATCTAAAATTTGAAAAAAAAATCTTCGCCAATATATAAATCATTTTTGGCAGAATAATTCGCATATTTCACGGATGATTATACATCATTAATTTAGAAACGTTATAAATAATAAAACCGATATATCACGACGTATATTCACGTACCAACAAAAAGCTATTACTTAAAAAAGAAACAGAGCTCATTTGTCAAACGATAATGGCACCCGCTGACTACCTTTACCCTGTTTCAAAAATGAAAAAAAAAATATATATATATAAAGGTGAATCCTGAGGCTTTTATTACTTTACAGGTAGTTCTAGAAAGCCGCATGATCGAGAAACAAAGATTTTCTACGATATTTCAAAGCTTAATTTTAATATGAAATGTATAAAAATATATATTAAAAAGACAATTGGAAAGTAATAAAGAATAAAATTTTGATGTAAATAAAGGTATTTTAATTAATTTCAAAATCAGATTTGGCACGCGATCCTTCGATTGAAAGTCACAGCGCACAAATCTAACAGTTATAATAAATCGCAATAAACTTCTATATATATTTAATAATTGTATCAAAAAATAGAATCGATCTAAAAAAAAAACCTAGCAATGAATCAAATTAATGACCGATAGTTGGAAATCGATTTTAAACTAGTCTTGTCAAACATTAAACTGAATCATGAGCCGTTTTATCGTTGCTTAATTGATGTAACAGATTCGATATTAATTATATTACGTTTCGGAACAAAAGTAAGAGGTATTATGGTATAAACAAAGTAACACAAAGTAATAATCGTGATGTTGATTTGATTGAGAGTTGTTATTGTTAATTATTGGTTTTGAACAGATTGATGTATGTATTTTATAAATCAATATTATTCGTATTATTTTATTAATAAATAATATATATATATATATATATATATATATATATATATATATATATATATATATATATATATATATATATATATAAATTATGGAATTTTAACTAAAACTACTTTATATTCAATAGAAATATTATCAATTAAATATTTATACGAAAGAATAATTCAAATTTGTTAATAAAGTCTTAATTTGATGATAATGGATTGAAGTCAAATTTTATATATTTTTATAAAAATTAATAATTTAAAATAAAAGTAAACGATTACAAATGTAAAATTATTGTTGAAATTAAAAATTACTTCATTGTCATCTCAGACACACACACACACACATTATATATATATATATATATATATATATATATATATATATATATATATATATAAAGTTACAATTAGTTTAATTATATTATAAAATAATATTCATTAGAATATTATATATTTTTATAAAAAATACTATTAAATTTTCGTTGTTGAAAAATAAATTTTAAAATATTTTATAATATTTAATAAAATTAGAATTTCTTAGGAACGGGTTTATGTTTTATTCTGTATTAATATATGATTATTATTATGCATTTTTAATGTCAACATGACAGTTATGACGAAATATGAGAATGTTTCTTTAAAGTATATAAAATTTTAGCGTATATTATATATTAAAAATAAATAATTTCAATACAAAATATTTATTTTTATATACAAATTTTACATTTAATTATTCGAATTGTATAAGAATATTATTAAGGAATTAAAGTGTTAAAAAATTATTTTATTATAAATTATGATTTCAATAAATCGATTGAAACTTATTTAAGTATTAAAATTTACACACACACACACACATGTGTGCGCGCTTGTGTGTGCGTGCGTGTGTATGTAATACGCACATTCCGAACAAACGACGATCGGCAAAAATCACAAACGTGTTCCATCGACAATAAATCATAAAAGCGAAGCATTTCATCCAATTATCCGTAAAAAAAAAATCCCAGAAGTTGAACCCGGGATGACAAATGACCGTCGTGGGAGAACAACCCGAAACTGCGATCGTCTTTCAGGTAATAATGGATAACGACAATAATAATAATAATAATAATAATAATAATAATAATAATAATGACACTTTTTAGAATATAATAATATTAACACGCTTATTACAGTAGTTTTAGTAGTGAGCCGGACAAGTGTAGTCCTTTTGTCACCTTTTTTTTTCCACAAAGAAAAAAAAGGTCACAAAGGACCGATAGATAATGTGCAGTGATGTAGATATTACGCAAGATAATTATTCAATAAAAATAAATATAATTCGTTTTATTTTATTTTAAATATTTTTTTTTAATTTAATTCAACAAATATGAAGTTAAATTCAATGTATTGAAATCTTCTTTTGTAAATAATAATTTAATATTTTTTTACACATTTTATATAAGTTTCACTCGTCTGTTTGTCTGTGTGGAATTTTGTAATCGATTTTTTGAACACTTAACGATCGTAGATTTAGCTGAAACTTTTTTATACTTGCTTATTCTCGATGACAATACAAGAATCAATTAACATATTTACAAAATAATTGACCAATTAGTGACAATTAATTATATCGCTTTTACGGTATAATTGCCACTAATAATGCGATAATACGATAATGCGATATGAGGATAATACAATATTATTATTTTATTATTAATAATACATCGTTACATTTATCGATAAATATATATGATAATACAATGATACGATTATTATTATAATGCAAAAGTGTGTTTTTTTTTTGTTTTAGAAAAAAATATTTTTATACATTTGTGTTATTTCCTATATAAAAATGATATAATTTATGAATATGAGATATAATAAAAAATAACGATATGTCATATATTATCACTCTTCAAGAAAATAATAATTAATATTAAGATAGGTCACTTATATGTATTTATGATGAAATGTTTCAACTTAAAAAGCTGTCTTATTAAAAATTTATTTATAACGATATTTTTATTAAATTAAATTTGACACTCCGTCACTGCATTATACGTCAGTATTGCACAATAGCAAAACGAATTATGATTCGAACTAGGATTGTTTAGATATGCAGCAGGTGAATCTCCACTTTCTTTCAGACCGAAAAATCACAATTTTTTCCCACAAACTGACCCATTATTATTATTGAAGATGCATAAAATTGTTGCGCAAATCATATGAATTGCGCAATCGTTCGGAATCGGGTCAAAAATCACAATTCAATACTATCGTCGATTTTACAAAATTTCATTCATGCCGACCCAAAATTCACTCTCTTGTAAATCATTCTTTATATTTTAATACCAGATATTTAAAAAAAAATCTAATGCAAATCATTGCAAAATATTTTTGCCATATTGTATTGGAAATAATACAGTCGATCATACGAAATTGTAATTATGATTTATATATATTTTATTGCATTCTTTTATTGGGTCAAACGTGAAACATTGAACGGTTATGTGTCAATTATAAGACTAAAATCGAATGTATTTTACTTTATATACACGTATATTATTGTAAATTATATCGTATATTTCGTGTTGTGAATGTTAAACATATTAAAAACGTAATATTTACAATTTCTTGCCGACTTTAAAACAAAATAACACGACTTTGAGAATTTGAAACTATTATAATCTATGCGAAGTAATTTAAATATTTATTTAAATTATATGGATCGAAGCAGTTGAATATATTATATTATTATTTTTTATTTTATATATTTATTATATTAGTATTGTAGTATTGTTAATGTTTTTTTTAATTACAATTAAAAATTTGATTTTCAATATCCTTTTTTTTAAGCAATTCTAAATTTTCGCTTTTATTCAGAATATTATTTATTTATTAATTTTGATCTGATATAACTTTAGCATATTATATAATACTTTTTTTTAGTATAACATAGTGTATCTTAGAATTTACTTATAATTTTATAGATATATAAATTTGAAAAAAAAGCTTTTAATATTCAAAATGCTAAAGATACAATTTTATGGTTGAAATGATTTATACATAGAATTTTTAATAAATTGTACAAAAAAAAAGACATAAAAACACAACAATGTCCCATACAACGAACAGATATATTATATTATATTCAATATGATAACGAATACACAAAGCGACCAATTTGTTAAGCAGTTTTTTTCGAAAGAGCGCATTTTTTTCTATCCGGGAAAAAGCCGAAGGAATATTTTACGAGGACAGCAAAAAAAAAATAATAATAAAATTAATAATAAGGGCTCACTTTAACCCGTAGTAAGATAAATAGAAATCTTCGAGGCACTAATAATGCGAATCAACGACGAAGGAGCAAAAGGAAGTGCAGTGAGAGGGGGGGGGGGCAGCATTTCGATTTTTTTTTCTCTGATTTTTTTCCTTTACAAATAAATAATATAAATATATTTCGGCACCACCGAAACGTCGCACTCACGGGTCGTTCGTAATTTATTGATTTTTTTAAGTCGTCTTCAAAAAGCGACAACAATACACAATAAATTCTTTGAACGAGAACCGAAATATGCCGAAGAAAACGTCATCGCGGCCATTCGACATTATTTAAAATGTTGTAACTCGCCTATGTATATATATATATATATAAATATATGTATAAAAATGTACACATTTTTTTTTCATAATATCGTCTCGGAATATTTTTTTTTTTTTTTAGGGAAAAGTACCTTTCGGTTCCGAAGTCCCTGAAGTATGGGATTTATTAATTTTGTGCAGTTAAAGGCGCTCACCTGTCTCTTTATATGGCGACAGGTAAAACTGAAAAAAATCAAAATTATATACTATATATATAAATGTCTAATATTGAAATCGTTAATTATTATGACGCCAGAAAATGTGGAAGGTTGGATTGAAAAGAATCCTGATTGACTATATTCAATAATCGTTTTTTAACATGAATTATATAAAAAAAATGTAGATAAAATATGTTGGAAACTTATTAAACAATTTATTTTATTTTTTAATATATTTATTAATCCATATTAAAGTATTTAAAAGATTAAGACTTTATTTTTTTTTATATTTTTAAATTGTAACTTGTTTTTTAATTGATATTAATTTCTTATAAAAAAATATTAAAAATTATTCTTAAAATCATTTTTTTTTAATTTTGTTTCTATATATTGCAATAATTTCAATATAAGAATATTGATTTTTTAAATAAATTATTATTATTATAAGCAGCAACTGGGTTAAAATAAATGTTTTCAATCATACTATAATTGATCTAAATTTATATAATTAGTCTTGACACTTTTCAATTAAACTTTACACATAAACTAACAACGAAAAATATGGAAAATGTCATAATTAATTATTATAAAGTACGACAAATAAAATAAAAATTAATCGTCTTTCGCAAAAACGCCCCCGCCGACATCTTTCAGGGTTGTTTATTATAAATATATATATATATAAAATCGACAGACATAATAAAGACACTATTGGGCTAAAGACAAAAAAAAAACGACGAATAAAAAAGAAGTCCGATTCAAAAAAAAAATAAAAAAATATATATACATATAACAACAGCAAGAAATAGAAATGGTCGTTAAAACAATATTTTAATATAGACACGAAAATAAAATTAAAAAAAAAATAGCACACCCACTCGAATAATATACGGCCGCGATTTTCTTCAATAGAACGCCGATTATTAATTTAATAACTTGTTCCGAAATGACAAATGATAAATAACTTTATAATATGCCATTATCATGTGTGTGTGTGTGTGTATTTTTTTTGTAACATGTTAATATATATATTTTATTTCATTTCATATTCGCTCGTATAAATTCGTGTTTGAGTGTGTGTAATTTTTTTTTTCAATATTGTTATTATAAAGTTGCAAGCTTGTCATCATTAAATATGCCGCAGGGACAAGGAGATTTTTTATTATAGAAATTATTTAAAGCACACAAAGGATGTGTACGATGTGTCGGTTAAAATAAGTCGAAAATTACCATCGAAAAGACGAATTAAATCGTCGGCAATAATTTATTAATATTTTTCATTGTGTTTTTCCTGCGAGGAAATTAATTTGAATATTTCTGACGTTCATTAGGCGATATTGACAAGATTTACAGTTAGAATATCGAATGATAATAAAATATATCTTCAAGTATTAATATGTTGTTCGAATATTGCGGAAATAATTTTTGATTTATCATTATTAAATTTTTATATATCTTTCTTGTAAAATAAATAAATTATCATCTACATAAAAATAAATGTGGTTAAAAAAATGTAAGATAGTAGAAAGGTTCAAGTTTCGTTTTTTTTTCATATGTTAAAATTATTTTCTAGATATTAAAACAATATTAACAAGATCAAAATTTAGATGCACTCTAATTTAAATCTTAACGTCAACTCTGTTTTAAATTTTTGGTTATTAATACTAATTCATAATATTACAATGTATTTCATAAATTAATTAAAAAATATGGTAATAAAAACGCGGATGAAACTGTGCAATTATGTAAACTTTATCATCGAAACGTCACGTTTGTTAATAAAATTACACCTTTCATATATAAAAAATGATATCGATTATTTACTTCAATTAAAATCGCGTAAAAATTTATTTTTATATACTATAAATTTACAACTCACACTTTTTCTTTCAATATTATTTTTATTTTTCTACTATAAAACGACGAATTAATATATGGAAGATATAAATGAAAACAAAAATACTAACATATATAAAAAAATATACATATTAATCTGAATTTAATTTCTTTATTATTATACGAATAATAAATATATTAAAAAAAAATTATAGATTATGTTAAGATATTTTACTTATATTTTAACAGACGCTATTCTTATGTACCGCTATAATTTATTACACGTTTCGATTTAATTAATCGAACAATTTACGACCATTATTAAGATGGAACAAACAAAAAAAAAAAAAAAAAGTAGAAAACTCTTCACCATCCGACAAACAACAGAACAATTGAAAATATTTTATCCGCATCCGAAGACGAATATTTCGCGATAAACGAGGGAAATACGTACTCGAAATTCGCGTTTTCTTTTTTTGTTCGTTCGTTTGTTTATTTATTTATTTCCATTTCGAGCATAACAAAAAGCGTGAAGATACATCTTAAGATATTTTTTCTCTATTCGCCTTTTACATATCTGTTGTGTTTGATTTAGGAATCGAACGCGAACATTTGACAGAAGAATGGGCGAGTAATATTCGTGCGAAACAATGGAGTCGCGCGTCCAAACTCCAAACTGTACAAATATATATTACACATATCTGCATACGACCACTTTAATAATATCTATATCTATATAAGAACGCGAATAATAATAATAATAAATAAATAAATAAATAAATAAAATAAAAAAATAAATAAATAGCGTATGAATGTACGAAATTTCTACGTCGACGTTTATCCATACTTTTGCCATTTCGACGTCAAAGCTGTTGAATAAAAAAAAACGCTTTTATTATCGTGATGCAGTTTTCTAAATCGGCGCTTCTCAAAGCTGTCATTGTGTTTGAATATAGGAAATCGTTTCATATTTGTAATTTATTACATGTATACTAGTAGATTTTTAAAATTCGTAGCTTTCAAAATAGATAGATATTAAGAATATATTTTATATATAACAAATCAATTTAAAATATTATATATTTTTAAATTATAAAATTAAAAAAAATAAAATATTCTTCTAAAAAAAACTACAAAATATCAAAGTAAAAGTGTCGTAATGAATTTTAATTCTTCGGAAATTGTTAATATATATATATATATATATATATATATATATATATATATATATATATATTTTTTTTTTTTTTTTTTTTGTAAATATTTCGCAATTATAAATCGCGAAAAACACGAAATAAGAACACGCGAAATTTATTAAACGACGCCATATTTGTTTGTTTTTATGTGCAAAATATGTGTTTGTTTATGCCGACTAAACGGTCATATTAATTTACATAATAATTATGACCGATCGCAGCGGCGGATATGTTTCGTTTTTATTTTATTTTTTTAAATATATATATATATGTGTGTGTGTGTGTGCTTGTATCGATCGATAATATGTATATGATGAGAAAAAAAAAGATAAATACCGAAAATCTCGTACATTATGTGTTCTCTCGTGTTCGAAATATGTGAATCGAAGGGGACGAAAATATTCTAAAAAAAAAAGCTTAAAAATCGATGAAAAAAATTCTAAATATGTATACGAGTATATATATATATATATATAGATACACGAAATATCTTGTAAATAAATACATAAAATATAAAATCTTCAAATATTTCATTGGTATCATTTATCATTTGGGCAAAGAAGATGAGGCAAAACGTGATCGGGCAGACCAGGGTTGAGCATTTTTCATACTAATTGATAAATTGCCTATAAAATACGTGGCACGTTATTAAAATTAAATTTGCATCATAATGAATATAATAATAATAATAATGTCGGTCTGTAGTGAGCGAGATATTATTTAGTTTTATATCAATAAAAATAAACGTCATAATTTATATAAAAAAAAAAACAACGATAATTTCGCAACGAGATTTATGTTTGATAAATTATGGGTTATGGTCGTAATGCAACGCTTATATGGCGGAATCGGATGTTTTTTTTTTTTTTGGAAATTTATTAAAATTTTTACAGGAATTAAAATGTTTTCTAATTTGATTTAGAGTGTCGATCGTGAATATTTAAAGGTTAATTGAAATATCAACCGATACACGTTTTTGTTTGACATTTAATTTATATTTTAATTTTGTAACTTAATTTCGTATGAATGCGATTTGTAAAATTATATAGGTATAATTAAGTAATAATTTATATTGAAACAAATAATTTTAATAGCATTTTTCATATTTTTTTTTATACATATTAAATTTTCAATTAATCACATCATTTTTAGTCACACACTATAAATAAAAATAATTAATTTAGATTTTTTTAATATTACTCAAAGATAAAACTTTTACTTGATAATTAAATTATATTTCTGATGATTTTGTATAAAAAATATATATAAATATATAATTATTATATACATATATTTTTGATATTCTCTTTTTTTATTTAATATATATATATATATATATATATATATATATATATATATATATATATATATATATATAATTATCGATTATCGTCAATTTTGTACGTCCCTGTAGCTAATATAATAAGCGTTCACGAATCAAAGAGATATCTCTATTGAGCCGGTCGGGCAAATGTTCGAACACAATACATTCCTAAGTGAAAAATCGATTATGTCTTCAAAACAACGGCACTAAATGATCTTGTGCGCCTTTCAGATACTTGTTTCATATGCCTACACACACCTAATAATAATCCGATGGGGTATCCTAATGTGATTGCCGCACCGGCCGTAATCAATACCGATTTAATTTATCGTACCTTTATGCCGCATTTCATATGCGTATAATGCGATCGGCTATTAGAGTTCACCGGCGATAAGTGAAAATTTTCTTCAAAAAAAAAAAAAAAAAACAAAGAAAATTTTAATATTCACTTGTATTATATTTTTATAATTATTATGAATTCAAGAATGACATTTATGTTTATATATTAAATACTTTATAAATTTGAGCATAGAACTGACGACTCGTATCTTTAAAAAAATAAATCATTTCTAAAAATTAAAAAAATATATATATATTTATCCATAAAAATTTTAATTCTGCTGATATATTTATTTTCAATAATCCAATGATTTTATCAATCATTTCTTATCTCTATAAATATTATCATATATTTATAATAAATATATTATATATATTTTATAATACAATTTAAGCTTTATATAACAATTCAAATAATTATAATTAAAATTTGACTATATATTTATCAAATATATCATCAATTTTTAAAATATTATATTTTAAAATTGTACTCGATTTAATTATATCCGACATATTTTGTTCGCTTCGAATAAGGCGTTTTAAATGTTATTGCTATATAATGACCGATTTGGTATTATTATTATTTTTTTCATTTTCATTGTATCGGTCTCAGTGTGTGTGTGTGCGTGTGTTTGTATGTACGTGCGTAACGAAGGTCGTTAAGTTTTGTGGCTTAGTCGGAAAATTTGTTTAATTATTAATAGATTAATCTGTATTTATTGCTGTATCTTGATGGATCGACGAATATTTTATAAATCAACCCTGCGTCCAAAATATTTATTCATACAGGATGTGTGTGTGTGATATATTATGATTTAATATGCTTATATCTTTAATATGTTTGAGATATATATATATATATATATATATATATATATATATATATATATATATATATATATATATATATATATATTGATGTCTGATATTTTAAATTAAATATATTGTGTAATATTGAAAATAAAATAATTATATCATACTTTTCTACAAGAATTTTTGTTTTTAAATATTATTATCGATTATTATAATAACGATTTTTATTATTAAATTAAAGACAGATCTAATAGAAAATTTATTTTAATTTTACATAAAATCAAAAAAATAATAAAAAATCAAAGTTTTTATTTAAAAATCAAATACTGTACTAAAATATCAATTTTGCTCAATAATATATATAAAATCATATAATAAATATGTCTTCCATATATTATATAGCTACTAAATTGCTTTATAACGTTCTAAAAAAACGTTCTGATATTAAAATACATAAATAAAAATTAACATAATATCCCCTAAATATTTTCAAAACACCATGTATATATATTTAAATGTATTTGTACGTTTAATACACACATAAAAATATATTTGTATTCTCAGGGTTTTCGATCGCTTTTGTTGTTCCGAATCATTAACGTGATTTATAGTCGGCTTAATTCAATAAATTTTCGATCAATTATATTTATGATGAATTAAAATGCACGCGCATTTTTTTTTTGATGTTGTTGTTGTTTATTTTCCTTCGATAATTTTTTTCTCGTCCTTAAATCCGTATCCTTTATTTATTTTTTCATAATATCGTTACGACGTATTGTATTTTTAAAATTTGATGTTTTCAGAGGATGAAAAATCGATTAGTCTACCGTGTTTGTCTTGTACTAATTTAATATTAACCTTTATCGATATTGAAAAATGAATATTGTATAACTGATATTAATAGTTACTAATATTGTTAACCATAAATAATATTTTTATAGAAATAATTCGACAACCCTTTTTGATCCAAGAATTTTCTTAAATAGTTGTAGATTTATTTCTTTTAAAGTTGAATCGCCAAATATATGTTGAATCATCAAATATTATTTCAAACTATTAAATTTTTACTAACATATCAAATTTTTCACAGAACACGATGTTTTATTTATATTCTAGAATTTCGTTATTTATTAATATATATAAGTTTAATTAATTTGAAATAAATTTAAACTTTCTAAAAATATTTCATCACTTTTGCAAATGGAAAAATTCCTAAAAGAATCATCTTTACCACTTAAAGATTACTGTTAAATTTTTATATTAATAAAAAAAATAAGTAATTCATAATAAATTTTAATTATATGCATACATTAAAAATTAAATATATATTTTCAAATTCTATATATGTCCATATATTATGTTATACAATGATATATTCTTTTTATGTGTTTTATATAAAGATTTCTATGAATAATTATTATACATATTTAATTAAAATTATATATATATATATATATATATATATATATATATATATATATATATATATAATCGAATCAATATGTTAGAATCTTGGCATTTCGCTTTGAGAAATATCACCCGTTAGTTAAAAAATTCCTACATTTTATTTTTACACGAGGGTAACACAAACGCATCGGGGTGACCTCCGACAAATGAATGAATAAATAAATAAATAAATAAACAAATAAATGAGTCCAAAAGGCGGGTTTTTGGTATGCGGCGTCGACCAGACGGTCACTTAATCATTAAATAGGTTTCTTTGCCACCCGCAAATAGGAATTCGAACCGTGTAATGTGGTTCGATTTGAAACGCACATACACACACACACACACAAAAAGGATATACACAAATACTTATGTATTTCAAAATATATACTATGTATATATAAATATCGTCGTCTATGTGTATGTAAGCGTATATTGGTGTAAGTATTGAAATATCATCGATCGAATTAGCGATTGTATCTATCCATTACAAATGAGTATATAGGAAAAAAAAATCTGAAATAATATTATTGTGATCTATTTATTAATAATAAAATAATAATAGTATTGAAAATGTATTGGATTAATTACTGCGATATTTTTATTTTTGTGATATTTTTTTTTTGTTACACTTTTTAGATATATTAATCAGGTAGTGAAAAAATTACTTTATGTTTCAAAATATAAATATTTTTTTTTAATTAATACAATTATAATACAAACAAATGGATAAAATATCAATTTGATATCTAAAATAAATATTATATAATAATTTTTAAGAAAATTTATATATTATTACCTAATTGCTAAGAAGTTTAATAGTAGTTAGTTTTTATTTCCTCATATTATTTTTAAGCTTTTTATATCATATTAAAGATTCACAAAAATTATATATAAATTTTTAGGTATTTCTTTAAATTCTTCGATCATTTTTTCTATCTTTTTTATCCACTTTATAAAAATATTTATAATTATTTTTTACTTGATTATTAGTTATATATTGATGAATGATTAATATGCTTTTTTTAAAGTACGCTCGTTCACATTTTTTTTTATATAAAAATTAAAAATTTAATGAAAAATCCTCAAAAATATTATAACATCATTATATTTAAAACGAAAATATCTCAATAATAATTCGAACTAAATTACTTATCTATAGCATTGAAATGTCAATTATTAATATTATATTATATCATACAACACAACAACAACAACAACAACAACAAATCAAATGGTAAATTCATTAACATATCATTGTCCGAATTTAAATTGTTATTTTTCGAAATCGTTACGGCTTATTGTGATCGAGTACATTATTGAAATCACATTACACAGAAATCTGCTATTCACATACATTATTGGAAAAAATCCAGTGACGTAACAAAGACATATTTCGAAGAGTTGTCCGTGCCGTACAATTACGTTTATTTTCACTGTACTATTATTATTATTATTATTATTATTAATATTAATAACAATATTGTGCATATATATAAAAATATTAATAATTTATTTTTCATGTATGGATCGGAATGTTAAAGATGAATAAACGTCTAATACGATTTTTTTACATCGATGCCTTTACAATGAATCCCACTTGAGACCTCTTGCATGAGAGTACACAATGGAAAATCGACGATTTTTTTCATTCGATCATATGTGTGTGTGCGTGTGTGTGTGTGCACATTATGTTTAATATATTGTGGCCATTTTGGAAACCATTAATCACGCGTCCACTTCTTATTGTTGTTTTTATGACTCACCTGTCACTATTATTTAATTATCGAATCATAATCCTTTATTGTATGTCGAACTTTGGCAGTGGCAGTGCGTGATTTATAATCGACGTCTTTTTCTTATATCTATAATAATTAACGATTTTAGAAATTTCGGTATATGAAACATTTAATTTTGTTTACGGTTATTTAAAATATATTTAATCTTTTAATTTTAATTTTATTTATTTATTTCTATTTTAAATTTCATAGACTTTTAATGAAAATTTATTATTTATTATATTATAAAAAAAATAATTATTAGATATAATTTAAAATTTAATGCAAAATATAAAAAAAAAATTATTAAAAACTAACCATTAAAATTTATATTTTAAAAATATTTATTTTTATATATAAAATATTATTATAAATGTATAATATAAAAACATAAATAAATTAAAAATCGTTTTTAAGTCAAGTAAAACGATATCCTTCTTACAATAAATAATGTCCAGAACATAAAATTTTCTAAACAACTGTCGACAATCGTCAATTTCGCTAATTAATATAAAAATCGCCGAAAACACATAAAAACGCACAAAAATAAATAATCGACCATATTAGAATAAAAAAAAAAATCCAATAAAAATCCCGCCGATCTAGCAAAAGAATCGCGCGGACGTGTTATGAATATATTTTCAAAAATTCGCGCTTTAAATGCACAATTCAATTTTATTGCCGTCCATTTTGCACGAGAATAATCATATTATCGCGTTTTAATATTAAAAATTAATTAATCAAACGGATCGTAAAATTTTCGAAAACAAATTCGCCGAAACTTTATATGATAATCAAAACGATGAACTTTGCGGGTGGCGCGATATTAAAAAAAAATATTATTTCCTTCTATAGTATAAATTATTTATTAAAAATAATCAATTATTAGAAATATCTATTATATAATATATAAACTGTCAATTAAATTTATTGCATTTTATTTTATATGATTATATATAACAATGATTTATATATATAGTACAATATGAATATTTAATATCGATTGGCGTTAACATACATTTTTTTTCAATATATAATATTTAAATTTTAATATATGAAATTATTTACACTTTTTTTGTATAATTATTAAATTTATTTAATAATATATAAATACATGTTGATCATAAAATTCTATAATTTTATACATATATTTATACGTATTAAGGAATTTAGGTATGTTGTGAAATTTTAAGATACATGTAAAATAGCTGCAGATAAAAAATCACAAAATAATAAAAAAAAATGTCATTACATTAAAAAATATTTTTTTTATATAATTTTAAATTAAAAGAAATTTATGACTCACATATTGTATGGAGGATAATTATTTTTTTTACTGAATGTAAAAAATACATATATTTTGTAATATATTGTAGTAAATAAAAAAAATTATAAATCGTTAAATTTAAAATAACAATAAAAATATATATATATATATATATATATATATATATATATATATATATAATTAACCTCGCGCCGCCACTGTGATTCGTTTTTCATAGTTGAGGACGTATACCGCCCGGGAGAATCGACCTAATCAAACAAACGATTTTAATTTGAGATCTATCCGGCAAAAGAGCCGACGATAAGGAAGAAATTTGTCTGACGGGATGACTTGCGGAAATCCAGCTTCCACAAAATGCCGACTATATTCGGAGCCCACCGCGATCAAAGCGCCGCCACGTTCAAAACTCAACAACTGAATAAATACGGCCTTAATCATCCTTCTTCATCGATCGAATTGAAGAAGTAGAAGTAGAGAATATTGTTGTAAAAAAAAAAAAAGTGAACACCGTGTCGTTAATAATAATAAATATGGTCGATCGTAGAAACGATGAAAGAACACGTAGACGTGAAATGATTGAAATATAAAGAAGATTATAAGAATAATAATTTTAGTGCTGCAGGCAATATGTGTGAATACGACGAGACGTAGATTACAATGTGATGATTGTTTGACTAATGGTTTATTGCTAATTATTTTTTTATATATATATAATATAAATAATTAGATCTTTAATGAAAATAATGATAATAGCTATTTAGTATCATATAATTTGTATTTAGTTAATATATTGATTATAAAATAAAAATTAAAAATATTTTTGTAAATATATGTCATTACAATATTACTGAAAAAAATAAAACTTTTTTGATATATAAAATTATTTCCAAAAGTCTTCGAAAAATTAATTTCAATTTTATAAATATTTAAAGCATAATTTTTGTATTATTTAGATATAGGAATATTCTTTTATCTGAATATCATTTTTTAATTTCTAAATGTACGTAAAAATATTGATATTTTATTATATTTCACGAATTATGCCACCAAAATAATATTAAATGTAAATGTAATATATATTTTAATACTTGTCTAAGAAACATTTATAGTGACATCTATAAAATATAATACAAACCAATATTTGAAAGCTCTTAAATAGAATTGAATAATTATATTAAATATATATAAAATATTTTTAAATAAATTAAACAAAATACTAATTATTAGAAAAAATATATTAAAAATATTTAATTTATAATAAATTTAAAATTTAATAACGTCCATAATATTTTTAAATAATTACAATAGATGTCTCTAAATGGCTATTTCTTCATTTTTAAATATTTTTATATTTCAAATATTGAATAAAATAATTTTGAAAAATTTAATTCAATTATGCTTAATAATAATATTTTTTTGAATAAAAAACTGTTTCACATTTTTATAAAAAATGTTTTTTCCAATCATACATTAATTATACTAATATTTTTTTATGTCTACATCAACATACTAAGTTTAAATTGTATGAAAAATATGCTTCAAAATTACAAGTATTAATTACCTGTCACGTTAAGTGGTTAAAAGGACCAAGTGTTTGTTTGACACAAATTACCAATAAATAAACCCGATTCTAATACCGTTAACGTTAAATAGAACGGAACAAAAATTTTCAACATATGCTTATTGACAATTTAATTATACAAATTGCTGATATATGCTTGAAATATATTAAACACCGAAAATATTCTCACGATATATTTTATCGTGGGAATTGAACTCGTTCAATAATATTTTTGAGAAATATTAATTTTTATATTTTTCTTTATTATTATCGTCATTTTATTAATATTTTTTTTTAATGAATTCTATATATAATTAAAAAATACATATACATGAATTTTTATTAGTCAAGTTTAAGTATCAATTAAGAAGAATCTAAACAAATTAACTATATCGAATATCGTTTACACGATTATTGTATAATAATATATGTATAAAAAAAAGCTTTTTTTTATGGAATGGAAGTCGTAAATAATAGCAAAATAGTTCAACATATTTGACACGTGACAAATATTCACGCACAATGACACAGTCGTGTTAGTGACGAAATATAATATATGCATCATAATAAAAACGACACGCGCTTTTAAAAGCTCCATTTAAAAATCTGTACAAGACACGACAAATTTCTTCGAAAAGCTTCAATAAATATAAAAAAAGAAAGCGCTACGAATGGAAAACGTGTGGGAAAGGTCGATTCAAATGAACGCTATTTTATATGAGAACTTTAAAAGACAAAAGATGCAAGTGCAATGATCAGAAAATGTATCAGTGGTTAATATTTATTTGTAATATATATTTCATATTTTTTATTATTTGAAATAAAATCTATGGAATAATATTGTTTTAAAAATTCATAATAATTATTGATTTTATATAATATATATATATATATTTAAATCATTTCAGTATTGCTTAAGGGTTTTAAATATGTACTTTTTTTTAAAGATTCATTTACATCCATGGATTTTTGATTGCTCGTAATACATCATTGCATATATACAAACACGTGCATTATGTATGTTATACAGGGTGTAGGAAAATCCCGAGTCCGGTCTGTTTGTGTGGCGCCGGTCGGGTCATCTCGACGACAAAAACCAGATGCCCCCCTGGCATCGGGTCGATTTAAACCGATTTATAAAACCGAGCATTTAAACCGGAGACCGATATAACGATAGTCTCGAATAAGTTTGAATTATTATAATATAGCATATATTTTAATAATTTATTATATATATATATATATATATATATAATGGAATTTTAATCCAAAGGGTTAATATTAAAAAAATAATTCGCAAATAATACTTATAGAAAATTAATTGAAATTATTATTTATAATAAATTATAATTTAAATAATAATAAAAAAAAGAAAAGGGGGGTGATTTATATAATATGTAATAATTACAAAAATAGGCTTTTTTAGTGAAATATTGTCCTTTATTTTCTTTTATTTATTTAAAAAATTTAATTTGAAATATGTATAAAAAAATATTTTACTTTATTTCCACATTGTTTATTCTGTTAATTTTATACGTTTTTACTATCACTATTAAAATAATGTAATTATTCAAATTTAATATTCATTTAATGAACTTTGAATACAAAAATAATCGTCTTATATAGTAAAAATTCAGTTTGATAAAACTGCAATTATTTCTTATTATTGATATTATTAATATCAATAAAAATAAATATATAATATTTTAAAATATTTAATACGGATATATTGAAGATTTATTATTTGTATCGAAAAAAATATATCTATATTGTGAAAAAAATAGTAATTTAAAAATGCCTTTGTAATCTAATGTTACATTTTCTCATTTCAGCCCTTCAGAATTTGAATGTTTTAAAAGTTATTTTGTACTTCATAAAAAAGGGAGGATGCTTCATAAAAATAAATTTCCAAAAATGAATCGTTTTTGTTGAAGGATTATATAGTCAAGATATTAAATAACGGGCTCATATTTTTAGGATACCAATATATTGGTTATTTACAGTTTCATAAATTGTTACTTTTTACATACAATATATATAAATCAGACTGAAATAATAAATTATATTTTTAGTAAAGGAAAAAAATCATATTTAAGTATATATTTTAAAATTTTTTATATTATTTCCCAATAATAAAAATTCAAAATTAAATTTTAATTAACTTATCTAAATAATATTAACAAAAATCTTTAAATATTTCTTCATATAATATATCAATATGATTTTTTTTTTTTTGGTAATGCGAAGATATAATATAGTACATGTGTGCATATATACAATTATAAATTATTAGTAACGATGATTTATAATTGCGTAAATGTAATGAGTAGGACGTAACGTCACCTCCCATTTTTATTCTGTTTATAATATGTGATGAAACGACGCGTCTCATTGGTCGTTATTCAACCTATAGGAGTTACTATAATCCCGATAAAATTATAATTAAGCTTTTTTGGAAAAAAAAAATTTCACAATATTTATTAAATATTTTTTATATTATTAATTGCATGAAATCACATATTTTGCATAGTTTTAAAATATATTTTATTTAATTAGCGAATGATTTAGTTGATATATATAAATAATTTTAATAAAATATTTATTATATATATTTAATTACATATATTTTTATTAATAATAATTGAATTAATAATGTATTATATATGTAATAAATATATGATTCGTTTTTACAGCATCAAAAAAGAAAGATTCGATTCCATTTTTGAGGAACGTTTGAAAAACTCGTTTGATTTAATGAAAAATATATTACGTAAAAATAAATCAATACAATAATGAGAATGTGTTTATTTATAAATGATTGCTAGTTTCTAATGAAAATGAGATTAAACTAAAATTAAGTAAATGCCATTTAATTTATTTAGATTTTTAAATATTTTATCTCAGATCGAAAAAGTAACGTGAAATTATATGAAAAGATTTTTTATAATATAATAAAATATTGTCTTCTTTATAAAGAAGTATATAAAAATTAAACAATAATTTAAATAAGAGTTAAAGAAAATATAAATTTGTATACAGATTTGTTTTTTATAAAATCAATATTAATAAATAAAGCAACAATAATATTTTTAATTATATAATTATGTTCTATTATTGTCTTTAATTATTACAATCGTTGATTATTATTTAATATTATTGTTACGTATTACAATAAAATATAATATATAATTATAATATATAATATGATATTGGTGACTTTACTAATAACCCTCTTATATTTGAAATGGAGACGAGAAAGAGATGATCCGAAGAAAAACCTTATATCGAAAAGAGATAACGAGAGATTTGTGGGCGTTGCTTAAAAACCACATCTTTCATAAGCAATGGATCTGTAGACCTTTGACTTTACCAATTAGTTAGCACCTAAACTCTGTCATAAGCTGAGCCTAATTTTCAGCCTCGGTGAAAAAATCGCCATTTCGCGAATTTCTAAACAGTTTTCAAGAGAAAAAAAAATAACAATTAAATAAATAAAAGTATTTTTTTTTTTTGTAAAGGACAATATCAATTTCAAGTGTCAAATGTTAATTTTAACATATGATAATGTTACAACAGCCGCCGGCATATTACGGTAATCAACACAACATAATCAATTCGTCCACAGATAAAACAAAGGACGCCCCATTCAAATGTGTAGAGTCTGTTTATTACGCGAAAAATCCTGAAAATTTTCCTAGAAGCTCCTGTCAATCGATCAAAAGCGAAAATTGTGACGAAGTTATGTGCAAGAAAAATCGATGGATCGATTCAGATATACGAAATATATCAGAAAACAGCGAAAACGACCAATCCGACAGTGAAACCAAATCGTCTAATAATAATTCTAATAGTTATAGTACGCCATTTTCAGTAAAGGATATTCTAAATATGGTCGATCAAAATCCTTCGAATTATAATAAAATCAATAATTTCAACTTTGAAATGGGCAACGAAGAAGAATCATTTAAAAATTTCGATTCAGTTGCGGAAAATACAAATCAGAGAAATCCTTGCGAAGGATCAGATTTTGGATATGGACATCAGCAATATGATCCTTTAGAAAATTGTCAGTATGGACATTCGGACGTTTATAATAATTATCACGGAGGATTTTCAGCTTTTTACAATGGATTTGTCGATCATGGAAATATGTATTTTGGTAACAGCAACTATTATCATCACTACGACGGAAATTCTTATCATTCAAATTCATCGTCAATTCCTGATTATTGCACTCAATATTCGCCAAATTCTAATTTAACGCAGTGTCATTATAGTCAAGGATTTTGTTATAACAACGGATATAATTCAAATACGGGATATTATCAAAATGATAGTCAAAATCAAAATATTACATCGGAATCACCTCAGCGACATCACAGTCCGGCAAAAAATACTTGTGATTCGATTTTCCTTCAGGATAATGGTGATAAAAGTGCATCGTCTTCCTGCGCAGTTGCATCGGGATATACTGAAGATTTAGAGACAAATTTTGTTTGTGATAGTGGAAACGTTACTCCTGGAATTACTTCTCAACATGTTAGACAATTAAACTCCTTGTGTCTTCCTTTTGATGTCAAAAAAACCAATGGATGCTTGAAAGACAAGACTATTGAAAGCAGTGATCCAATGCAAAGTAAATATAAATTTATTTTATTATATTTCCGTCCTTATAATACATTTATTTTAATTTCAATTAATAATCTACTACATTACGTATTGCTTTTTTATTTTTTTTCACAAATATTTAAATAAGAATTATATTTTTTTCTTTATAGAAAATCACGTGACAAGTTCCAAAACGGAGCTGAGGAAAAACGGAAAACAGCGAACAAAAAGAAAACCCAGAGTACTATTTTCACAAGCGCAAGTTTACGAATTGGAAAAGCGTTTCAAGCAGCAAAAATATCTTTCAGCACCTGAAAGAGAACAAATGGCGCGCGGAATAAAATTATCATCGACGCAGGTGAAAATATGGTTTCAAAACAGACGATATAAAAATAAACGTTTGAAAAATCCAGATTTTCCGCCGGACATCGGAAAAACGAACAAGGAAAAGAACGGAAATTTTATGAATTCAAATAAGAATTTATCGTCAAAATCGATACAAAAGAAATCGAATATTCCATTGGTTTCTAGTACTTCGAATGCATATAGCTGTCCAAATATGGTTCCCAGAAAGGTTATTGTTCCCGTGCTTGTTAAGGATGGCGTTAAAACCGAAGCTTCTCAAATGGACGACTGTTATCCGAGATACGATATCGATAAAGATCCTTTACAACAGAGAATGGCTAATTTGACAATGTCTCACAATATATACGGACAAAATTTGGAACCGTCGATTTATTCCGTTCCTTATACGGGTTCTCAAATGTCTCAAGATTGTCTCGGTTTAAATTCTAACGGTAATTCTCTAAACGGATCATTTAGTAATTCGGAAAATTCCGAAGTCAATCAACAGGTTCACTTTGATTAATAAATATAAATATATATATATATATATATATATATATATATATATATATATATTTATTTATTTATTTAGTCAATATTTATAAATGTTACCTCAAAATAAAAAAAAAGAAACGTTAAAATAAAATGAAAACGATCTCGAATTCGATTACGTAGAAAGTTTATTACATATATTTATATAAATAATTTACTAAAAACTAAAATATTTTTGAGTATATTAAATAAATTTAACTATTACTAGTTTTTAATCATTATTCGATATTCATTTTTTTTTAATATACCATTTTTTTATATTTACCAAAGTTTTATTCGCTTATATTTTAAAATTATTTGTGTCATAAATTATACAATTTTTTTCATAAATTAAAAGTTGAATTAAAAGAAAGATATTATTTTTTATGAATTTAGTTTTTAAGATTTGTTAAATTTTCGCAGCTGAATTGTAAAATTGTGCCTGAATGTAAATATTTGTTTAATAAAATTATATTTTAATTTTTATTTGTTTTTTATTCATTTTTCATAAATACAAGTAATAATAATATTAAAATAAAATTTAGTGTATAAAAGTTGATTTCATATATTTTTGAAATTATATTATATCAATTTAGAAAAGTAAAAATTTTCCCAGTAATTTCATTAATATTATACGATATATTAGTTTTAAGATTTTCATATTTTAATTAAATTTGGTATAAGACAAAAATATAATTGATATAATATAATAATAATAGAATTTCTAATCACTTTTTAATAAAAAAAAATATTACAACTTTATTACAGTTTGATTTTAAAAATTCAAAATATAGTGTAATAATCTATAATAATGGACAGCCCTGTAAATAAATATGTTATACAGTTGTAACAAGAAATAGTCGGGGTCGACTGAAGTCATCTAGCGATCGATTAAGATAAGGCTTTTTTAATAATTTCATTCGAGAAATCAGCATCAACCGCAATTAGTACAGCATCCGACAGAAGCGACTGCGATTTCGATACAGCGGTACAAAATTATATTCTAACCAAATACTTTCTATAACAAATCACACTTAAAATTATTTTTATATTTTTCTATATATTATATAACTATTGAATATATAAATATTCATTATAATAATTTACTATTTATAATTAATAAAATAAATAAAATTAATATATGATAAAAAAATTCTTAATCTAAATTATAGAATTATAAATATACAAAAAAAATCATTAAATTCATATGAAACAAAAAACAATATTTAAATTAAGAAGTCTTTATATTATTCAAAATACTAGAAAAAGATCAAAATTTATTAAAGAAATTTAGAAGTAAATAAAAATTTATAAGATTACATATTTTTCTTAATCAATAGCTTAAGAATACAATTAATTATTTTTTTTATATCAATAACAATGTCAATAAAATACAATATATATGCTTAAAATCGCGAATATAGTACATATAATATTGTAAATTAAAATTTGCAGCATGTCAGTCAATCACACTAACCACATGGCCATCATAGGCGTTCGAATTAATGTAACCGCTGTAAATATATTTTTAGGGGTCATTGGGAGCTTTGGGTTCCCTCGCGAAGCTTTTAAGGTTATCAGTAAAGGAAGGTGGTCTGGCTTGTTGGCTGAAGCTGAACAAACAGCTGCTGGGCGCCGCGACGCCCGTGACGCACACACACATTATATATATATATATATATATATATATATATATATATATATATATATATATATATATATATAATGGTCATCTTTTGGTCGACATCTATGAACAGTTTGACCCGGAAATGGAGTTTAAGTATAACGAGCGTCGATCGTATTAATCAAACGAAAATTTCTCGGGAAAAAAAAAATGGCGCATAAAAAAATTTTCTTTTTCTCGCGAAACCATATTTATAATATATATATAAATCAACGTTTCGAGTACTGAGATTTCGCATTAAATAGGCCATTATTAATACAGGCGATTTGTAATTTATTATAACGTGTATTAGGTAATTCTTAATGGAAATTCGCGTGAGGCTAATCTCCATTTTGGGCATCGTGATCGTTTCTATTATTAGTATATAAATATGGTATAATTAATTAAAATTAATATTTTTATAGTATGAAGTACAATTATATACATTTGTTATTTAAATTTTAATATATAATATATATATATATATATATATATATATATATATATATATATATATATATGTGTGTGTGTATATAAGTACACTAATTATTATTCAATTATATAATAGATTATTTTTTTAATTTGTGATTTTAAAAATAATTTTTTTGATACATATTTTTGAACATATTTTGAATATATTTTGAACTGTTCATTGTAACAATACTAAAACTTTTTTATTTAAATCACTATTTTATTCTATATATTTTTAAAATATAAATGATTTTATATTAGGCGAAAAATTTTGTATATTTTTTGAGACAAAATAAAACATTAAAAATATCAAAATTATAAATCTTTTTAAACATTCAGTAATATATGTATATATATATATATATATATATATATATATATATATATATATATATATATATATATATATATATATATATATATATATATATATCACAATA
The DNA here is from genome assembly GCA_024500535.1 of Leptonema lineaticorne. Classification (NCBI taxonomy): domain Eukaryota; kingdom Metazoa; phylum Arthropoda; class Insecta; order Trichoptera; family Hydropsychidae; genus Leptonema; species Leptonema lineaticorne. Next base: position 5,342,868 of record JANIJI010000004.1, on the reverse strand, counting down.
ATATATATTTTTACAAAGTTTTAAATATTGAATTAATTAAAAAATCATTAATAATATCATACTTATTACGATTGAAAAAAAAAATGTTAATAACGTTTAATTTATCGTAAATCAGTAGAACATTTTATCAGCAATCAAATAACGTTTAACTTTCAATTAAAACTACTTGATTTTTTTTATTGTCGGTAAGTCTTCTGTAAAAATTACGACACTTCAAGTGCAAGTCACTGTTAAAAAAAAGTACAAATATATATATACATATGTAATAAACAGTCATAGCATTATGAATTTAGAACAAGCTTTTAAAATTTTACGCGACACTAAAAATCAGTTAAAGCACTCTCACTAAAATATTTTTTTTTATTCAACCGATTAAAAAAAATATTAAAGCAGGGGGAGAGTGGGGGTGCATTTTTCGTTTTACACCCGTGAAAAAAGCGACGGTTGTGAACTTTGCGGTGAATGTTCATAGTAAAAATTGACCCTAGAAATTTTTGAGGGTGAATGTTGTGGCGCCTGTTGAGGAGTCACAAAATGTGTAAACAATAAATTAGATACATTTTACCGTTCTTCATCATTTTTTTTTTCTTGCGTTCGCCATCTTTCAGATAAGATACACGCTTGTTCCATTTTGTTTTTATGAGTGTACCTGTCATATGTGGGACAAGCTGGTTATTTAGTCTACTGTTGTGTCCGCATATTTTGCATAACAGGGGTTTTCAATTTCATATAACTATCACTTCATGGTAAAAAGTGATATAATTTTCAGACAATATTTTGATAACATAAAATTTTATCTATATAATATTTTTATTTTACATACTTTTTAATATTTTATATTTGTGAAGTACTGAAAAAAATATAATTAATATGCTGAAAGTACAAATTATCATACTGAAATTAGATTTCAGTATAAACCGCATAAATATACAAGAAAAAGATTGATAATTAAACTCTAAACTAATGTGATGTTGATATTCATAATTTAAACTAGATATATTGAAATTATAGAACAAAATTTCAATTGATTTATTTTATTTGATCAAAAAAAAATAATAATAATAATAAAAACGCTAATATTTATGATTGTTGAAAATATCTGAAACGCGTGTTATGTCAACTTTTTTTTATTAACATTTAAAATATGCACACAATAGTTAACAACTGCATCATTTCACGAAACGCCTCGCTAATAGTAAAAAAAATAATAATATTTTAATATTACCATGTGTGCGATTTTTTTTTCAGCATTTAAAATATCGTGCAATATGTTTTCATAAAACGTGACCATAATTTATGATTAATTTGTGCGTCATACCGAATATAAAAAAAATAATCTTACTAATAAATACTGAACTATATCATATATATATATATATATATATATATATATATATATATATATATATATATATATATATATATATATATATTTCTGAATATTTTTTATTTAAAACTTTCAATTTAAATTTTTAATTTAAATTTAATATACAGATACTATATTTATTTTTATATTTCGAAAGCAACTATTATTATTGAAGCATACGGAATTCGTCTGTTAGAAAGGATTAAGTCGTCTTTTCGAGGCAACGTCGTCGTTTCATTTTTTGAATATTTTCAGGTGGGGGGGGGGCAACCGGAGGAAAAAAAAAAAAGAGTCGAATATAATATTTCAGAAAAACAATATACGAACACATATACGTGCACACAACACGGTGGAAACAAAGACGCGTTTTTGTGCAGGACATCGATATGTTTACAGAATACACAGTAATCACTGTCAGAGAAAAATCATATCGGCCATTAGAGGGGAAGACCTGTAAACGATATTGTAGACAAACTCGGTTACGATCTCGCAGTTATTTCATTAACTACACGTCGTTAACGAGATATAATATTATTAAAAATCGATTAAAGAGTAAATATAGAAAATGTTTCTCCCCTTTTCATACATTTTGATAGTATTTTATTTTTTTCTAGTTTGATTAGTTTTATATTTTTGTTTCAATTTCGATTTTATATGCCGTTTATATTTTATTGTTAATTTTTTTTTTCGATTTTCTAAAAAAATATATTATCAATTAAATTTCAATTTATTATTAACTAACTAATAAACTTTCGTTCGATCGATATTATCAATTAAATTTGATTTTTTTAATATTAAAATAAATTTAAACAATAAAAATCTGAATATACTTTATTCATATTCAATTATATAAAATTATTTTATTTAAAACAATATTTTAATATCAATTTAATTAAATTGATGGACAAAAATATTTAATCATAAAAGGAATTTAAATAAAAGTGCTTAGTGATCGATTAAGAAAATGAAAATATATTCATAAAACGTGTGTGAAAAAATTATGCATTTATTATTATGATTTGTAATAAACTATTTTGGACTTTTTTCAATAGCTAAATCATCAATTTAGTAAACAAGTAATCATAATTCATAAAATATCTATATATTTTTTTTTAATTTATATTAAAAAAAAACACTTAATTCTATTTATTATATATAAATATATAAAAACGACTATTCAAATATTGTATTGCCATGATTAAAAAGCTTTAAACATTTAAACTCAATCAGCATTAATAACAAAGCTTTCAATAATGTTTTTATATTTACATTATATCACATCGCAATTAGCTTTTACCGACGTCTATGGTGCACGCGTATGAAATAAATTTTCAGACAACAAATTACGGTATACCCGTTAATAAACAATTACATCATTCATTGCCGGATAATTCACTTGTCTTGTAGATGGATCGTTGAATATATATATATATATATATATATATATATATATATATATATATATATATATATATATATATATATATATATATATATATATATATATATATATATATATGACATACGACCCGTTATGGAAATACGATCTGTGAAATCTTGACGTGTCAGAAAAGCGAAGACGACTCGGCCTCGTTTTATTTATTTATGAGATTTCATTTCGTGGGATCGAATGCATGCTCTTGTATATTTATGAAAATTATGCATGTTACTTATTATCATTATCGACGTAATATATAATAACAGTTGTATTTTTAATTCAGTTATCGAATGGATTTGTGTGAAAATCATTTTACGATTTTCAATATAAATATATTTTTATTATTATTTTAATATTGACGAGTATTATTTAATGTACTAATAATATTAAATATTAAATTATATATTTAAAAAAAATCATTATTAATTATAGTGTCACCTTTAGAGAAAATGTAAAACTATTTAATGATAAATATTTAAAAAAAATATCAAATAATTAAATACCTTTATCGTAATTTGGCTCTTAAAAATATAGTTTTTGTATTTAAAAAATAATATTATAAATTATATTATTTTATAAAATTATTGTAAGAAATTAAATTATTAATCTATTTTTAAATTCATGTCTGACATCTGTTGAAAATTTATAATACTATAGTAGTTTTGAACATGTTCAATTTGCTAGATAAAATAATTTTGAAAATATTTTACTTGCAAAAAATGACATCTATATTTTTAATAATTATAACATTTCTCGACATTTTAAATTATTTAATTTAATTTTATCCAACAAAAAAAAAAAAAATTCACATTTATAAACTATAAGTTAAATGACATCATAATTAATATGTTTATATTATAAAAAAAAATGAGTAAACAATTATTTAATTTAATAAATTTAATTTTAATTATATATATATATATATATATATATATATATATATATATATATATATATATATACAATCAATTGCTTTGACAATATATTAATAAAGGAAAAAAATATTTATTCAAAATATAACACGAATATTAATGGAAAAAATTCTTTTTATTTATTAAAACAAATTGCATGACTTATGCTAACACTTAATAAACATAAAAAAAATCAGGAAATATTGTATGTTCAAAATTATACAGCCGCATTAATGTCGGTTTGTGGTGTTGAAATTGAAGTGCAACTGAATTCTATTTAATAATACAGGCACTAATATGTTCGTAAGCTAGGCACTGGCTGTTACGGCACGTGCCGCAAATTTTCATGGCATGAACCGAAGCGTCAATGCTATCAAGTGTAATTATTTAATATCGATTTTGAGGGTTCTTCTTCCGTTATATAAATCTTTTGTTACGACAAAAAATCAATGACATTTCGGCCCTTCGAATTTGAAAGCATCATTTTTTTTTTATAAAATCTAGTTAGTCCGACAGTCGATTTCTAGTTAATATATTTGTAATAAATGTGTAAATAATTTAAAATATTATATAACGAATATGTATTTTCACTAAATTTACATTGTTCTATATGTGAATATTTATTATGATTATTTTAGAATAAAGTATACAATGAATATGCGATTCAAAAAACTGATGCCAAATGAGATAAATAAACAAATTATTTTTTGTTCCATATTGAGAACATATTATCAAAAAAAAAAAAAAAAAAAACGATCACCAAACTAAAGTAGAGAACTTTTAGAATGTAAGAAAAAAAATAATAGTTTAAAACAGTTATGATTTTACAACATCCTCCTAGAGAATCACACGTGCTCATTTCCTCGTACATAGAGGGGATGTCAAGTTTATTGCGTAAATATTTAACTTTACTTTATTCTCAGCCGAGTCAAATATAGAAGCCGAGACCGATTATACGCCTAGATTAACTACCCCATAATAAATATTTGAAAACTTATACCTTTGTATACAAACATTTTAACCAACACACTGCGAGCTCGCCATATTTCGATAAGTAGCGCGGATACCGTTCAGGAAGTGGATATATATATATATATATATATATATATATATATATATATATATATATATATAATTGAAAAATTGAAAACGTTTGAGAATCATAATATTGCAAAAAATATATATATATTTTAAAATAATTTTCAACAATGTTCTTTGATTTTGAACGGTCCTTTTGAGATGAAAGAGGTCAACGTGTGCCTGTTTGCATAACAATGCTTCCTAATAGACTGCATTATCCCGGAAGAGCTACCCCGACTGTTCACCCTTCTGGAAAAATTGAGTGAATAACCGAAAACCACGTCTATTCGTTCATTATGATTGTATAACAGTCGAAGGACGTGTTCGAAAAAAATTTTCACGTTAAATCGCAAATAATATATTATCATTCTTTCAATATAAAAATCAATAATTAATATTATATGGCTATTTGATATTTTTAATTTAATTTGATTTAATTCCTTGTATTATTGATAATTTTTTTTTATTCTGAACTTAAATTATTATACAAAAAAAATGTATGCTTTCATATTTTAACATTTTATATACCTCTGTTGTTTAATGGTTTTATATAGAATATATGGATTTATTAAACAAATTTCTAAATCTAAAATAAAAACGGTTTTAGCCATTATTTCAGAAATTTTCTTAAAAAAGTGTATATTGAGGTATACTAATTGACAGAATCGTTTTATCATTCCGTATTTATAAGGATTAAAAATTTAACTTCATAAAGAAGTACAAAATGACACTCTTTTTTATACAGAAAGTGTATAAAAATTCGTTACAACGAAATTAATATAAATAGTCATTGCCGTGCATCGAGTTTTCGCATTAATCTAAGTGGTGACCAAACGGCACCTCTCGAGTGCAAAGGGTCATTCAATCATTGAATGATTTTGAAGATAATAATATTTTTACAAATGTTCATATTTTTTGATATTACTAAAATACAATAAATAACAATGATACATAATTTCGATAAGTCATAAAAATACTATTAATAACCTCTTAAAATAAAAGTATATAATAATATATTATAATTATTTAATTTATGATAAATTAATCACTAAAATATTCAAATTAAATTATATTCTAAATGAAAGCTCATATTATTCATTTTATAAATATTAAAATAAATTTAGTTAAAAAAAACTAAGAATAATTGTACATAAATATAATAATATTACGATATTAATTGAAATTTTCGAGATTTCACACAGATTATGGTACATAATGTACACATTTCAACCCTCGCACAATATTGAACAGCTCCCCCCCGACTATTAAAGCATTACCGCTGACCGACCAACTGTAAAATGATCACTTGTGGACAAATGAACCCCCCCAAAAAAAATATGGGGGAAATTTTTGACTTATCCCCTCGATTTCGGCGAAGGATGTGTGAGCGTCGTTTAATCAACATCAAGTACTAAGATGAGTAAATAAATAAAATTACATTTATTTACTCGGAATATTATTCATTATAATTATATAGGTGAAATTATATTTATTAAAAAAGGTAATTCATTTTTCTAATATAAGTATTATCATACATATTTCTTTAATAATATGAAGTTCTTATAAATATATTTAATATTTAGACACATTTATTTATACTGATATAGAATATTTAAATTTTTTCCTCTTAAATATATTTTTTGAATGAATGAATGAAAAATTTATATAGGAAATATTATATTTGAGAGAATTTTTTTTTATGAAAAAAATAATTTAATAATGTTATTTTTTTCCAAAAATAAATTTCTTATTAAGTATCAGGACGTTGTTATTTTTATAGCATTCAAATATGAATTATAAATATTATATTTTTCTTATGAAAAACAAGCAATATTATGATATTTATAAACTATAGTCAAATACGTATAATTATTAAATATTTATATGTTTTTTTTAATATAAAAAAATTAGATAATATTTTTATTATAATAAAAAAATACACACACTTCATTTATATTAGAATTTCTAGAACATAATATAATGAAATAATAATAAAAATATTTTATTGCAAACCGTTTAAGAGTAAATGAATAATTGGTTTTATATTTCCTATTGGATTCCATTTGGCGTACAGCCATAATTACAATGCGATGCATTAACTGAGATCTTAATGTAATAATTTAATTATACTCAATTTCACAATAACTAAATCTTCTATACAATAAAGTATACAACGTTTATTACGGATTAACGCCTATAAAATACGCAAAAAATTCGATATTATTATATTTTAATATAAATGAAAAAAAAATATATATATAATATTAATTATAATATATATGATAAATGTATATATTGATAGTAACGAATAATGCGATGTGTTCAATCAGGTATTGGAGTGCGTAATTGTTAATGACAAATGAGTGAACGGATGGAGTTTTTCCGTCGTTTCATTGGTCAAGACACTTCATTTGATCGAACCTTATTGGTTAGTCGTTCGGCGGGAGCTTTGTCACGACAGAGATAGAAGAAAAAAATCATCGGTTTAATGCGGCGAAGAGAAGGATAAATATGTGTGTTCCGAGTGCGTCTTAAAACGAGACGATCCGAGTCGTTTAAGTGGAGGGAGAACGCTCCTTCGAAAGCTTTAGCGACGTTTTTTATTTTTGTACAATATCTAATAATGGCTTAAATAAAATATGTGTTTATTATATTAAATATTAATTAAATGTTGTTGTTCTGAAATGTTATTATTTTTCATAATATATATATCTGAAAAATACAATACAATGCTTGTAAGAATCTTATTAGATTATTGTTGGTATATATATTTTATATTATAATTTATGAATAACGGATATTTTTACATTTATATAAGGTAGTAAAAAAACAATATTTTAAATATTTACTTAATATATGAATATTATAAATATAATATTATGAAATATTTCTTTTTAAAAATATTCAATGACTTAATTTTTTTATAAAATGTTTTTTTATCTATATTATTTTCAATTTTATATATCATTTTAATATTTTTTAAAATAAAAAAAAATCATTTAGAAGTTGTGAAATACTTTTATTACATTTTAAATAAATTGTGTGCATTTTGATTTTTTTAAAGTAATTTGTATATATTAAAATTTAATTCTTATTCATTATATTATATTAAAATATTATAATTATTAATTTTTGTATAATGAAAATATAAATATTTATTTCGATTAAAAATTTTAGGCCCTTATTAGTCGTTGCTGCGTAACAAAATACTTTAAAAGCTTCTTATGCTGGAAAAAACTATTCGACGCTTTTCTGTGTCTACACTCTTACTAAATATTTATTCGTCTCTGTCTTTTTCATTGCATTGATATAAATTTTCCATGTCGCTTTCTCTTTCCGATACTCTTACGGAACGGGGGCTTGAAACATATGTTCGACGTACCATATTTTAGGGTTGTCTATTTCTGTTTTTCATTAAAAAAAAAATATTTTTAAATATCATCTACATTCATGCTCACAATTTTATCAAAAATTTTCATACTTAAAAATTTTACTATTAAAAATTTTAAAATATTTTGCTCAAAAAAAAAATATTCTGATTATATAATATTTTTAAAAATATTAGCATTGTAATTAAAATATTATTTTTTATATAGTATTTATTTAATATATATTTAATTCAAATTATAAACGTTGATATAAAAAGATGAATATATTTTATATTAAAAATGTTCTTCTATCGAAACCATTATTTTTATTTAATGAAATAAATAAATTTATGCGTGCGACAGCCCTGTCGTTACAGAGCTTTAAGCTTTGGACGTGCGTCAAAGCCATTCTTTAACAATGTTGAAATAGCTGAATCAATTACGGTTTGTCAGTTGAACGGTGTACATTGTCAGTTAAGCCAATTCCCCGTAAACATCTCCACGGTTCGATTTCCGATATATATATATATATTTAATTTGTTAAACACGTGTTCATCACACGATTACAATACGTCGTAACAGTGAATACACAACTATGTATCATTTTTAAAAAAATATATAATTAAAATTTAATTTTAATTTGTGAACTGTAAATCTTGAATATGGATAGATCTTATCAGTCTGATTATAAATTATCAGAACGAAAGGGTAATTATTTATCGCACAGTAGCACAACGCCGTTTTCTATCAACGATATATTGACAAAAAATAAAAATAGATCTAGTGAAAATTCCGATATGACCGACGTCGACATGGAAGACGAAGATTTTCCGAAGAAAGGTCATCATCATCAACAGCAACAACAGCAGCATCATTTCGGCGGCAAAGCGACGCAAGAGTGCGATTCGACAAAGTGCGGAAAAATTTCGACCATAATATGCGGTAAATGTTGCAGAAGCAAAGATAAAAAATGCAGTTGCAGTCAACGGTACGACAATTCGTCGTATGATGAGTACGATAGTGTAAAAGAGAAACAGTTAAACGCGAATACGCGACATTGTTATGAATCGGATGAGGCGTTAGATATGTCGAGAAAGCTCGGAGTCGATAGTGAATCAGGTAATTATTAATTTATTTTTATTATAAATAAAAATTATAATTTTGAAATATATTAAAAATATTTTTGTTTCCAATTAGATTCATTTAAAATTAATATATTTTAAATTCTGTATAAAAAATATTAGTATTAATATATAATAATATGCAATATTAATTTGTTAAATTTATACAATTATATATTTTTGTTAAAATATTACTATTCTAATTGATAAAATATTATTTGGCAATACTTTAAATTAAAGTAAACTTACTTTCTAATTACCTACAATATTTCACGTTCATTAATAAAAAGAATTATTTAAAGTAATATTTAATAATTTAAATATTTTATTAGTAATTGAGCTATTAATAATATAAGAATTATTGTATTGAAATTAGAAAAAAAATAGATTAGTTAGATAAGAGTAAAAATGAGGTTTATTTATCATATATTTAGAATTTTTTATAGAAAATAATGGTGCATGTATTATTATAATTGTAAAATATTTAAAATTTAATAAAGATCTGACATTTTTTACATATATAGTATTACCATAAAAATAAAAATACTACATTTTGTTAAATAAATTTATTTAAAAATATTTTAATTTATATCCGAAGATCTAATTAAACTATTAGAATATATTGTTAAAAATATAATATTATAATTATTACTGATGTGTATATATATATATATATATATATATATATATATATATATATATATATATATATACATGATGTGAAAAAATCGATAATTATTATTATAATAAAAAGTCACTATTATAATACTATTAAAAAATCATTGCGAAATAAAAAAAAATCGCACGGCAAAAATCGAACTCGATAAAAAGCTCTAAAGCTTCATTCACGTTCGCGAACAGAAAAAAAATAAAACATGTAAAAAAATAAAACACGATCGACAAAAAGGTTTTTCTTTTTCAACGAAAACGTGAATAAAGGGCAAACGATGGCGTATTATGCGAGTCGCGCACGTAAATAAGTAATAAACGCGACGACAAAAGGTGCATTAGGAAAATTAAGCAAAATGGCGGCCGCGAAAACGTTTAAGTTTATCGTTTATTATTGCGGGCTTCGGCGTTTTAGTTAAGGCCATTGTTGCGGCTTTAGATGTCTACTAACTTAGCTCTTTAAAAACTTACAAAAAGTATCGCAGTCACGTATAAATACGCACCAAAGAAATATGTCCTATACATAATGGCGCCGTTTCTCAAAATGTTTCATTAAAAATATTACATAATATAATACTCATTAATATGTTATACGTTAAATTGAAATACTTATTAATTATTAATACAATTTATTTTTTTACTATGAAATCAATGTGTATAAGAGTCAAGATAAATTATATATATATATATATATATATATATATATATATATATATATATATATATATAGATAAATTGTTAGATGAAAAATATTATTAAAATAAAAATGGGATCTTAATATTAAATATGATATATCAAACTAAAAATACATTTTTAATTTTTAATATATCTTACTATAGTTTTTATTTTTGATATTGAATAATTAATTTTTATTTAAATAAATTACAAGTAAATAATATAATGCAATTATTTTTAAATATTATGTGATATAAATACAATGAATTATAACAAAAAATAATTTAAAATTTCGAATAAAAAAAATTAATACATATTATTTATATAACATTTTGAGAAATACTGAATACATATTAAGCGTAATAACCGTAAGTGCCAAAGTGAAGACGGCTCGTGTCCTGGCACCTATTGTACGCGGATTCTCAATCGACACGCGACCATGGGACGGGTATAAATCGAATTACACCATAATAAAAATAATAATAATTATATTTTAATGTTACCCCCCTCCCTCTAATCACGTGACCGTTCTCTACTTTCGTAATTATCTATAAATTCATAATTTCATAGCGATAATTCAACGATGTTGTGTTTTATTGTTTCAGAAGAGTACGACTCGCATTCGTCGACGGCCATATCTCCCCCGACATTCGTACAAAGCGACTATCACCATTCGTACAATCCATCGAAAGCGTTCTTATCGACACATGCTCAAAATTTACACGAGTACGTCTCTCAACAGCAGAAAATGCCCTCTTCAAATGTACTCAACATATCTCCGACTCCGAGCGGTCATCTCTCGTCTGCACCAATCATAGGTCAATTTTCGCCAAATCAAAACCAGAACCGTAAAAAGAGATCGAGAGCCGCTTTCTCTCATGCTCAAGTTTACGAGTTGGAAAGAAGATTCAATCAGCAACGGTATCTTTCGGGTCCGGAAAGGGCAGATTTGGCGGTCAGTCTAAAATTGACAGAGACCCAAGTGAAAATTTGGTTTCAGAACAGACGATATAAAACGAAACGCAAACAGATACAAATGCAAGAAAACGGATTGTTGGCCGCAGCTGCTGCCGTCGCTAGGAAAGTTGCTGTGAAAGTTTTAGTCAATAACAATCAACAAATGGGCAACGAACATTTTGGACCAAACGGCAGTCAATATCAGTCTTCGGCTCAACATCTGTCAAAATCGGCTCCAATCTCGCTAAATCCGAACATATTTTCCGGTTCAAATGCGTTACAAGCAAATCAAGCGCCGCTCCTCAAACATTTTGCCGGAATTTATAACAATAACAACAACAATGAATTTCCCAAAAGTCAATATAAACATTTACTGCAAGAATCTTATAATCAAATGTCACATCATCACGCAATGTTACAATCGTTATATGGTCAACATTTAAACGGATATCCAACTCTACCCTTGCCTTATTTCTATTATCCTTCGAGTCCTTTCTTTAATTCTTCAACGCTATCCGCAATTAACGAAATATCAAAGGACGATGACGAAGTTGAAATTCAAAAAGAGCTACAAGAAATCGCCAAGAAGAAGATGACCGATGCTCAAATTAAAACCGATTGTGCTGATTATAAAAACAAAGACGGTGATTACGTGAAAAAGAAAAAGAGGGATCATTCTGAAAGAAATTTTGAAGAAAAATCAAAATTAGAATCTAAAGAAAGGGTACATTACGACGAATGCAAGAGCAGTTCGAGTAGAGCGAGTAGTTGTAACGATATAGAAATTGAAAATTGAATAGTGTTATGTAGTATTTTTGTTATGAGGATCCAGCTTAATATTTTGTTTCAATAGATGCGCGACAAACGAACACTTATAAAATTATATTTAAATACACAATAAATACGGTTAACGAAGGTGCAATATGTTATGAAAGTGTGCTGTATAAATAATTTTAGGGGTATTGAATTTATATCTGTTGCAATATTGATTTAAGAGTTACAGTTTTTAATTAGACTTATATTATTATTGTATTAAGTAGAAATTTATTATTACAAAGGAACCAAAGCAATTTTAAGTCATTTATCAGTTAATAGACTAATAATTAAAAAGCAATTTTAAGGATACAAAGTATACGATTGATTTTCATGTAAATTCAAGCGACGTAGAAATTGAAATAGGACACTTTTATCTGATAAAAATATTTATGTAAAAAATACAATACTTTAGAAATTCATTATTAATTTAATAGAAAAAAATTTCTTATTGTAAAAATTTGATTTTATTTTGGTTTCAAAAATAATTTTCTACAATGCTTCGTAGATAATTTTAAGACACTGTCCAATTTTGTAAATACATAAATATATTAATAATTAGTGTGCACAGAGTTCAAATAATATTAATAAAATTATGTACATGTTGAATGTCGTATTTTATTTCTTCGACATTTTTTTTTATCAATTACGATTTACCATATAAAATAATATAATCAACACCATTAAGCGATTTAAAAATTACTCACACATTTATATCTATTGAATGAAAAAAAAAGCGAATTAGAGAGAAAAACTTTTCGATCGCAGGCGGTGAAAAGTGTCGCGAAAATTTACAAGAAGGGCAATTTTCATCCTTTTTTTTCTCTCTCTTCTCTCCGTCATTTTCGCCCCCGTTCGAAATTATTATTTCTCAGAGGTGAAATAAATTTTCAAGCAATCTTATAAGAGTGTTCGCGAAGCGCTATAATCTGAATCAGTAATACAACTTCTCAGAAAACGTTGAATGCCCAATTTCCCGCTTTTCGCTGCGACGAACCAACCACTCGTCTTATTGAAATGTAAATTTTACAGATTTTCACAGAACGAAACACCATCCCTCATCCTTTGACGTTATCGCGATTCTCCCACATCCATTTAAAATACGCCCACGATGGTAAATTTTCGTGGAAAAGTTGTGAAAAGGTCATAAGAAATTATGTGTCCTTTATATAATATATGTATATAGGATGTACAAAAAGTGTAACAAATAAAACAAATATAAGTAATTAAATTGATTGTTTATTTTTCAAATAAAATAAATAAACATGAAAATTATGTACTAAAAATAATGTTAATAAGATGTTAATTTACGCTTTTCACACTCTTATTTTTTTGAATCAGAATTAAAAGCAAAATTTTTTCACATTTTTTTTTTAAATTGGTGCCATTACTAATGTATTATTGTATTTTATTTTATATCAAATTTATTAATTTATTTTCATTTACATGAAAAATATCAAATGAACTAAAAATAAGACTCGTGGAAGATCATCGTATCTAAATAAAAAAACTATAATTTGGAAATAAATCATTTACAGCTTTACTTGATTAATTAAATATATAGCAAGTGGCATTTTACAGAGTCATCTCTTAATTTTATAAGCTTTCAGATACAAAAATCTTTCTTTAAAAATTGCATTACAAAAATGTTTTTTTTTATTATACAACTTTTGATTTAAGAATTGTTAATGAAATAATATTGTTGAATTAGTTTTTAATTCGTTATTGAACAACTATTCATTTTAAAATATTTTTCAATTATAAAGGTTATATAATAAATTATAAGAAATTGTTTTAATACAATATTTTTAATATTTTAATTAATGTTATTGAATGCAGCTTATGTATGTAATAAAATACTGACATTACTTATGATAATTCTATATTTATTTTGACGTATATAGCTTACTGAAAGCGGTATTACTTACTGAAAACTCCGTCTGAAAGATGAAAGCTCGCAGTCGATTAATTTCGTTTGATGATATTCGAAGACATTCGAAAATGTATTTAAGATGTAAACTCGTCAGTAGACATTTTGCGAAAATATAATTGAAAACATGTGCTTCTTTAATAGTGCAATCGGGCGAATAAAGTGCGCCAAAGTATTGTGTAATGTTTACATTAAAATTATAATTACGCTTATTACTAGCGTCGATGGCGAAAAGACGTAAGTGCGTCAGATTATATTCTGAAAGAAAATATGAATTTTATTATAGCTACATCCTGAATGAAACGAGTTTAATTCATAATAAATTCTTTTTTTTTTAATTTTATATTCACCAACTTATTCTACTATGGTATATGTGAACATTGATACAAAATTTTATGATATCCTTAATAAAATAAACTATAAGTGAATTATTCTAGGAACTTTAATATTATATTAATAAATATTTAGACAAAATAATTTTGTTTACAGATAAATTTATAAATTTCTAAATACACAGTAATACGATTAGGTAAAAAAATAGAATTAAAACACTTTAAAGAGAGACCGAAGCTTTCTCATTAGATGTTTGTTCCTTATATTGTTTTTTAACATAATATACAAATCTTAAATACGCTTTAAAATTATAATATATCAAATTTCTGATGCATTTACGACGGTTAATTTGTTTCGGCGATAATTTAGTGGGGCGAAGTGAAGCAAAGTGAAAAAAAGAAAAACGAGCGCTTTTCAAGTGTGTTTTGAAAAATACATGGTAGTCTTCGCGTAATAAGTGGACATACATGAATACCAGAAAAAAAAAACAACATATTACTGACCTCTGTTAAGACGTGTATTTTTTGAAAGGTACTTGTGTAAAAAAAAAACCTTTCTCAACGTTCACTATCTTGGTTCAACTCTTGTAATGGCGGCACTTGTAAACAAGAAACTACTGTTCGTCGTGTAATTATAGATATTTTTCGATAATTAAACGAAGAAAATCTTGAGAAAATTTTATACGTCTATATTGCTGTGAGTTTTTTGTTTTTTTTTTAATATGAAAAAATACATTATATTTAATAGATACTGACCTCAGAATATTATATATTTTAATAACGATTCAAGTAGTCAAATAATGATTATTTTTCTAATTCAATAATTCTAATGAAAAATTAAAATTAAATTATGTTAATGCAGTTTTACATCTTATTTATAATATATGTAATAAGATGGCGATTTTAGCAGATTCAAAACTATGATGGTATTGAGTTTAAACGGTTGGTTAATTGGTACCAATGTTATTTTACCGTAGGTAACCTAATGCTTTCTGTCGCCGAATGACAAAGTTAAATAAACAAATCACCAACGGAACACTATAAACTAAGGCCGTCTGCACATTGGAAACATTTACTTCAAATCGTGGTGGTCCTTTGTAATCGTAGCTTTTTAAAACCTATAAATAAATTAATGGTTACAAAAGATTATTTCAAGTTTTATTTTTTGTTTTCGTTCGCTCCCTTTAAACGGTGTGTTAAATTAATTCCTGGTGTTTCTATATATTTAATTGTATTATTCTAACTGTTTATAATTGATCATGTATTTTTTTTTTATTACTGTTTATATTATATAATATACTCATTAATTTTTTTAACACATTCCATTTAAAAAAATAAATAAATAGCACTTCAACTATTTTAACCGAACGCTTATGAAACATTATATATTTAGAAATTATAACCGATTTTACGATAATAATTTGCAGTAATAAAGTAATAATTATAAACAAACGTCCCGTAATAATAATATCCATTTGCAATAACCACACATACATAATAAAACCCATTCACATAATAATTAAACTGGCAAATATTTACATATGTTGAGCTACTCGCTCGCGGACTTAACACGTAATTAACCGTGATATCATGTTTCCGCGCAAAAAAAAATATATATATGTATATGTTTATACGATAATCGAGCTGACGACTCGACTTATCGCACTATAATTAACACGTTGACATTTTACGTAATTTATTTTTTTTATGACCGTTTTATGACAAATTGGCAAATCTCGGTAAGAGCGCGCATGTCGAAATGATTACATTTTTTTTTTGGTTTATGACGTTTCCACTTATGTTAAGGGATAAATGCCCACTTAAAGCCTTTTAAATCTTTGCTTCAAGCCCACCCAAGGGCCACATAAGGACCAAGTTTGCCATATGAAACCACACACGAGCGATACATTGTGAATAAAAAGGTTAAAGGCTTCATATTTCATTTGGCGTCACTGCTTCATTTCTGGGGTCAAGTAGTTTTGATTTTTTTTATTTTATATATGTATAATTAAATTCAATAGAATCATTGCAGATTTAAACATTTAAATGCTTTTTAATAATAATATAATATAACAAGAATAATGATTTAAATTATCTCATAAAATGTTTGATTATTTAACCCTGACTAAAAATAAATCAGTTTCAAAAGATTCAAAATAACGATCCAGAACTGAAAAAGAATACAACGTCACCAATTATTTATAAAATAGAAAATGATTAAATAAATTTATATAAATTTAAAAACCATTAAAATATGATAATGTTAAAAAATAATAATGTATATTATAAAAAACGATGATTTTTAAGTAGTATGCAACCAAAACATAATATAAAAGCAGTAAAAATATACAGATAATGAAAAAGTAGTAAAAATCCCAGAACGACAGATTATGATACTTAAAAACTTATTACGACATTCCCACGCTTTACTTACAAATTTCTGTAAACAACCACACTTTTCTACATACACATACGTACACACACACCACCACCACAATTGTTATACATAGTTATATTTAAGAGAGGTATAAGCTCGAAAATATTTATGCGAAGTGAGCTCAACAGAAATTAAATATTCCCAAGTGCGGAATGATGAGGGGGTTGTTAGACCACTTCAAAAACACTCATGTGAATTGTCAAAACAAGAAACCACCCCTAAGTCTATACGAAAAAAAAGCGAAACCAGACAAAAGTGCAAATTTTTCACGTCAACCAACAAACAGTAGTATAAATATTTATCGGAAAAAAATCATGTTTTTTGTTTTTGAAATTTTTGCAATTTTAAAATAACTCGTCGACGACATTAAACTGAAATTTAAAATGAAAAAAAAAACGAACAAAACGAGGTCTCTTGAAGTGGAATCTTAGACAGACAGACAAACAGACGGACAAAAGTGCCGTTTTTTTTTTCGTATACACCTATACATGTGTATTCACGATAGTTTCGAAAGTGGTTGCCCGTATATTTTCAATATATATTTTTTTACATAATAATAATCGCGCAGCGTTCCGACGATCGAAAGAGCTGCTATTTTCGGGGTTGTGCTATGCCAAAATTTTTCGAATTCAAAAACCACTTCAAAATCGGGGGCCGGTAAGTGGGCTAATTTAATGCGTACCAGGATTGGTACAATTCGTTCATCGTCAATCTATTACGATCACGAGTGCTCAATAAAATGCCGTTATGCAATTCCAGAACAGCAGAAACTGTGGCACTAATAGCGTTTTGTGACAGAGATTATAAACGCAAGGTTCGCAAATATATTTAAGTTTTCTTAAATTCGTTCAAACAATAAATGTAAAAGTGGAAATAATACTTTAATACTTATTAAAATTTAAGCCAAGGTTTTCCTTAATATTTGTATGTAATATATATCTAAAAAAAATCTAATTGTTTTTATATAAATTTTTTCACAATTTTAGAAAAAAATATATGTTTTATTAAAGACTATAAAAAATTTAATATAAAATATTTATTAAAGGTGCAAAACTCTGAGAGGTAATAAAAGATAAATTTGTTCAAGATTTCGTTTTATCAGATTTAACATTTAGATATATAATAAAAATAAATAGAATATCTTCGGTATTGATATTTGTTGCTAAAATCATTACTATAACTCTGAATATTATTTTTTTAAATAAATATACTTACTTTTAAAGTAATAGTAATATTTACAATGATTTTTATTCAACTATAAAAAATAATAAAAGATATTGAATAAAACGGGAATAAATAAATAATTATATTTCAAGTATTAAACACGCCATTAAATAAATTTAAAAAATATTTCTTACATATCAAAATAATTGGAATTTAATATAACTTTTTGGTTATTGTATATTGTAATATTTTTATAGACTTTAACAAAAATAATTATTAAATATAATTTTATAAAATCTTAATATATGATGACAACCGCTGAAAAGAGCACCTATAAGAAACCCATTCGTTCATATCGTATATTAATTATAATTTCGAAATGCGCAATACTTTTTTTTTAATACATCTCATCTATTATACGTCATTCGCGACCTTTTCGAAACACGTAGGTAACCTCGGTCGAGGCTTTGTTGGTTTTCGCTTTGAAGTCACCTTTACAATAAGTAGGCATTTCCTTTAAATTGATAGTGAGCCTTATAGAAGAAAAAATGGTGGAACGCGAAAGAGAACGACTCGAAAAAAGAAAAAGAACAAGGAAAAAAATGAAGAGAAAGATGTAGAATAAAATAAATGTGAGGGGGGAAGGGGGAGACAGAGAAACGGAAAAAGGCTGCGGCGAAGCACAAAGGCGGGGTTAATTCGCTAATCGGCCGAGAAACCTTCCCACCCCACCCCTCCTCAGCTACTCAACCGGAAAACTACTTTCCCATTATTTTCCACTCGCCAGTGTGCCAAGCTTACAGAAAATCGATAAGAAAGCTCTTATGTTTTATATTAATTTATTCTTATGAAATTCATTGAATGAAAATACTATACTCATAAAATTAGATCGAATTTTAAATTCATTTATTTATTTATAATATTAAAAATATATCAATATTTTTATTGATTTTAACATAATTAAATATTTTTAATATCACGCCGTTATAATAATACATTATATTGAATGAAAACTTTCGATACATGTTTTATACTTAGATTTTCATTATATAAAAAACACTATTTGAAATATAAGAGAATAAATTTACGTTTTTATATATAAAGTGTCTGATTATTATTTTTATTAATTGTAAATATATTACATTTAACTAGTGTATATATATATATATATATATATATATATATATATATATATATATATATATATATATGTGTGTACTCAATCATCAAAAAACGTATAAGTAAACGTTTTCTCGCCGCCCTACGACATTTCGTTGGGGGTGCCATTATAGTAATTTTCTCAATTAAAAAATAGGGTTTGCAGCCGACGTCTCACATTTGCCAACGGTATCAAGTAAAAAGGAACGGAATAATTATGTGACTTAGCGATTCATTAGTAGCCGATTGTGTCGTCAGGTGCGGGGACAAATGTTCGTTATTGGTTCCGTTCGGATACAATCTTGACGATTAATTTAATCGCTTTTAATCGAAGTTATACTCTTTCTCTGTCTTCTTTTTTTTTCTCGTCTCTCATTGCGAATTATAAATATATGTCAATGAAGATAAAAAATACATATATATATATATATAGTCATCGATAGTGAATTCAAATATAGATATGACATTGATAAATGCGATTTTTTCGGCGCGAGTAAGCCGATATTTGGAACGTATGAAAACTTTGAAAGCACTCTGCTGTGTAAGCAAATTCGGAAAACAATCCGTATAAATCACTTTAAAAATTATGTCATATATATATTTTGTGCGTGCGTGCGTACGTGCTGTATATATATATTACACAATTGTATTAATGTGTGTGTGTGTGTGTATGTATGTATAATAATATTTATATTAAATTTATAGAGTGATGTAATGAGCGGTAGTCATCGTTGAAATGTTGATCGCACGTGCAACTCGATCGTTACTTATGTTTATTTCGAACAATTTTTTTTTATATATGTATATAAATAAAAATAAATAATTGACGAATATTATATATTTATTTGACGATGAGAATGATGGATTATTCTAACGACATTTGACAAAATTTATATTGCACAATGATTTCATAACGGTTTCTCGAAATATAAAAATATTATTTTATAAAATATTTTTTTTATACGTGTTGATAATTAAATGTAATTTATATATAAAAATAATACAATTGACATTTAATTGTTTAAAAAAATATTTGAAATCTCCTTACATATTTTTTTATAATAATATAAGGCAATATATTCAACTTCAAAAAATCTATCAGAATAAAAAAAAATAAATTTAACGTTCTTAAAATTAATATATGTTATTAAAAGCATCTTAAATATTTTTATAACAATAATTCACTATTAAAATAATTTAAAAAAATAAAATATTTATTAAAAAAATGTTTTATCAGAAATAATTGATAGTATCGTGATTAACGCAAGAAGTAGCAACTCTACGTGATATAAGTTAATTTTCTTTGCGAGAAAAATCGGGGAAAAAAATACGACGCCGTAGAAAATATTCGCAACGGAAGAGGTAGACGTGAGGAAAAAAGGGAGGGGGATGGATGATGGGGCGGATTCTGGAAGATGGAAAATTTTTGGTAAAAAGAATCACGTGCGAGGCGCAAAGCTCATTAGTGGCTAAGTTTTTGTCGTTAAAGTCGATTGAAAGGACATGAAAGGAGAGTTTGAGAGATTGCCTTTTCAACGGCGGGAGCTTTTCTAAGCTTTTTGCAAGTACGGGAAAACGAAAAGCTCCAAGTGAATTGTCCGTTGCGGTTCAGGGGATGTCATCTCTATTAAAAAAAATATTTTAATATTTTTTTCAAATATATGAATAATAATTAAATACATGTTTATATAATTTAATTATTTTATTTTATTTATATAAAATGATTTTTATAATAAAAATCGATAAAAAATATGACTTTAAGATTTAAACTTCAGAACGGAGTTTACAAATTTCGCACGATGATAGAAATAGCCATTCATAATTTATACGATTTAATTTTGATTTGAATGGACGACGTATTTGTTGATGACTTAATTATATTTATAGGACTATCAAGGATTTAATGTGAATTTGATACTATTTATTTTTGAAGCAATGAGTAATTAACCATCTGCCAGTGAAAGAACAGAAATGACTTATCTCTAAAAATAAAGATTAACAAAAGACATTTCCTCTACGTGTTTGTAAAAATGATAACATTTTTTTTAATATTATTCAATAAAAAATCTTTATATGCTTTAATCGATTATAGTAAGGATGTGAGATAATTAAAAAAAATAATTTTATTATTTTAAAAATATAAATCAATGTTTCTCAAAATTGTAAAATAAATTTTGTAAAATAAAAAAATGACACATTAGACATGATTAGTGATAATCGTGATCTTTTAGTGAAAATACGATAATCAATCAATATTTTTCTCTTCTATGAATTAAAAAAGAAAATCGAACCAAGTGTTCGAAAGCTCTACCAATCTCTATAGATACGTATTAGCCGGATACAGATATATTCGTAGAAGCAATTTAACCGAGACGTGATCTGTAAGCTTCAAGACGTCCACGATTCTGACTTCTTACATTACATTTACGAGATATTTTCAGTCAAAATTCGGATTTACACATACATAAACATAGATAGTTGGACATACACATACATATATATTTTATAAATCTCAAATATAAATTTATATGTAGATAATATTTAAGAAAAATCTGAACATCGTTTTCATTTCTAATAATGTCTTTATATTAAATATGTACAAAATTATTATGAATATTATTTTCATAATTTATTTGTTGTATAAATCAATCGATGAAATTCAATTATTAAGACTTGCGCTTTCTATGAAATGAAATCGTTATCTGTGTATTCAATTTAGTAAGAATAAATTAATGAATTATTTTTAATTTTTGACTCGATTAAATACATTGCTTTATTTATTTTTTTTAATGTGTTGGCAAAAATTTTTTTTCCAACTTTCTAAAATTACATTATTACAAGTTAAATATATAATACTATAATAGCTATTGAGCTTTTTATTGTAAAAAAAAATCATATGATATATTTTCGGAAGCATGAATTTTTATGCATTTACAGCAACACGCAAATGCATATGAAAAAAGAGCATCGTTTATAAAAATCACATAAAAATATTTTATTGACGATTTTATTTTAACGCGAGCCATCAAAATTTTAAGACGCGTAAACAGATAATTCCCGATATTTCGATAGTAAAACGCGGAAAACGGACACTGCAATAGTATAAATTTTCCGCTAAAAACGCATAAATAAATTCGAACATTAATATATTAATAAAAAAAAATGTACAATAATAATACGTATATAATATTATAATACTCGACCACATTCACATTATACAATGGCTATTTTAAAAAAAATATATATATATATGTTCCAATATAGCGTTTTGCGGTCCACTAAAAAAACATAAAACCATCTCTGTACGTAATAACTTAATTGCACATTTCGGGTTTTCGGTTCGTAACCGCTAAGAAACATTCGTGTTCGCGTTTCGAACGAGCGTTTGTAAGTCTGTGCACGTGTAACGCGAGCATTTCATGTTTACTTTAGGGAGAATTTTTATATCGCGATGCGTGTATTTTCCGACGAAGTATCCATCTTCTTGTAAGATTCGATCTTTGTATATATAGAAGAGCATTTTTATTGTGCTTTTTTTATTTATTGTGTTGAGATATTTTTTTGATTTTTTTTATTGAGCGCCATCTCTGGGTCAATAAAAGAAATTTTGTTTATGTTTGAGAAACACAGAAGCTGGAGCGTTTACGAGAGATGCTAATGTTATATATCGGATTCTTTCCGGGAAGGAAGTGGATACAGTTATTCTAATATTAAAAATATACTCTATTTTAATATATTTTAAAATTAATATTATGCATGTATTTAAAATATATTAGTATAAAATAAATATTGCAATAAAAAATATTTGAAATTATATGACGCGTTTATTTATTTTTAATTAACATATAGACTATTTCATCAAATAATATTGTTCATATTTATTTATAATAATATATTAATTTATTTATTTTGAATATTAAAAAACATTGTAGAAAATTATTATAGACCATTTTAACAATATTATAGCATAACGTAAAAGTGGAGCATAATTTCAAAGTAAAGATTACTTTTCCAGCGCCATGTATAAAACGTTTTTAATTACATCGAAAAATCAGTGCCGTAGACGAAGATGATTTATACGCGTTTTTAATTTCGATTTTTATTTCGTCCGTCGTTAAAAAAAAATGGCGAAATACGAAAAATCGATAATTACATTTCGGACAATAAATAAAAAATCGCATCGGACGCGCGTTATTAATAAAACTCTCGTTTTAAGATCCATCAATCGTTTCGGAAACGATTTCGTTTTTATTATTATTATTATTATTTTTATTTTATTGCGTCGAAATTTTTAATATTTTACGTATTTATATATTGCTCGTTTTAAACATGACAATTCAACGATACATTATCGTAAATTTTAATTTTAAAAAATATATTGCTTTAGTAATGTTTTTTTTAATGAACGGTTGACATGTTAACAATTTTAATAAGTAGTAGATATAATTTCAAATATTTTTTTTAAATTATAATTTTGTTGATGTGTGTCTTATATTTATATAATAATAAGAAAGAATCTACAAGGTTGATATTTGCCATATTTTAATCAAAAATTATATTCGAAAATTGTGATTTCAGAATAAATCATTATAAAATTCAAAAAGGTCAAAAGAGTTTATAAAAAACGATGATGAAGAAGATTAAAGTTAAAAACAAGAATTTTTGAAATTTTTATTGTTCAATATTGTTCAATTAATATTGGATATTCTAAACGAAATAAACTTATAATCGGTTCCATTTAAGTATATGCGTTCTATTCTACGCATTATACGAAAATTTGCATTGATAAATATTTTATATATAACGTATAGTATAAATTGCATGTTGAATGTGTAACGAGATATATATATATATATATATATATATATATATATATATATATATATATATATATATATAAGATAGGATATTTAAAAAACGATTATAGAGTATATATGTTGGCGTTTTGGAATAGCATTTCAGAACGGATAGATGTTATTTTAAATGTAATTATTGGTGTTTAAAAATCGTTCGGCGCGGCTGACGGATGAGATCATTTAAATATACCTAGTGTTTACGCACTCGCGCGCACATAGTGGGAATCTGGTTGGAACATTTGTAAACCAATACCCAAAATGCTGGTCTTGAAAAAACAACACATTTTTAATTTGTATAGTCGACGGAATATCGCCGATGTCGACACGGAGTGGATGGATTTTTTTTTGTAGACGTAGATATGCAGTCGAAACGTAATATATATATATATATATATATTTTTTTTTTTTTTGATATTTAATTACATTTTTTTTATTTCTGTAAAATTATTGCTTTTATATCATAGATGGATATTTTGTGATTGTAATTTTAAGTTGTGATATTATTTATAATAATAAAAAAATGGTTTTATTATTTTGATTTCATTCACAATTTAAGATTGATAATTATTTACTAGTTAAAATAAATATATAAAAATAATATTATATATCTTTCATTTTTTTATTATTAATTATTTACTGTTATTTATAACATTTTTTAATATTAAAAAAATACTATAGTAAGACATTGATAAAATAAATTTTGCCAAGTATGTGATGAACATGAAATAAAAAAAACATGTACTTAAAAATTCAATTATTAAAATTTAAATATATATATATATATATATATATATATATATATATATATATATAATATTTAATACTTATTAAAGATACTAATAATTTATTGATACGATCGTGTTTTAATATTGTTGATTTTTCTCTTATAATAAATTTATATGTAATATTTCATTATTAAAAGTAGAGTATTTCATATTAAAAAAATAAACTAATTGATGAATATTAGTTTAAATAAAATTGAAATTACGAACAGTAATAATTATACACTGAAATTTAATCACTATAACAAGTCACAATTGTGTATAAATATTTTCAAAATTGTGATTAAATTAAAATTTGTATTAATTTAAGAATCGATGAATACAACATAAACGTGTTTAATAGTGGAGGAAGCAAAAAAAAAATATTAAAAAATAATTAAAAATATCGTCAGTTCGCTTGACTTTGCCTATTGAGGAATCGTAAAATGAAATCTCTTTGTGTTGTGATACCATTATCCGCACACAAACTTACGCACGCTAGAAGCTTTCAGGCTACATCAACCAATGACAGGCCAACGAAAGCTCGCTGAAACGTTTAAAAATGGTCTAATGATGCAACACTTGCGCCATTTTTGTTTTTTTTCGTCTTCATAAAACGTTTTATTTTTTCTCTGTTTTCATCAATAATTCATTTTAATTTTCAATAGTTATTAATATTTAATGCACATAATATATTATATATATAATGTATATAATTTCTAGAAAATTTTTCAATGATTTCATATATTAAATAATAAAATTATTTATTAGAAAAGCTATATCATAAAATAAAATATGCTTTATTAAATAGATGATATATTTATTTAATATATTAATGAAAAAAGTAGAATATTTTTTTTTTACAAAAGTTAACTTTTAACTATAAATTAGTGCTTAATCTAGAGAATTTGAGAATCGCTTCAATATCAACAACATTATTTGAGTTTCATTCATATTGTTAATTAACTTAAATTTTAGTTTTAATAATATCTAAATAATAATAATAATCAAAATATATTATCTAACTATCAAGTAATTATTTTAAAAAAACGAAAGTAAAATAATACAAAATTATGCCAACAAAAAAAACACGATCACATTTTCGAAACAATAGAGCATATTTATCGAACGAAATGGATACACAGAGACTCGAGATGAAAAATACAACAAAAAATAATAATAATAATAATAAAAAATACAAGAAAAATTGTTATTAATCTCAGTGAACTAACATAGCAATCACTTGTCATAAACCGTCCGTTGATATGTTGATATTAAAATCGACAATACGGTTTATTTGCATACAAACTTTGTGATATGGTGATCGCTACCGCATGCTATTTTAACAATTATCACTTCAATTGTACACGTGCTTTTGTTTGTAAATCGATGTTTAGAATGTTTAAACTGTGCATTCTACAAACTAGATACGCTTTTACGATTTTACCGCTCGGTTAAAGACTAATTCATACACATATTCTAGTATTGAACTGATGTTATATTTCATTAACGAATTGTTCGAATTTATTCTTCATACAATTTAAATATATATTGAATAAAATTAATCGTTAAAAATTTTATTTCTATAATTTATAATACATCTATATAATTTGATTGTTTTTTTTCTTTCTGATAATACAACAATAATTTTGAAAAAATGTTTCAAATTTATTATTTATTCTATATATACAAGTCATTTATATTGAACTACTTATTGTTTATAAAAAAATATATAAAATTATACTACATAATAATCTATATATTACAAACAAAAATTTAGATTTACAAAAATGAAAATAATATTAATTTTATATTTTCATAATAATTAGATTATTAATATTATTATTATAAAAATAAATCTACGCCAAATATCGAATTTAATTTAATAAGAAAAAATGTGAAATACAGCAGTTTTTCGTTCAAAACGAACGAATATTTTAAAATCATTCACTAATCAAAAAAAAAGCAGCATATCATAATTTGTCATTGAGATATATTTAACACGATCTATCATCGAAAAGGTGAATAGAAAGAAAAAAAAAATATATATATATATATATACGTAAAAATTCGAAATTGTGACGTCGGTAGCGTGTTTATATGTACAAAAATATGAGTGAGAAAAAGAAGAAGAAAAAAAAATGGTGATATACGTGGTTATATGGATGTTGATAGGCGATTATTTTGGGTGAAAACGGTGCGATAGAAAGCGATCTCCAATACAGTATAATTCGTTTTAATGGAGAATGTAAACAGTTTAGGTAATGGAGGAGCAGTCCATCAGCGGACGAAGGCAATCAAATCGGCGGCCAAAGGTAAACACCGAACAGGGACGCGCTGCGACTCTAAAACCGTGTCTCGGGCACGATTCTCAAATGTTGGCGTCTTAGATATTATGATAAGATGGAGTTTTGATGAATGAATACGTTAATACTATGGATATGAATGTTGTATTGTGTTGTAATTCAATTTTTGTTGTCTGTGTTCAAATTTAAATTATTATGTATATTTAATTATTTTTTATTGATTGAAAATTTTTTGTTTTAAAAAAACCATTGTACTAAAAGAATATCTAGAATTTTGAATTATAGAAATAAAAGTATAAATTTAAAAAAATTTAAATGAAGGTCATATTGCTTTTATTTCATATGAATTATCATAACAAATCAACATTTCAGATACTTTTGAACTTTATATTTAGATTTATCAAATTGCTTTGCAATTTTTAAATGATTTTGTCAAAGAAAATTTAATTATATATGAAGGAGATTTAAATATAATTATTGAAATTTAAATCTAAAATATTATAAATTCATAAAATAATTCAAATACAATAAAATGTAATATTTCTGGTCACAACAAAAATTGGAAAAAGTGGAAAAAATATAGTCTTTATAACTAATATTTCATTTTAGATGTACAGTTTTTTTTACAATATTACACTCTTAAAAATATTATATTATTAATTTTATTTATAATTATTTTTTGGATTACTTAAAAAATAAATAAAATATTCTCGTACTTGTTTAGATATTATGAATTGTATATGTATAAATTCATACATTAAAATTAGACAAAAAAAAACAATGCAATAATTATAAAATTTAATTAACAAGTAATACAAGAAGCAACCCTAAAATAAAATCTAAATATTTGATATACATATTCAATATAAAAATAAATAAATAAATTTAACGTGCAAAATGCCGCGGTATATTTTCTCATGCGAATCATTCGATTTAAAAAAATATTACAACACACATTTATCAGCGTATATACTCAATCGTCGCATGTTGAGAACGACAGATCTAAACAGATGTACGTCAGAGGAGAGTTTTTTTAGATTGTTTAATCGCACTGAAAGATTTAGCGAAGAGTAATAAGATAAATGTTTTGGTTTAGTCGGTGTATATCAATAGTTAGGAATGTGATTAAGAAAGGAGGCGCCGTATAAATGTAACTTATTTATAAATAATGATTCTGAATTGAAGAAAAAAAAAATAATCGTTCAAAAAAAAACTGACTCGAAAACAGTTTAAAATCATATAAAATCTGACGTAGACAAATGGACGGCTTCTCTCTCTATTTTTTTTTTCACTCATATTTCGCTAGGTATAAACGATTCCGTTGTGAATAATTTTCAGAATGGATTTTTTTTTAAACAAAGCATTTTCAATTACGCACGAGGTTGACCTCTATTCGGTTAATTTAGATGCGTGAGCTTTGTTTGAAACGAATTTAGAAAGTGCTGAAATAGTAATATGACACATAATTAAAAAGTATATTTAAAACAAATATAACTTTATACAAAATGATCTAATATTAAAAATTATATTAAAAGTAAATATACAATTTTATTTTCATTTGTATCCTTTGGTTACTATAAATTAATTTAATTTTGTATTAGAAATATATAGAGACATCTATATAATTAAATATATACTATAAAGAAACTCTTCGCTTATATTTTCTTGAATATTTGAACTATTAATAATTTAATATTATAATAATAGATGTCTCAATAATTAATTTTATTAAATTAAAATTATTTTTTGATGATTATCATATTAAATCACTGATTATTTTCAACACTGCAACATATTTTAATGCAAACGATCGCTTATTTTTGCATTAATTAAAAAAATCGATTAAAGCGTTACAAGCGTGTGCAACAAAAATTAATTATAAAATGCATGATGTTTTTTTTTATCTAATTAAGATATAATTTTGATGTAAATCTCAACATTAACGTCGCATATTTATCGTAATTTTGAAATATTTTATGCTCGTAAAATAGCTTTTTTTTAATTTTTGCGTATTAATTTCATATTTCGCCTGTTGATAAATCGATGAGATGAAATTAATTATGATAATAATTAATTTTATTTTACAGTTATATATGATTGATTTTTTTAATTAGATTTAAATATTTAATGAAATCACTATCTGCATATTTTTTTATATATGTTTTTTGAACATTTTACTGTATACATATTGCATTAAATAATTACAGTTATACGTTAAAATTTATTTATTTTGGTTTCGATCAATATAGCATTATTTAATCTGATATAAACATTGAAATAGCAATGATCCTACGGATAAAATAATTCAATTATCAAAATCCATCCATCATCTTAAAGCAATAAACAATAAAAAAATACGCTTCAAAATGAACGAATTGAAAAAAAAGGTGATATTTATATCGGAGCTTCGAATCACGATTGCCTCAATATTTTCGTGTTAGTAACAGTAATGTCTGGTTACAACATGATGGATGCGGTTGAAACATTAAAGCTCGATTACTCCTTCATGAGCGTTCAGCATCAACGCGGTTGGTAAAGAATAATTGTGTACGCCTCTTATCCGTAATAACTTCATATTCAAATAAATTATAACATTTTCGAATGTGTATTATACAGATATATTCTCATGAGTAGGTATATTGTAATAGAGTGATCTTAAAATACCTATATTATAAAGTATATTTTTAATCCTAATTTACATACGTATAATCACCTAAAAAAAAGTATCACATCAATACTATTTTTTTTCTTTAAAAGTTTTCATTTTCAATACTTTCGACTCTGATATAAAATCTATTATTTTAAATATTTTTTCTCATTTTTATGACTTCAAATTTATATTATATTCGAAATTAAATTATACCGTTCATCAAAATATATATAAAAATACAGTATATTTATAATATAATATTAGGCAAACAAGATTTTTTTTTAACATAAATATAAGAAGTTTAATGGAAAAAGTTTTAGTTTTATAAAATGTAAAATAATGTATAGTGATATTTTTATATAACACTAATTTTCAAGGGCTAAATTCATGAATTATATTTAAATATATAAATAAATTGAAATATATATTCATAAAATGAAAAAACAAATATTTTTATTTAACAATAAGATGCATTAATAATTATAATATCTAAATAGACATCACAGTTTTATTAATAACCTGACATTTTATATTCTTCATATAAATGAGATTTTCATTTATTTGTCTGCGATTTTGAGTATATAAAATTTTATAAACATGCTGTATATATTTATGTACGTTACTCGAGCATATTAGACTTACATATATACACTTTCCGGACCTCACAAGAACCGAAACATGATCCCATTAAAAACGGGCGCGTGACGGCATACACCCAAAGCAAATTTATATAATATATTATATTTATTAGAAACGATGAAAACGCACAACGACAACGACGACTATATGTAAGATATGTATATATAATGAAAAATTTAAATATTTTACCCGTTTCGAGACCCTTAAATGTTTTATGATTGGTCGTCGTCACCTGTCGTCGTTCGAACGATATATATAAATTAAAGGGTGACACAGTTTAAAAATGGCGTCAATTTGGTAAATTGCATCGTTTGAACGTTTATTATTATTATTAACATGAATTACATGAAAATTATTAACGAGAATTACACGTTGAAAATCAATGTTAAACGATTCGCCGGAAAATTGTCGTTAAGTAATTATTATCAACGATTTGATTGTAATGTCATTGAATTAATTTCAATGTTCATTTTGGCGATCGTACAAATGATTATTTAAATTTTATAATCAAAATATCTATAATAAAATAATTTATTGTATAAATTACTTTAGTTAAATTTTTAATCAATTTAGCATAAAATTGTACTTATTACATTTTTATGCTTATTTTATATTTTTTTTAATATAATAAACTTACAAAGTAAGAATATATATATATATATATATATATATATATATATATATATATATATATATATATATATATATATATATCTAGAAATTCTGATTGGGCGTATAATTACCAATTAGAATCTTGATATAATATTATAAGTAAAATCTATAAACAATTTTATGAAATTATTTTTAGAATAATGTTTTAAATTATGAAATATTTATTTTATATTATTGCTTTATAAAAAAATAAATAAGTATTGAAGCAATTTGTTTTACCTGTAATTTTGTTTTTAAAACATAATTTTTGTATAATTCGTCAAATATTAAGCATTTTTTTAAAAATATCAAAAATTAAATATAAAAAAAATTAACATAAAAAAGTTATAGGAAAAATTTTAAATTATGCACGCCTTAAATTTTTTAATTTATTTCTAATACGCCATTATTAAATATTACATATTTGTTTTAGAGCTTTTTATTTCTTTCAAACCGCAGTGATAATAAGAATATTAATACATATATTAACAATAAATAATAGATAATTATAAAAACACGTTTCTGTGAAAATTAAGAAAAAAACTGTCATTAAATTTAAATTGAAAATTTATGCACACGTGACTAGAATATATTTCACAAAAACAATAAATAAACAGAATTACGCCATTTCAAAAATTAAGAAAAAATATCCGTTCTATTAAATCATACTAATGAATATAATAAATTTAAAAATTTACATAAACAAATAGAACGATTTTTTTAAATAAAAATTTAAAGCAATATTTCCAAGATGAAATTATGCAAGCGTGATTTATATTGGAAATTAAGTGAAATTTTCGAAACAATTCATAAATAAAAAGAGCGCTAGATAAAAAAAAAGAAATCCCGAAGGAAATGATAAATCTGTCTGTTTAGTTTGTTTCGAAGTGACGCAAAGTAATTATTCCAGAGTCATTAGCGCGTCAATATATCACCGACGAAACTTTCGTAACAATCGCCTTTAGTTTGTTTACCATTTTCTTTTTTTTCTGAACACCACGAAAAGCGTAGAAAAACGTCAAGAAAATAAAAAGAAGAAGAAGAATAAAAAAAGACGGTACGAACAAAAGAAATAAAAAAAAATGAAACGGAAAAAGGAAATTTCCCCTTGCTTTTGTACGTCAAAAACAAAGTAACTTCATTTATAAACTATTTCGTACGCTCCGCCCACAACTTTCTAAGCTCCGCCCACTTCTTGAAAGACGCAAGAAGGCGCATCCATAAAATATTTACATCTCTTTCTTATTATGGCGATGATCGCGAGATTCGAAAGAGATAGCGATAATAACAAATAAATGAAGAATTTGACATTTTAATTTTTAAAAAGATTAGACGCCTACATTGAAATGTGTTTAATGTTATAAAATAAATCCACATTTTTAATATATTACATATTATAATAAATTAAAAAGAGCTATGAATAAGAATATTTACTTTAATTAAAATAATAATAAAAATATTAATATTAAAAAAATACTATAAAAAATATTTTATTATATACTCATATTACACTATTTAATATACATATAGAAATACATACTAAACTGATTATCCCAAAAATTTTAATAATTATTATTTATATTGCATTAAAACTATGGAATTATTCTTATTTTAAGTTTAAAATTTTTATCTTCGAAAATCTAATAATTTATTAATGAGAAATATATTCCTATACTTTCTATTTACATTCAATACATTTCTATTTAATTTTCAAATATTATACATTTAAATAAAATAATTTAATAAAATTAAATGAGATTTATTTATATTGCAATGAAATATTCCACATATTATAAATATTTTATAATCACAATATATTATTTAATATAATTCATTGAAAATTAATACGCGACCATTATTGTGATAGGGTTCATTCTATTATATTTAAAATACATATTCATATCACATTTTTCAGTCCATTAAATCAAGACTTTAAATAAGTTTTCAGCCCCCCTACGCTCTTGTATGCATATATAAGATTGATGCGCCGCATATACGTCATAATTATCGTTATTATTACGTGCTGGAATTTTTTATTGAGTTTATAATTTTTTTCCCCATTAAAAGTCGATAAATTTCATGCTCACAAAGCGCTCCTTATGCTAATGTATGAGCGCACGATGAAAATTACCTATAAAATATTTTTCACCCGTTTCAATGTGTATGTAATCGATATACGCAATCATCGCTTGAATAATTTATTCTAATCGATTTTATTCACCGAAAAAAAATCTATCATATAAATTAAAAAATATAATATTTTATTAATATAAAAAATATTTTTATAATAATACCACTCATATACAATAATTATTGTCATACATATTGATGTACTAATAAGCGAATCGTGCTATATTTTATTATTATATATACTTTAATAACACACACATATATATATATATATATATATATACATATATATATATATATATATATATATATACATATATATATATATATATATATATATATATATATATATATATATATATATATACCCTTTGATCCAATAAAATTATGTATCATTATTCTCATTGTATTGATGTTGGTAAAGGGCGGTCTCGTCGGCGTCTTAACAAAACACATTGTATATTGTCTTATGATTGAACCTACATCGAAGAATATACAACGAATATGGATGCCACAAAACCACCGGAAAATATTAATTTTTATTATTAAAATTTTCATTTTTACTACTTACTATATAAAGAAGGAATCGCACATTTCTCACGGTTGTTTCGACCGCGATTATTATTATCACATTATATATATATATATATATATATATATATATATATATATATATATATATATATATTAAAGTTGAAAAGTGTGTATGTTTTTACATCCTGTTGCTTGAATAATTTTCGTGTAATTTAAAAGAAAATAATTTTATTTCGTAAAACGAGAATCAGAAACAGGCATTTTGAAATTAAGATCAAAATCAATACGTGTTTATTTCAATAGGAACTCATATATATTTATATTCATAATATAGTATATTACATTTAAAATGGCGAATGGTGATATATTCTAAAATATCCAATATATATATATATATATATATATATATATATATATATATATATATATATATATATATATATATATATATATATATATATATATATATATATATATATATATATATATATATGAA
Organism: Leptonema lineaticorne; assembly: GCA_024500535.1. Classification (NCBI taxonomy): domain Eukaryota; kingdom Metazoa; phylum Arthropoda; class Insecta; order Trichoptera; family Hydropsychidae; genus Leptonema; species Leptonema lineaticorne. Next base: position 5,308,426 of record JANIJI010000004.1, on the reverse strand, counting down.
ATTCATCTATTTTACGAAAAATAATATAGTATTAAAATATGTAAGTGTTATAAAATCATAAATAATTATTTAATAATTATTAAATTGATTAAAACGAAATAAAAATTTGATAGTATACACGTCATATAAATCAAAAATATTTTTGCCACCCCTAAAATAGTTTTAAAAAATCTTCCACAGATGTCTATATAAGAGCTCTGTTTAACGGTCGACATAACGAACCGAGGCCCACCCAGTTAGTATTTTATCCTTTTTCGACTCGCATCGGCGACGGTGTATGGTCGTTTCATTCTGTTTTTATCTCGTCGAATTGAAGATAAAAACGACCAATCTCTCGATTGCCCCGTGTGGGAGTCGCGTAATTTATATGACGCACTCGTATACATGTATATAATCATATTTATGTATAAAACGTATTGTTTATACCTACAACATTACTTATAATATACAAAATTTTCTATATAAAATTTCATAAATATATGTGAAATAAAATTAAACAAATTAGTATCTTATGGGTATGAATTTGTTTTCCAAATTTCATAGTATTAATTCATTTTCAATGAAATATTAGAAATATAATATAAATATGCATGTATGTGTATATATAAAATATATATGAAAATCTCATATTATATAGCACAATTTGAAAGAATAACGACGTACGCCATTAAGAGCAAAAGCGTTAATTGATTCAATATAATGAAGATGTTGGGAAGAACGCACCATTCGAAACGTGTGCGTTACGCTCAATTAAACTATACGCATCCAAAAATATACGCATTCACGATTATATATGTGTGCGTGTATTCTATACAGAGTGATAAAAATATATGATATTTCAAAACTTTTTCTTCTATACACTGTTTATGATAATAACTAAAAAGAGTTCGATTTAGAATATTTTCTTGTAGCTGAAACTACGCCATCTATACGTATAAATTAGTAAACTCATTTCTGATTTTTATTTACATGTTTTATTTTAAATAATATATAAATACTAATATTTTTAACTTTATTCTACAATTGAAGTGTTAACGTCAGTATTATAGCAGATCACCTAATAAACCAATTATTGTTAATTTTTTATTTTTTTAGTATATATATATATAAACTAAAAGTAAATTAAAGATTTTTACGGTAACTATTGGAGACAAAAATAAATATTTTCTATAAATTTTCATATCAGAAAAATAAAAAATAATAATTATATTATATTATTAGATGCTGAAACTTTGAATATTTATATTGAGTTGTTCAGAATGAAAGAATTTTAATCTCAATTTTCACCATATATTTTTTAAACATTTATTATTTTTTGAATCACTCTGTATACGTCGATTAATAATATAAAATGTATTGCCACAAAATAGAGTGTTTCTTAAACATTTCGATATTGCTCTTTCTTCTCTATCACTCTCTTTCCTTTAATGGCCGTTTTCCTATGTTTCTCTTTCGCACGCATTTATTATATACATTTTACACGTGTATATGTATGCTCGCAAAATAATAGCGGTGCGTCTTTCGTTTAATTAATATCGTAAATCGAGCTACGAAATAATTTAATTTAATTGCCGAAATTTCGTACATTACGCGTATGAAGCTTTTATGCGTGTATGTCTCGGAGAGAGTGTAATCGACCAGAAATAATTGTTGAAATTATTTTTATTGAACTGTCAAAAAAAAAACATCTATATAAAATAAATAATTTTCAACACAATGAACGTCAAATGGAATATTTTATTTAATCATAAAAATAATATTAGTAATCAAAGAAATTCATAGAATAATAAAGATTAAAGAATATCTAATTTAAATTTTTACATAATATTTTTATACCCACATTATTAAAATATAATATTAAAATAAAATAGTTTATAGCGTAGCTTTCATATAATAAACGATTGAATAGCCTTTTGAAACGTACACTAAAACATTTTTCATGTCTAATTAATAGATTTCATAAGTCTAATTTAATTTTACACAGTAATAAAGCGACCCATCGGGTAGTTGAAACTGCCTCTGGGTTTCTGTTAACTAAATTGAACCAGTTTACGATTGATCTACTTTTTTTTTCTCGTATCATTATAACGTTTTATCGTGTCGGACATTGATAAAAAGAAAAGCGCGCTTTTAATACGGGAAAATTAATTATGAACTATTATTATATGCTAATTAATATTAAACACGAATAAGATTGAACCGCGCTGCAAGTTATATTATAAGAGTTAAAAGAATATATTAAATAATTATATTGAAATTAAAATTCATGTAAATCAGAAGTTCGTATTTGAAGTTTCGTAATATTGATTTAAATTTATAGTCATGTTCCGTCGTTTTAATTATGACTATTTTTTATGAATTATTGATGATCGTAAAACGCATTAATCATTGATAAAATGATATGAAAATAATAATAATTGTTAATCGTTTCTTGATTTCTTGTCCAATGTTGTATAATTAATTAAATATGTACAATCGATATCAAGTTATGGCATCTAATAATATATTGAAATTTATAGATTTCTGAAATGTCAAGGAAACCTAAAATCAATAAACGATATCAATTTTTCATTATTAAATATAAATTGTTGAATTTATATTTTATGTTATATACAATAAAATAAATTAAAATGTATTAAATCAACTAGAGACAGTTATTTTTTATCGAGTCATCGAAAAAAGTAACATCGATGGTTATCGTTAATCAATTCGTTATATATAAGAAATTTATCGGGTTTATTAGACTTTTCTTAGGCAATTTATATATTAGATTCGTTTCGTTTCGTTCCGATCGCCATATTGCGCCCGTTTAACGAATAATAACAATAATAAAGCAACCGAAATCATCGAATTAAACCGAAAATTAAGATAAGTGCATTTTAGAAAATACCGCTTTTCAGTTAGCGCTTTATACATAATGATATATATTAGTATATTTATTATTATTATTTATATATTTTATAAATCGTATAAATTTTTAAAATTTTGTATAAATAAGAGGACAAGGCTTTTTTTGATATGCTATGATGTCATAATTTATTTATTTTTTTATATTATTTTATTTTAATTTATGCATAATGAGTTAAAATCAAAATTCACAATGTTTGTTTATAAGCGATAATTTTGAAATGAAAAAAAAAATATTTCTATTAGTATTTATCGATTGCTTAAGATCAAATTAGACAAACGATAAAATATACATAAAACAGTTTTATATACGACGTCGCATATATATAAAAAAAAATCATATATATTCATTGTGTCGATCTTCCTTTACGACTCATTGTTTACGCCGAGAAAAACCAACAGTTTATTAATTACATTTATAAATTGCTTATATTGTATGTTGAATTCAATTGACGCGCGATTACACGCTTAATTTCCTTTATTGAATGCTTATTGTAATTATACTTTTTTTTATTTTTTATTGTTTTTTTTTCATGTAATATGAAAAGACGGCATGTTGACGATGTATGAAAATATGAAAATTTATATACCAACATGTTTTTAAACATGACATTTTCGACAAGTATTACGGATAGAATTACTGTAAGCGCGATGAAAAATTACGATTTAATTTAAAAACGGGCAATTATTAAACGCGCCAGTGGCGTGCGTGCTTCGTTCGATCGGTTATAAAATTCAAAAATATCTTAATTGATAAAATAAGTGTAATTTTATTTTATTTCATAAATTCAGATAAATAAGAAAAAAATTTAAAATTTCTAAATAAATATTTATTACAAAGTATTAGAATGAATTTAAAAAAATAAAATTTTTAAATAACCATCTTTTTCATCATATTGTATACATATATAAAAAAAATAATATCATATAATTTTTTAATACATATTTTTTATATTCACATAACGTTTTATATATACTTATAAGCTTATATATGTTCAATATGTAAAATAAACGAATCGCTAAGTGCCATAATCGATTATGGCATTGTTCGCGCTATATAAAAAGCGGAATAAATATCAAGCAGTCAATTTAACAGTTTTCGAAAAATAAAATCGCTCGTTCAAATTTGACAATTGAAAATATGTGTAATTTTCTATACAAATATATATATATATATATATATATATATATATATATATATATATATATATATATATATATATGTGTGTGTGTAAGTAAGGAAAATATTGTTTGAGAAATGATAAAAATGGATAATTATAATTTAAATTCACAATACTCAATAAATATTACATCGTCAATAATATTATATTTATCATCAAATAAATCATTAAATATGTATATACTAATCTTTCCATATATGAAAATTCACCTTTTCAATTCTTAAAAATTTAGTATCCAATATTAAAAAATCATAATGGATGTGCAAAAACTTTAATTTAAAGCATAAAATGATAAATTTTCATATGTCAGATTTAAATTGAAATAAATAATCTATATATAAAATAATATTATAAATTATATTTTTATAATAAATAATAGTATTATAATTTTTTTATAAGTTTTGTTAAATCAGTAGTATAAAAAGATTCAATAAAGAACTGGAGACTAATTTTTTTTAAAATAATAAATTTTAGTCTAGTTCTAGGAGACATATGATTGTATCGATCGAATTCGAAGCATAGTCGCATAGCGTCGCGAAAGTAGAGAACGTGTCCAAAAAAATGAAATGAAAAAAAAATGGCATCCCATACGACAATACGAAGACGAAAATTCGCGGATCAAAATTTAATAAATCAATCGCGGCTAATTAAATTTATAACCGTGCCGGGTGTCGATCAAGTCTCGCCTCGAGACGAGAAAGACCCGACCGAGAGGTACCAAAGCCGTAATTACTTTCCTTAAAAGGCAACACAAAGGGGAAGCCGACTCCGACGCCGTTCCGAACCGGTCCGGATTAAAATCCGACACACTCCAATCGAATATGATCCTTGTGCGAAGTTAACATAAGGGCGATATTAGCGCCGACGCTGAGGGCGCGTTGAGTCGTTGCTCTGCGGCGCGCGAGACGTGTCAAAAAGGGTTTATTATATCACTAAACACCTCAGAGGCGGACTCGAAGAATAAATTCTTATTAATTATAATTCGATAGCGGCCGTGCCGTGTCCGATTCGACTTTTCGACGCAATAAAATAACGCTAGTGCGTTTCCGATTGCGATAACAGTGCCACACATGGTATATATATATATATATATACATATATATATATATATATATATATATATATATATATATATATATATATATATAAACAATACTTATTGTTGAGTTTCAAAGCGCTGGTTTTGTGATTTTAGTAATTAAAAAAATATTTTATCACTCTTTTCAAATACTAATTCGTATCTGAAAACTTTCATTTTTGATACCATGGTTTTATAAGAATTTGAGTAAATTTCAAAATCACAATATTCTTCTATCAAAACTAAAACAAATCAAAAAATTATTTATCATCATGTATACTTATTTATTACATTAAATCTTAAGGTACAGTTTCTAATTTTAATTTAAATTATTTTAAAAATATTCGTGGTATATTTGTGATACTACAACTATTTTTAAAATAATACAAAATTATTCAAAAAATATTTTTTGAAATATTTTATTAAGTAAATGAATGGAGTGATGATCTTTAGAAAACCAAAACCTTTTGTTGAATTCAATAACTCCAATTTATTTCACAGTATTAAATCGTTTAAATATATATTCAACCTTTAGACATATTCATTTAAAGAAAATTTGCACATATCTTTTTTAAAATATTTCAGAATGAAATTTAAAAATAATATACTGCATATTTTAAAACACTTCTAAATAAGTGTTACAAACATTTATAATTAAAATATTAACTAAATTAAAATTTTTAAAAACGAATTTCAAATTATATAATACGTAGATAAACGCACGCCACTGCATGATCAGAAGTCAAACACATTTCTCAGAAATGCACTATTTACGTGGTAATACGATACTATATTTAGATTAAATAAATCGAACGACGAGTGTGCGCACACGTTCACGCACGCACGAATTACTATAATATAATTAATATTAATAGAATACATCCATTAAGTAATCACATCCGTGCGGTGTTATCGTAATAATTTGCCGCGAAAAAAGAAATAATATTCAAAATAAAATAAAAATAAGAAAAAAAAACGTGGCACATGAACGAGTTTTTAATAATAATAAGACGACGATGGAGAAAAAAAAGTGCAATAAATAACAATAAATGTACGCGCGTCGAATGAGCATATAAAATATTTTATATTGCAAAAAAATTCCCCCTTCAAAAGACGCGATATAAATATAAATAAGGCCTCGACACTTTCGGAACACCCTCGATGTGCCGCGGTTCCACGATGGAGATATTTTATTAATTTTATAAACACGACAGGGCATTGCTTTTTGTGGTGATTTTATTATTATTTTATTTTTATTAATTATGATAAGAGATCTTTTTGCTTCAAATACTTCTATGCAAATTTTTATTATTAGAATTTTCGTACGAATCTTATATCGAAATATGATTTTCAATATAAAATAAAATTTCTCACATTTTTTTTTGATGCAGCATATACAATTCAATATATAATTGTTGAAATTAATTTTCCTTTCAGATCCTGTTGGATTGTTATATCGATCACAAATTGGATAACTATTGAATCGGGCACAATCTCAGGACTCGAACGCTCGCACGAATGCGAGCTAAATGCTTTTTCCATTTGACTACGTGGCCATCATTAGGTCATTGATGAGTTATTCAAAATATATGAATTGAAGCCAGTCATGATTTCAATTTCACATTCGCATCGAAAGCCGCATATCGGGTTTCAAGCGTGCGGCGATACGAATGTGAACCGCATTTGACGGCTATAAAGCACGGAAGAGCGTTTACAGGTGCGCTAAACCATTTTTTTTTCAACAATAGATTTACGACAACGTGTTTTACGACCGTTTAATTATTTTCTTCATAATTTTCCATCATGACTCGTTTAGAGTTATAATTAATTTTAAAATATAATTAAGTGACTGCTTAGAGTTGTTTTATTACAATTAAAAGCGCGTTCGCATGCCATACGCCTTATCGAGATCGCGGGAAACGTTTGAACGCGCATTAATTATTAATATATATATATATATATATATAAACGTTAAAATTTTGCGCATAATTTATTTCCAATATATTTAGTATTATTATTATTTTTTTCACAATTTTTCGATTCGTTATCGGCGTTGCGAAATCGCAATTTTGGGATTTTTTCGCATTAATTATCAATTCTGAAGCGTTTCGGAATATTCGCTATTCGCATAAGTGATTCGAAATATTCGCGATATTATCTCGGTACGCGATAACAAGACATTTTTATGGCACCGATTCTCATTACAATTATTACGAAATTATTTTTTAAGCGCGCACACAATTTATTTCGATGTTTTTACGGCGTAACGCTTCGGGTGAAGCGTCTAAAATGGCTTTTTCAAGCTTATCATCGATCGATGAGAAAAAAAAGCGAGCTTTTTTTCACTTCGGCATAATTAATTTTTAATCAATTACATCGTATCGATGATTTCGAAGAGTGAAAAAAAAACTAATTAATTAATTTTTGCATATTTTATTATGAATGACGGAATACGTTTAATTTCATTTATTATTCACGTGCTCATGTTGAATATTTATTATATATAATTTGTTTTTAAAAGAGTATATACATGGTTAGTATTGAAATGAGCATAATCTAATCGAAATCGGCATATTTTAACGCGATGAATCATTGAATTTTATGAATAATTTTAAAATTACGAATTTATCATTGTTAGAATAATATTTAACCGTGGTAATCGTTAGTCAAAATTTGCAAATTTATTAAACATTAAAAATAAACAAATTTACGGTAACGTCGTTTGTGAACATTAAATTTAAGTTGAATTTTAATGTATTTAATTTAAAGCGAGTTTTTTATTTATTTATTTTTTCTATACATCATAAAAGGAAAGTAGGAATATTTTAATATATTATAGATTTGGAATAACAAGCACAATATAAACTTATCAAATATTTTCTTTTGACCTTTTTTGTATAATAATAAAGATCCACTCTGATATAAATCATCGCCTTTTATAGACAACGTGTTAATAACAACGAAACCATCACTCACATTTAATTATCTTTTCTTCCATATTGAGTTTTAAAGTAACTATTTCCACATCAGTAAAATGCTCAAAGATTTTAAAAATTCGTCTTTAGAAACATATTTAAAAAGCATTAATCTTTCTCCATTGAGTTCCAGTCAATATTCAGTTTTTCATCCTATATAGTAAAATCAAAGTTTTATCGTTGTATTTATATAATAAAAAATCAATAACATATCAAACAAATTATTATTGAATACAAATAAAAATAATGTGAGAGGAAATATCGTTGTCAAATCGTTATTTTCGTCGACAGCTACCGCACCGAAACCGATGGTTGCGCACCGGCACAGCATCCCGGTTGCAGAGCAGCGGCTTTTCTTTGGTTCACGAATCACAAAGGATGCCGCCTGCTATATTAGTATTAAATGCTAAACCACTTATCACGCAGGCCCACACTGGACAATTCACTACCAAATGCCCGCCATATTATAATATTTTTATGAAATTGTTATGAAAACGTATTGGAAAAGACGAGACAGCGAATAGATAGACATATATAATAAAATAAAAATAAAAATATATAATATATATATATATATATATATATATATATATATATATATATAAAACAGCTCGATTTCATTGTGTTAAGTTTCGCTGTGCTAAAAACACCAGCCGCATATAAATTCTTCAGATATCGCTTTTATAAATTACTGGGAGTGCGAAAAATTTAACAAACCACTTTCTGCTAATAGTACTTTGGACGTATCCTCTACACCGAAATAAATATATATATATATATATATATATATATATATATATATATATATATATATATATATATATATATATATATATATATATATATATATATATATATATTTAAGATATATACGCCGAATGAATTATTCGCAATCAGTTATTCATCCCCTATTGTTGCGAATTAATTGCGTTTATGTCGGATCTCGGCTTTCATTAGTGCGAATTAATTTATCGATTTAATTATTTAACGCCAAAATTCTTTATGAATTATGTATGCATTTTTATTATATATATATTCGTTATATTTTAGATAGAGATTTATTATGATTGATGAAATTTTGTAATAATCATTTTCAACGATCAGCGAATTAATTTTCTGATTTATTTTGAATCGGTTGATGATGAATAAATGATGTAATGTGTGAAATTATTTAATAAAATTGTTATATATTTTTTACTATATTTAAAGCGTTATTATGATTTGAATATATTCGTATCTTGAGCGATTTTTGAGTGAAAAAAAAAATGTGTATGAATTGAAAATATTTATCATCATCGCGACGATATAATTAAGAATGCGCCGTACAAAATGAAATATTACGAATTTATTAATACATGATAAAATTTTATTTTAACGAATAGATTTTTCGGGGGATTGAACCCGAGACCACACGCATACTAAAGTCACGCTATAATCGGTCGTGTATCATTCAAAACGAAAAATTTCACCATTAACATAATCGTTCATATAGTATAGACGATACACTCGTTACATTGATTTTTTTTTTAATCGATTCGCAATTAGTTTTTAATTGATAACACGTGATAACGTTAACATAAAAACGGCGCGCATCCGTGAAATGAAATTTAACGCGAAATTAACAACATGGAAGTGCTGCTCGGAAATAATAATGAAATTATTATTTTTTTGTTTTGTTTTTGTGTTGTTTTTGTTGTTGTTATTTTAATTTTTGCATCACACTCGCGTGTGGTCTTATATAAGCTCGAAGTTTACGCTCTTGCAAAAAGAGCGTTCTTTGTAATCGGACAATCTCCGTTATTATGATCATCGTTAGTTTTTATTATGCCGCCGCGTAACGCTAGAACATAAACTTGCATACAGATTGTCCTAAAAATATATATATATACATACATACCGGTTATATTTATCTAATTATTTTGCAAATTCATCAAAAATAATATAGTTCATTTATTATTATAGTCATGAAATTGTTTTGATAGAATTTTTTCAATTAAATTATTCAAATTAAAAATAGTATTAAATTTAGATAAAATCATAATGAATTTATTTTTCATATTAAAAAAATGAGATTTTCATTCATTGTTATAAAAATTTTATATTATGATTTTTTTTATTCTATAATGAATTATTATATATTAAAATTGTATATATATATATTGGTATTTAAAAGATTATCAAATTATAAATATGAATTTATAAAAATATGTTTTCGGGTCACCTTATATTTATTTATATATTTAAATTGTGTACACGAATAAGTTGTAACGAAATACGAAAAGTTAAATAGGTGCTCATGTTTTTATAGCATGGCTTCTGAATGAGTTTGAGAAAAAAAGTGTTTTAAGTGCGTACTTAACCAACTAAAAATATAATAATTTGTCGAGCGGATGATTCTCAAATATTGTTCTTTTACATACACTTGTATTCTTTGATTCGGACCGCTAATGATATAATAATTAATATATATTTCAAAATTAGCAATTTTAACTAAAATGATATTTTTGACACAGTCGATTGAGAATTTTTTCATCACAATTATTATTCAACTTTGCTAAAAATCAAAGTTTTGAAAAGTCGGATATTTTGAAAGGTCACTATTTTACAATTTTTCATACACAATTTACGTTTTCGTTTTAAACACTTATTAAAATATTTTTTTTTTACAAATATTTTAAAGTTCTTTAAAAAAAAAAAGAAATAAACCGGAATATGTTAAGGTGAAACCGTGCAATTTTCCATATTGAACACATCAACCGAAACAGGATCCAGCAGTTCATATTCGTCTTCGTTATAACGAGCTAGTCCATCGGTCAATATGCTCACCTTTGAGCTGAAGACCTCGTTGTAAAAGGGAAAGAATTCTTCCTACCTGGATTGGAAGCCGTCAAACTAATTCCCGGGAATGTGTTGAACGATTCACATTTTGACACCACCGTAATGAATCTTCCGCAAAGCAGGGTTGAGCATGGGAAAAATGCCCACACACGCCGATTACACCTTTTTTTTCACATCATTTTTTTTTCATTTTGATTGCTAGAATATAATCGAGCAGGTATTTCATTTTTTACGTTGCCTACTTCTGTATAAAAAGTATCCGAGGTATATCATAATTAGATCCACAATTGACATTCATATGAATCTCGCAAAAAAAATACGTATTTAATATGAAAACGCCTCATAGAATAAAAACTTGTCAAATATCAAATATGTTCATCAGTTGCCAGGATTTCGTTTAATTTTTAGTCATTAGTATTTTAGTATATCAATCTGAAATATATTTTGAAATGTGTTAGCTAATTTAATTTCAAGAGGAATAAAAATAAATTTTAAGTAATGAAATGTTTTATGACGTGCCCTTATATATTCGCCCTGCAGTATATAACAGTTTAATAATAATAATAAAATAATAACGAAATTAATGCGGCGCACGGGAGGCCTTATAGTAAAGTGTCCGCCATGCCGGCAGCGAACCGGCCGATTAATCGGCCTCTAATTAAATTTCAGCAATTAGCCTCGGCGTTTAAGATCTTTCGCCTCTGAAGCGCGGCGTCCTTTCGCGTCCGTGCGCGTCTGCGTCGGTCTTTTTTAAAGCCTTTGATGTTCGCCGACGTCGGCGAAACATCAAAGAGATTTTTTTTCCGAAGCGCTTCCAGCGAACGATCGCGCGCACGAAACGTCGTAAGCGACGCTAACCGAAGCCGTTCTCGGGTTCAACGCTCGCGAAATTCGAAAATCGGAGGCGAAACGGCGCTTACAGCGTTTTTCCACTGGACTATGAACGTCGAGAGGTGTATATAAACCGCGGGTTAATTCTCGGCTATGCGTTTTTTTTTTAATATTTCATTCTCATTTTGTTCTTTGGTTCGACTTTCGACTAGGGTGACCACGATTTTAGTACGAACTTAATGTTAACCTACTTAATTATACGAACTAAAAATATTTAATCCTTTGCACTCGAGAGGTGCCATTTGTTCGCCACTTGGATTTAATTACCATACGCTTTCTGTGTAATATTATGAAGTATAAAATGACACTCTTTTAAATAGAAATAATATTTTCGTATCTTAAATTATCTTGCAACCACATAACCACAAATCAAACTGCATTTTCGACATTAAAAATAATTGAATTTTTTTTTAGTTCAAATTTGACAATCTTATCAGAAGAATTATTAAAATTAAAATATTTAATCCGTATAAATACGGAATAATAAAACGATTGTGTATATAAGTATACTTTAATATACAATTTTTTAAGAAAATTTTTAAAATGATAGCAAATTTTTTTTTTTCAGTAAATTCATATATTCTATATAAAAAAACCACAGTGAAATCCATAAATTATCATAGAATATTTTTGATATTGTACGATTAAAACGTAAACGATGGTCGCCCTAATATGCTTCCAGCATCCGACACGAGGGATTACGTTCTCAGCAGAAGAGGTGAGGCCGACACGTGTTAATTGGTCTCAGTTATAAAGCTCTCAAATATTCAAAAGAGCATAAAATTATATTTTCACCTCATTGTTTGCCGGACGCGCTTTGAACCCGGAGCGGCGGGCTCTTTCAATCGTTCTACCCTTTTGACGGCTATCATACTTTGCCTATTTAAACAATTTCGTGCACAATTAATATATATATATATATATATATATATATATATATATATATATATATATATATATATATACGCACACTTATATATATATATATATATATATATATATATACGCATTCCTATAGAAATATTTATAGTAGAATAATATAGAACATATTTCAAATTTTGAGATATAATTTTAAATATTGAAATAAATGTCTTCAATTTAAATCGACAATTGTATTGAATTTATATTATAATTATAATATATATTTTTTTAATAATTATGCGGGTTTGTACACTTAGATTCTGAGAATCTCAAATCTTAGTAATGGAATTTAACCATTCTGTAGTTAAGTATTTTTTTTTTGTATTACTTATAGAAAAAATAATAGAATAAAAATCACGCAAAATAATCATTATTAAATCGAAAACATGTATGTTTTTTTTTTGTTTTATAATGTGTATAAAATATTATATAAAAGTAATAAAAAAGAAGAGTTGCAATAGTGAATACTCATTGAGCAGTTTAAATATAATGTAATATGAAAGACTCGTGAAATTGCCTTAAAATAAAATTATATATTTTGAAAATTATTATTTTTGTAATCGCAATTTATGATTCTAAATCAAATATTAAATATTGACAGATTTGATTTATTACAAGAAAATGTTGAGAATTCCAAGATAAATCATTTACTGTTCTTCATTCAATGACAAACTCCAAAAATTTTTCATATGAAGAATAATGCATTCTTGAGAGAAAAGTAAAAGGATAAGGATCAAAAATTAATCCCATGTCATATTTTTTGAATGAAGTGAAGCAGTTCACTAGATTAACACTAAAGAGCTTAAGGATTATGTCTTACATCAATGAACTAGTGATTGAAAAATATATAGTTTAACTAATTCATTTGAAGATAAACGCGATAATATAATACATATTCGTTTATAGTAATCGTATAATCGGAAATAACTCGCGATTATTATATTATAATCAACAATCGACTGTGCATCGCGAATTACGCGATAATTGCTCCATTATGATTTACGCCGCGAAACAGTGAAAATTATTCACCATTATTATTAACCGAGATGCATCCGGAAAATAAAATATTAAACAGTCATATAATTTTACACGTCGTCCATAAAATTCGAAAAATACACAGTTCATAAATCATAAAAGCACGCACTTATTTATATGCACACACGAGATCAATCGAATCTCAAATTTCTGCTTCGTATCAAAACCGTCTCCCTTTTTCTTTTTCGCACACGTTCACGTGTGTATGTGAAGCGTCATTATTCGGTTTTTATTGACGCAATAAAAATTACATAAACAGACTGATCCGTCGGTTCGGCATTATAAAAATTTCCGAAAAACCGTTGATATTAAAATGGCAGTGAATGATTAACAACCGGACAGCTTTTTTTTTTTTCTCTTTTAATACTCGGTTTTGGTCCGTTAATGACTGCAAATGCGCGGCCGCTTTTTCTTGGGCTTCGAAAACCGACGTTTAATATTTTATTATTATTATTATTATTATTATTAGTATTTTAGATCGTTTTTTTTTTATTTTATCGTTGGATTTTTCGTCCTTTTCGGACTCATTTTTGCGACGGTCACGTGATGTTAAGGTGTTAGATGGGAGGGTAAAATTTTCAAATTACGTTAAAGGTCTGTGTTCAGACCGTTGCTAATCGCTTTGTGTTAAAATTTTCACTAATGTGCCATTAGCGAGCGTACATTAATCATAGAAAACTTGAATATATCCAGATTATACTTTGAAAATGCTGTTGAAACCATTAAATTTACCCATCTGGTGTCTTTTTGATGTATCGCTTCTGATATATTGTTTTAAAATTTTCATCCAAAATCGTGTTTATAAACTATTAATAATAATGAACACAAAGCATGTAATCATTTTTAACGATTTCAATATCATATAATACATACATATTGAAAATATTATATAATTAATGTTGATTTTTAATGGAAATATTTAGAATCATTCAAAATATTCTAAAAATAATATATTTTATTTGATCTATATAAATCTATTATGTTCATTATAAATAAAATAAAATATTTTTTTATCCAGAAATGTTCAATCTTTTTCAATTTCTCATATTCATATTAAATGTATCGAACTAAGTATATTTTTTTAATTATATTAATCATAGTAAATATTTTTTTTACTTGTATATCCAAATTATCGTAAACATTTTATTTAAATATTTAAAGAATTCAATTAATAAAATAATATTTTGTTAGTGTCTTTCAGCAATAAAATTTATGTTTTAAATGAGTCAAATTCATCAATTTTCAAGTTCAATATAATTTCAAATACAATTCTTGTAGATATTCTTTAATAATGATTAATAATTTTTAAATAGTTGAGGGTGATTTTTGGAATAAAATGATTGAAAAAAAAAATCAAAATAAATTGCACATATTTTTTTTATTATTTCAATCGTTATATATGTTACAGTTAAATTCGTCACACTACGTTGAAACGACTATAAATCGAACATATTTATTCATCTTCCTCATTATTATCATTATTATTATTTTTCTTTCACTAAAAGCCTTATATTTTTATTTTAATTTAATTTATGTATTGTATTTTCATTTAGATATCTACAAAAAAAAGGACTCTTTCACTATGCATTAAAAATGCGGCGCACATACACACGCACATTTACATATATTTGTACACCGAAAAAAAAGGATTATTTTCTACGTATTTTTAATGTTTAACAAATTCATGACACAATTATACATTTAAGTTTTTTTTTTAATATGATATTTACTAATACACAATTTTAGATTTACTCCAAAAATAGACTATCGAGTTTATAAAAGATGTTTTTGATATTGAAAATTATGTCAGATAATCTATTTTTGGAATAAAATCACATTTTTATTTTATTATTATAATGTATATATTACGACTATTATTCTATTGAATATTAATCTTTATAAATTTATATTATTAATGATTCATTATGTCAATATTATTATTGTAAAAGAATGTTAACAATGAGATCACAATACAATTAAAGGGATGGGGTTTTACTTTTTTTTCCATTTAAACATATTTAATTCGTTTTCTTTAATATTACAATTAATACATTTTGGCGTAATAATTTAAGATGCACACTTAAAAATATATGTAAATTCGTCAAATCGTTATTTTTTTTTAATATTATTACATATGTATATAAATACAAGTGTTTTTATTTTATTAAGCATTCTATATTACATTGATTTTTTTATATTACAAATATTATATAATACAATTATTATATACATGTTAGTGTGAATGTTGATTTTTAATAAATATCACAATTAATTATTATTAATTAGTACAATATTGCATTTTTATTTTTTTCCCTTTTTAGGATAGAATGAGGAAATATGATTTTTATAATGAAATAAAAAATAAGAAATTAATTATTTTTCTTTAAAATATAAAGTTTATAAAATTTCATGAGAATATGTACATGTTCTATATTAATAATACTTGTTTATTTAGTATAGTAATTTATTATTATTGAAAAAAAAGTAATAATTAATTTTTACTGATATATTTATAGCACATTTTGCTATAAATATATCACCAAAATTGTTTATAATACTAAAATATTTATAAAAGTTGTTTTAAATTTTTATATTATTATATAATATATAGTTTTCTATGAGAAAATGATTTGTTTTTAATTTTAATTAAAATTTAAAATTTTTTAATAACAACAATAAATTAATGTAATGTAAGATTGAATCATTAATATTTCAAATTATTTATTTCATTTATAAAAATGTTTCGTTTTCTATCCAATATAAAAAAAAAGAAAAAATATTAGGAATTTAGATATTCATCTAGTCTGTTTTTAACGTTATAGTAGAAATAGAATTTTTTATATTTATACAAATATTTACAATTGCGTCTTTCGATGCCCAATTATATCAATAATTATAACAATTATCTTAATATTTACAATTGATTTAAAACAAAAAAAAAATACTATCACAATTATATATACAGAAAAAAAAATATAAATATTTTATTTTAATATTAATACATTACACAAATTTATGAACGACTCGTATGAGAAAGTTCGTTTCGTTGAATTTATATAATCGTTCGTTTTAGTTGTAAGAGGACTGTTTTTTCACTGATTTTCGTGTAAATTTGATTTTTTTTTTCTTTCACGGTGTGAACTTTGACGAAAACAGTCCTCTGTACTTCTATTTTTGAGCGGAAACTATAAGATTAGTGGCCGCTTCTTCGCTGGCACCCAAACTGACCGCTTTCTTCTTCAATATACCTAAATCGGTGACGTTTTCTAAAAAACTCTTATGCGCAGATAGAACCTTCGCGCTCTCGACGTCCTTTTTCAGCTCTTCCATGTCCCTTTTCAGCTTTGCCCTTCTGTTTTGGAACCAAGTTATAACCTGGGCGTTTGACAGACCGAGAGATGCGGCGATTTCATCCCTGTCTGCTGGCGATAAATATTTTTGGTATAAAAATCTTTTTTCTAATTCGAAAATTTGGTGATTCGTAAATGCAGTCCTCGACTTTCGTTTCTTCTTCGGCTGAGGTCTGTTATTGAACAGATTCAAATGATTCGCCTGACCATCTGTAACAAAACAAAAATATTCTAATTGAAAAATTATACATTAATATTATAACATTTGGCATTAGGTATGATATTTATATAATTATAGATATATTAATAAACAATTAATCATTATTTATATCGCTATGCTATTATAGTATTTATTGGATATTTAACAGAATCGAATATTTTGCTCGGTCAATTTCACGGTTTTATTATAAAATTAACCGACACATCTGCCGCCGCCTTTTGAACCAAAAAAAAAAAAAAAAAATGTTTCAAGGCGCTGGTCGCGTTTTAACGACGCACTCTTCGGCATTTTTACCGACGCCTAAATATTGTATTAAAAATATCGTAAAACGTGTCCGTAAGGTGCAAAATGTGTTTCTTCAAAAAACCGCAACAAGTTAAAGAGTTCACAAGTGAAAAAGAGAAACGTTTTTTAAATGATAAAACGAACGTAGAACAAAATAATAATAATAATAATAGTGTCGACGTCGTCGTTTTTAACGACACTTCTATAGTTGCTTTTTGAGTTTTTTGAATAGATCGTAAAAGTGCAACGACGGTTTTAGAATCGCAATTAAAATTAACAATTGTCGGTTCGACTTCCGCGTTAATGTGACGATAATGTATTTTCAGTTAAGCTATTTTCGAACGACATTTCCTATCGATTGTTTTCCACGTTTTTCCATTTCCATGTCGATTGTATTAATTTTATTTTCTTTTAAGGAATGTAATTGTTCTAAATTTTTAATTTCCTTATAGATTTTTTTTATCTTCCATGAAATCGACAAAATTTTAATTCAAAATATTAAATTTTGATTTTTAAATATTTTTTCTATATATATATATATATATATATAAATTAATATTTTTTTTAATAACTATGACTTTATATATAATAAATTTATTATTTTTATGTAATCACACAAGATTGGTGATTAAATTTCATTTTGCATTTGACGAACAATGATAGTTTTATTCGTTAAAAATATTTCTGAATTTAAATTGATTGCATTATTATAGAGTCGTTAGTTTTATGTCTAACTATAAACATTTTCTTTTTAAATATGAATTCAAGTGGCATTTAGAGACAACGTTTGACCACAAATTTCGCTCTGAGGTATACGGGAAATATTTTAACGTTAATTAGTTTTAGTCTAATTTATTATTATTTTTAATACATATATAAATTTCGTGAAAACCGTTCGTCGATTTCGTTGTTCGCATCGTAGACACGAAAATATTCGTACGTTTATATTAAACGTAATATATTAACAGTGAATAAAATTAAATTTATTTGCGTATAAGTTACAAAGAAACGCGCAGACGTACAATAACGATGATTTAAAATGATTCGATACTTTCACGCGATTTACCGTTAACGGTTCTCAAAACGTGTAAATTGAATTTCTACGATTATTATTATTATATATATATATATATATATATATATATATATATATATATATATATATATATATATAGTATATATTTATGCGACGGAAATAAATCTGAACTTCAGCATTGTTTATTTCAGAATTATTCAAATTTTTCGTCAAAACGTTTCGTTACGCCGAAAATAGAGAGAGGAAAAAAAAACGATGTCGCACAAATTGAATTTTTTACTATTTTGACGAGTAATAAATAAATAACGGCCGGCGATGATAAATCGAAGTAAAAAAGAAAAGTTTGCAAAATATTTTTGTAACATTGTAATATATATATATATATATATATATATATATATATATATATATATGTATGTATATATATATATATGTATATATATATATATATATATATGTATATATATATATATATATATATGTATATATATATATATATATATATGTATATATATATTTAAATGTATTTTTAAAAAAGAAAACATTCGAAGAGAGACTAAATAGTCGTTCGCGCGAAAACCGCAAAAACTAATCGGTCATAATGACAAAATTTTACAACTATCGCTTCGGGTCAAACTAATTTTGAGTTTTGATTATTTTTTATTACTTATAGGTAATATTATTTATGCATATATATATATATATATATATATATATATATATATATATATATATATTGTGGCGGATATTTACTTTCGCATATCTTTTATTTCGATTAACAATTTATTTCATTTAATATTAAATTACTTGAATCAATGTTGAAAATTAATATATTTAATATACATACGTTTTTTTTTTGATTTTCTAATATTAGATTTTTAAAAAATTGAAGACTGAATACGAAGCTAATGACTCTATTGCATAACCATGTCTAAAATTCTCAAAAAAAATAGTAGGTTTTTTTTAAATTCAAATTTTATTTGTTTTTTGTGATTAGAGTTAGACATATATAATAAAAATATAAAATAACTATGTATATTATATAAACGGTTGTGAAATATATATAAAACGATAATAGAATTTTGATTTATTCATTATTTTTAAAATGCCGACGAAAAAATTGTAAGAATTTTACTAAATTAATTTTAAACATATATAATATTAGTAGGTAAGAATTAATTTTTATATTAAAAATAATTTATGATACTTCATAAAAATCTGGTGAAAATATTTGAATACTACATACACACAAACATTAGCGTTGAATAAATTTGATTTAATTATACAAATTAATAATTTAAATAATTCACAAAAATTTATGAGCGAATATTTTCTATATACGGATAAATATTAATATGAAATACTTTACATACATAGATAAATATTAAAATTTAATCATTTTTAAATGAAAAAAAATTAATTAATATATATTTTATAAAGGGTGTTTATATATTGCAAATTATACACCACTGAATTTAATTTATAATTTTATATTTTACTTTACATCGCAATTATTAGTCATAAAAGCGTAAATAACGAAATATCGAAAATAGTATTGAAGAAAAAAAAGGTATTTAATTCGTTCCCGGAATATCAATATTCCCACGAATAATTACTAAACATGTGTACAGTGTATTTATTTTTATTTTTTTAAGCTTTCATAATCATTAAAGGAATTATTAGTCGATTAATATTCACGCAACGCTAATCCCTTTAATGAATATTATTGCGATTATTATCGCTATTATATAGGAATTCGATTGGCATTTTACGACGAATAAAAATCTACAATTACGCTTTTAAATATATATTTGTGTGTGTGTATGTATGTGTGCAAATGTGTTTATACGTAGTAAAATAATAATTTTTTGATTAATACGTCAACTCGAAGGGGGGTATTTTTGACTTGTGTGGTCCCCAAATCGACTTAAATCATATTATATATTAATGTATTTCGAAATTTTCTACGCCTATTAAAACGAGTATGGCGGCCGTTTATTATTATATTTATGTATTACATATATTTTAATATTCATAAGTGCGGCGATTTTCTCAAAAAATTTCGTTCTCGGTTCAAATTCCGATCATTTTTCCATTAATTCGTTTTAATATTGTTGTCGTATAAATTATATTGCAGAGATTTCGTTTTGACACAATTGCTAAATAAGTAGAATTTTTATTATATATATATATATATATATAAATTTTGAAATCAAAGTCGCAATTCGATGATTTTCAATCTTTTTAGAATAAAATATTATATATATATATATATATATATATATATATATATATATATATATATATATATATATATATAAATTTTTAATTAAGAAATAATCTTAAGAAGATAAGATTTGCAATGATGCATCATAAAATAATCTTAATCAATTCATTTAAAAACTAAAAAAATAAGAATATAATACATTATTTATTATGAATGCGGCTTAATAAAAAATGCATGCATCATATGAAAAAAAATAAAAAAGGAAAACGTACAACTGTATCGAATCAATAATTGGAACATATAACGATGTTTTTGCGTCGAGCGGAAATTTTCTGCACAAATAAATTACGTCGTTTCTGGGAATTGTCAAATCGCAAAAATCATAACTTTTTAAAACAAAATAATAATAATATAAAAATTTCGGATAAGCGGGAGAAAATCCCGAAAAAAATGACCGCCAGTTGCAAATTATCCTATTTTATCTGGACTCTTGCGTACCGTGCAAAATTTATATCGCATTTTTTGCGGCCATTATCGAAGAGTTAAGAAGGTTGTCGGTAACATTAACCTTTTGCCACCTAGCAGCGGTTTTTTTTCACATTAAATATTTATAAATAAATAAATCGCCGCATTATACATAAAATTAAATATGGCCGCTTATTAGCATGTAAATTTTTGAGATTGACTTCGATTGATTTCATTAATTTGTTATATCTATTTCAAATATATCAAATGATTATTTAAAAATTATTAATCAAAAATTAGTAGTGGAAGTAAATTAAATTTTTAAGATAAATAAAAAGACGATTATAGAATTCAAAATCAAAAATCTAGCATCGCTTTAATATTTTATATAAATATAAATTAAATTTATTATTCATATATGATATATTTATATTAAAAAAAAAAACAAGATAATTCAATTATAAATATATTATAGTGCAATAAAATATATTCAATAAAGTCATAACATTTTTATAATTGTTTGTAATCAACATCAACATATTTTTTTTCAACGATGACGGGGATATTTGATTTATAAATAAGTTTATAAAAACGCTAATAAAGCTCGATAATAATTAAATAAATAACGCATCGCAACAAAAACCGAGCATTAAAAATGAAAACAAAATATAAAACTCAACTTTCGCGTTAAGTAACAAAATAACCGCCTTTAATTTGCCGAGTAACACGTTTGCTCACTTTGCAATATGCCCCGTATTATCCTGACGTTTGGTTATTACCATCTTATATTGGCAAAAAAAAAAAAAAAAAACAAAAACAAGGACTCCGACGAGGATCAAACAGGTGATGATGAAGAAAACGAGCGACGGCAGAAGCAGTTAATATATATATATATATATATATATATATATATATATATATATATATATATATATATATATATATATATATATAGAATATAATATTATATTATAGAGGGTAGGCAGAAAGAATCGCTTCCTCTAACGAGACTTGTGTTCGACATAATCGCGTAATCGGCATCGACATTAAAACTGGTCGAACGAAAAACGAGAACCCGGCAAACGTTCAACTTGCACTCGTGTGCCGCACAACGAACGAGCAAACATATTAAAATTCTTTGGAAATTTGCGCACGTCGCTGTACAGGGGCGGCACGTCGCGAGCCGCCCCCTGGACGTTGTCCGTTTCTCGCGGAGCGGAACTGTGCTTTCAACTTTGTCCGGTCGAGAATTCTAATTTTGCTAAAATGTAAATTCTATTATATATATATATATATATATATATATATATATATATATAAATATATATATATATATATAATCGTTTATGTTTGTATTCGTTTTAATTGTGTGTAAAGTTTTGAAAGCACTGGATCAGTATGTATAACTATATAATATAATAATATATGGAATTATATAATTTTATTCAACCCCTCCTATAAAATATTTATTGTAATATAGAACAGATTTATTTATCATAAAATCGTATAAATAAAGCAACTATATACTTTATATATAACTTTTTTAATCCGTATATTATAACTCATATATTAGATTTATATATGGATCTATAAAATATTCTACTTAATGTCTCATGATTTTATGTATTTCATCTTGTGGTTATAATTCTTTTTTTATAATTAAAATAAATATAATTTTCATTAAAATTTTAATAATAAATAATGTTTATTAACTGTATGTACAATTTATAATTCGATTTTATTTAAATTGAAAAAAAAATACATAGAAAAAAGCAATGATCTCAATAACTTGTCAATTTATATTTAAATTTCTTGTATAAAATTATATTATATTATTTTTGCAAGTTTTACAATTTAACAATTTTATAAAGAAAAATGTTCTTTAAAAAAATTAATAAAATTATACATTAATATTTTGTATTTGATCTTTAGAAAATCGCACTATTTTCTATATAAAAATTCATAATATATATACATATGTATATGTTAAGACATCAAGACGCACAAATTATTTTAATGTCTTAACATCCTATTTAAAAATATAAAAAAGGCATTTATATATATATATATATATATATATATATATATATATATATATATATAATATATATATATATATATATATATATATATATATATATATATATATATATATATATATATATATATATTGGTAAAGCATTGTGAATTGTCAAGTATTCTTGTAACTGGTTTCATCTCGTTCGGTGGTCGCGCCGTCAAAGAGCTTATAACTACGAGTTAAGTTATTGGTCAACTTAATTAAAGTAAACCGAGTTCGACTCCCGAGCGAGCGAGCAAACGAGCGAAAGGGAAAAAATATATGAAAATTTCGAATCAATCGAACGGTGTCGTTTCGAAACTCGCATTTGTATTTAAGTATATATTATATTATACATATACGATAGATGAATATATATATATATATATATATATATATATATATATATATATATATATATATATATATATATATATATAATAGTAATAACGACTCGTTAATGCCTCATTTCAATAAACGAGCCGATAGACACGGTGTCTTTACCATGCTGCAGACTCGATATAAATAATGATGGTTTTCTTTTATTTTATTTTTTTTGCCGCTAGTATTATAAATATATAGTATCAGGCTTTATATTATACAAATCGTCGGACAATTCGCCTCGGATAGTCAAATCCAGTTGTCAAATGTGCGTGAGAATGCTGCTGCATAGTGCTGCGGTCACATTGAAAAAAAAAAATATAAAAAATATACCTATTATAAAAATTGTATAATATATTTAAATAAACAATATGATGTGTAAAATTTGTTGTATTAGTGTTCGAAGTACTTAGTGTTTTATGAGCTTTAACGACATTAAATACGTTTAAATTAACTGGATTTATGCTATATCGATTACGATAATTTATAACGGATAATGCTGAAAATATTACCTTTAACTAGACGTTTCTGTATGTAAATTTCTGCTAATGCATAAATAATAGTTTTATTATATTTAATATCTCATAATTTATGAAAGTATTATAGCGTATCACCAATTGTTATATTAAAATTATTATTTATAATAAATCAGAAAAATTCAATATTAATTATAGAAATATAATAAAATTTTAATATACCATATATATATATATATATTAATTTAAATTATTAACTAATTGAATTGTTATTAGAGAAATGAATTCAGGATTTGTTACATAATATTAAAACTCGATAAACTTTATGATTATGATTATAGAATTAAATTATATCTAGTATTTAATGCGCTAAAATTGAATTTAATGAAATTTTAGCGGAAATAATTAAATTCAATTAGTGGAAGTAAATTGATATTGCACAGATTTAACTTTCACCGAATACTATTGAACGATGATGTTGGGAAAAAATTAATGTAATAATGATTTTAAACTTAAAAAAAAACACATCAAGTTATATATTACATTACATTTTAAATATATGCCGTTTGAAAAAGTTAAATTGTTTCTTTTTTATTTGAAGAAAAAGTGAAAGTAAATGTGGGCTGTTATTAGGAAAATTGCATATTTTATTGAACGTGTGCAGCGAAAGGTTAAAGGTTTTTAAACGTTTAATTAAATCTTTGATTAAAAAAAAAATACGCGTAATTTAATAATATTGCGTGCAATAAATTTAATCCAATTATTTTTATTACGAAAGAATATTAAATTCTATCAACCCCTTAATAAAACGTTACAAAGTATACTCTGAAATATTCATTAAAGCGCTTCATATTACCATTTGAACGTTAATATTTTTTTTTACATAATTATAATTTTAATTAATTTAAACTGATTAAAAAAAAACGTAGACCATAATGAAGACGATTTATTTAAATTTAATGCCACCCATTACAGGTCGTTCGTTCGTATTTATTTAGAACTTAATCCACTTTTGTAAATTTCTTAATGTTCATTTTATATGCGAAATTATACTTTTTTTTTTCTTAACTACGATAACATTATCATATCTTGATTGAAAATCTCGTAATTACTGTAAATTTTATTATATCCAGCTTCGTATAAAACGTAATAAAAATCATAATGTTCCATTAACTAGATCTGATTAACGCGATTTTATTGATTTTAATAACGCTTTATTAACGTCGTTCTGTGATCTCATGTTATATTCACATTTAATAAAAATAAATAAATACCGTTATTTATTCAATAATATATATTTTTTATTGTTAATAATTATTTTATTTTAAAATATGTGAATTCATCTGTAAATTTAATGATATTAATTTTTATTTATATTATAATATAATTACATATAAGCGATTTTAAGTATGAATTCACTTTTCAATTTGTCAAAAATATTAACTGTATCTGATATATGGCATATTCGTTGTGTTATATCAATGAATCTCTATTCTACAGTCTTCAATAAAAAAAAGATCAAATCATGATCTTCTCTTACTCGTGTCTGAAATATCATTTTTTGACTTCAAAAAAAAAAAAGAAGAAGAAGAAATGCATAAAAACAAGATTTTTACCGGGCGGTCGGCGGTTTCGAATTAATGAAACAACTCCATTAGGCAACTTTATGACCGCCGCTCAATTAGAACTACTACTGTTCTCGTGGTCAGAGTCCAGGTCGTGTTCCGTAATTACGACAGATGTTTTAATTTCCTACGGTGTTTATTATTAGATCGGAGCTGAGCGATTGCGTCGGAAGCAATAAAGATATTTCTTATTCCGACAAATTGAAAAAAAAAAATATATATATACATAAGAGCAATTCTGCAAAAAAATGAATAGTGTTCGGAAAATGAAGGAAAAATGCTTGAAGATGCCACGTTTTATTTTTAAATTCTTCTAGCGTTCACATTGCCTAACGTAAATCTGCATATCGGATTTACGACTGTTTGAGAACGTTAGGTTGATCGTTAATCATCTCACGTTGAAGCATTGTTGATGCCGCAATATCAATTAGACGTAATGATATATTGTTTAATGAAAAAATAAACTTTGATTCGTCAATTCACATAATTGCGGTATTTTTGCATATTATTATAAATATAGATAATAAAAATTAAAAATATAATATTTAAAAAATAATCAAAAATTGCATAAAAACATCATCTATTATGCATACTAATATAATCATTCAGTTAAAGATATAAAATTTAAACTTACCATATATTTTTTTTTTAATTAAAATTTCGAAACATCTGATTAGTAAACAAAATTATGACAGCAAAAAAAAACATATCGGTCACCTATTACATTACACGCATACATAATTGGGCGGCTTCAGTTTCAGTGTCAATTAATCTCTCTTACCCCCCTAGATATATATATATATATATATATATATATATATATATTTTTTTTTTTTATTTGTATTTTTAACGAGATTTTTGTTACCTTCATAATAATAGTCATGGATCATCGAATGAGATGAAAAGAGAGAGAAATGTATATTTTATCCTGTTTTTTTTAATATTTTTTATATATATATTTTTAATATATGAAATGACTCTTTCGTATTTCGTTTTGATACCTGAATTAAAGGCGAGATAAACCGCTAAATACTCCGTTCACACAAAAGATGTACACGAACACATTTATAAATGCATTTCATACGTGTACACGCACACATATGACAAAAGCGAAAATACACGGTGATTATAAAGTTAATTTCGTGATATTTTTTTTTTAAATATGGGGGGCAAAATTAATTTTCTTTAAAAAAATGCGCACGCGAACGTCGTGGTCGTCGCCCATGAATAATTACGAATTTCGAACGTTAATTGCGCGTAATTAATAATTGTTATTAGGCATGAAATCAAGCATTCTAATGTCCCGTTTAGATAAATACAGTAGCGGCATAATTTTACGATTAATTATCGTCGTGAAATGTGCAGTCTTACGACGGTTTTTTTCCGCGATGTGTCATTTTTTTTAATCGATCGAAATAATATTTCATATTAGAAATGACATTTATTTATGTTTATTGTTTATTGGAAATTTTCGGTTGTAATTCAAGTATATATAATATATATACATGTTGTGTTTTTTTTTTCGTATATATGCGACGGTATAAACGACGTAGTTACAATCGATTTATGTTCGCATATAAAAGCTTTATGTATTATTATTATAATATTAAAAAGAATATTTTTTTTTAACGGTGAAAATATTTTAAGTATTTACGATCGATTATGCGATTTCAACACGCGCGTCGACATATTTTCGTATGAATTATTTAATAAAATTCGTTTTATTTCATCTAATAATTATATTCGCACTAGCATTCGGAATCTTTATGGTTTTCCGTCAGGGATTAGAAAATTTTATGATATGTGATAATAAAATATATATATTTTTTTATATATATTATAAATAAAATAAAATTTATTTTAATATTTGAAAAATTGTCTGTTATCTAATATTAAAAAAATAGTTTGTGATTATTTATGATGAATATTAGTTTTGAGAAATTGTATTAAAATATATTTTACTAATTTTTTTAATAAAAATACTCGGAAATGTGTCTAAATATATATATTCTAAAAATCAATTATATTTTTAATATTTTAAAAAATGAAAATTGATTAATTTATATATAGACGTTGTTTATTGATTGTACTTCATAATAAAATAAAATATAAAACATAATATGCATCTGAATGTTAAAATTATAAAAAAAAAAAATAGAAAAATTTAAAAATTATACAAAACGACGATTTAACTATATATAGAAAGCATATGAATCGTCCGAATTGAAACATAGAAATGTGTCAGTGACGCTTCATTCACTGTG
This sequence comes from Leptonema lineaticorne, assembly GCA_024500535.1. NCBI lineage: Eukaryota > Metazoa > Arthropoda > Insecta > Trichoptera > Hydropsychidae > Leptonema > Leptonema lineaticorne. Next base: position 5,280,212 of record JANIJI010000004.1, on the reverse strand, counting down.
ACCGTTGTGTCGGCGACTGTCTAAAATTTGCAACTCTCGCCACGACATAATGATACGTGTTTGCATCGGGCAGAAACGGCGCTGGCCCGCGTTCGAAATAATCGTGTGCCGGCCCTGTGTCGGTGCAAAAGAGGAGAAAAAAAAAACCTCCAAAGAGAGCGGCCTCAGGTGTGACTAATAACAAGTGCCTTTGATGCTTTTGACTTGTGCCGAAAAGCCGACAAGACAAGCCCGTATCACAAGAAACGCGCACACACACACACACACACACACACCATATATATTATTTTATTATTATATATTATTATTAATATATATATATATATATATATATATATATATATATATATATATATATACGTGTACGGTATTAATTTTAGATACATATATATATATATATATATATATATATATATATATATATATATATATATATATATATATATATATATATATATATATACTTGGTGACTTATTAAACTCGTTTTGCATTTAAACGTGTAAAATATTAAAATTAATAATATTTTAATGTGGAACATGCGGGGGTAAACGTTCGATATGATGTATAGTCATGTTATTTTAAATGCTGATTATAATGTAATAATTAATATATATATATATATATATATATTTTTTTCATAATTATAGTGTTAAATTTTAATTTATATTACATTATATTGAAGAAATATATTTAAACTATTCTTTTCGTGTAATATTCAATGTATTTTTTTTCATTTTACATAATTATTTATATCAATAGGAAAAACAAATCATCTTTATTTAGAAATTTTAATAATGAATATTCTAATTATTTTATAATTAAATTTGAAGTAATAAATATTTTTGACTAATGTTTGGTATCCAAATTCAAAAATTCCTTTAATTATTCTTCTATTATGTCCACATTTTATTGCAGAAAGATCTCTTTTTAGATAAAAATAAATAATACAATATTAAAATAATTGATGTAATTGAAGAAAACTAAGCATATTTTTGGAGAATAGTTGGAGAATCTAATTTAAAACATGAATTAAAAATTGTTTGTCATAGCAATTTTTTTTATATTTTTCGAGTAAAATAAAAATAACACACAAATATTAGATAAATAAATATATTGATATCATAATTAAAAATTTTACAATTTATAATATAAAAATAAATTTTATTTTTATTCGCATTTCAAATATCAAAAGAAACATCAACCAGCAGACATATTAATAATCTTTGAAAAAAAAATCATTAAAACATTTTTTTTATTATTTCAGTAGACATGTTTAATAATAATAATTTTAATCGACATCTCCATCATAAAATGTATATAAATATATTTTAAAATAATAATAATAAAATAATAATATTTTTTCGAGTCGCATAGTGTAATACGGCCTTGTCGGCATATAACAGTTGATCATCTTTTGAATGAATGGGATACTCATCTGGCTAACTTTGTAATATAGAAGGCTATAGGTGTGGTCATTTGCCAACATTTAAATTAATATCATATATATATATATATATATATATATATATATATATATATATATATATATATATATATATATATATATACGATCTTGTTCTGATTGATTGGCCGTAATTAAAATTGATAGTTGACGTTACAAATTATTATTTCTATTATTTTCTAGTAAAAAAAAATGTATAAAATATTTTATTTTTTTAAATATATATATAATGCTAAAGATAGCTTAATTGATAGTATGTCTGTTTAGCATAAAACAGTTCAAAGGTTTGAATCTTATATATAAAATATATATTTATAAAAAAATATTATTGCTATTAAATATGATTTTTAGATGCTACTGATTTATTATTTAAATAATATGTATATACAAATATTTTTCTTAAAATATTAATATATATTTATAATATATATATATAAATTGATTTTGCTATATGAAAAATAAAAAATAACTTCGCTCGAATCATTCGAGATCGGCGTAGGATTTTATCGCAATTAAATCGAAATCCATCAAAGTCTATCCGTTTTAAATAAACCGTTAATACATAAACAAACAAAACGCACAAAAAAAAAGAAGACATAATTTTATAAAATCGAACACATATATATATATATATAATCCGATTGATCTCGCAAAATCCATCTTCATAAGCGATACGCTTTTAGAACGTCGTTGATTTATGATTGAATCATAAAAAATATATGTATATATATATTCATATTAGACGAGTAACATTCGTGTTAAAAAAAAAACGTAATAAAATATATATGATTTATGACGAATTATACAGATCGACTACCGATTTGTTGTGATCAAAAGTCGAGAATGCGAAAAATCATATTGAATAATAATAACGGTTCTGCGGTCGTTAATGCGTTAATTAAATCGTACAAAATACAAATTAGCCCCGTCTCTCATCCCCCCCATGTTTTTTATCGTATTTTAAAAGTCGATACGATTTTTGTTAAGCTTGATTAATCGTCAAATTATACCAATTATTTATTTATATATATATAATATATATATATATATATATATATATATATATATATATATATATTTATTATTTCTGTATGGAGGTTGAGTCGCTTTTAGAGCTTAGCGGAAATTCTGTAGAACGTCACGTTTAATAGGGTTGTCGAATTTTTAAATAAATTAATATTAAATTGATTTTATAATTTAGAAGAATCGCAACGATATCAATATACATTTATTCAGTTTACAAATAAATATTATAATTTTATATAAATATTTATAAATCATATTTGTTTTTGCAATTGAATGTTAAAAAGTGATTTAACATTTTAAATCCCTATTTATATTAATTTTAATTAAATATGATTATGATTTTCTCTACTTAAAAATATCATGTATATTTATTCATTAATAATTATTGATGAATAACAGTATTTTCTTATATAATATATTCAAAAATTAAATTGATCGATATAACAATATATTTTGGTAGCCCTAAAATTAGATGACCATAACGATTATGATTATATATAATGAGGCATTCTGTGCAATGGACCAGATAACCAAACTAGCCAAGTCATCGACTATTTACGATTCTCTCGTGCATTTTACCATCAGGATTATTATCATTCGGAGCTTTTTTCGATTTGTCCGAACCGTTCTAACTAATTGGTTTCGGTGCCTAACATCTTAATTATTCACATACCATCATATTTTTTCAAAGAAAATTCTCACCCTTTTATGTTAAAATCAAAAAAAAAATTTTTTTGGAGTTCTCTAAACGACATTGAAAGATTCGTATGAGAAGGTTATTTTTTTAAAAAAAAACACAGTGTCCTGATACACACCTTTCCATCACTAGGCATGCACAAGTCACATAGTCTAAGTATTTGTGACGAATCGATTACATATGAGGTCCGTTCGAACCACCCACGCGGCACAAAGTTTGGGCACTTCTGATTTGTCACGGTCTGTCATTCAGGATTGCTCTTCATTCTTGGTCTCTAACAAAAAAAAAAAAAAAAAATCTCGTGCGTGTGTATGTGCGATCTTAAAGAATGAGACTTTTTTTGGTAGACTTTTTGATATGTGTATGCATACAAATATGAACGTGGAATGAATACTCTAATTATCTTGAATGACACACACGAAACAGGTATGTATTAAAAAAATGATGATTTGATTTTATATTATTATTATTATTTTATTTATATATATATACTGAGAATTGGTTTATTGTTAAATAATTTTTATATTGTATCGCCTGATTTTTCTTCATTTTAATTGCTGATGAAAATAAAATTATATACATACTGTATTTAACTTTTATTCCAATATCAATCAATGTTTAAATATACAAAAAAAAATATTAAAATTTGTTAAAGTTATGAAAAATATTTATTAAGAAATATATGAAATACTATATAAAACTGTATTATAATTAATATTATTATTGATAGATGAACGAAGTTTGGTTATAATGAAAAATGAATTTTATAGATTAAATAAATTCAATACGATATTTTAAAAGTATTTTTTTTAAATGCCGCAATCACATCTAATAAATATGAATAAATCGTCCATCATCCAGAAAAATAAAAAGCTATCATATTATATTATATACAAATTTTCAAAGAGAGATCGCTACGACACGAAATTATATTCAATAGGCATTATATAATATATAAAATGATATATTAAGCCAAATCTACATTACAACGTATATACAGACAGGCATGGATGCGATTTGGTAATTGAGCTTAATATTGATGTTAATTCTATATATCATTTCACACGTGTCAATTGAAAACGAGACAAACCTTATATGGAAAGCGGCATTTATATGACGAAATAAAATCGAACAGAATCGAAGATTACACCGAGATGAAAGTTACATGGCATCAAACATCACGAATCATCTTAACGTTAATGACGTCTATATTATTATTATTATTATTTTACAAGTATTTCTTATATGAGTGCAAAGGCATTCGAGGCGATTATGTACGTATAGTTGACAGTCTCGTGTGAATGAATCAGAAGACCGGTATTAAAATGTATGCGGTGATGAAAAAAAAACGTGTCAGGTTGTTAGGAATTATCGTTTACTCGTCTACGATTTCGTACACGTTTATATATAACTAAAAAAAATAAATAAACTATTTATTATGATTATTGGATAAAGAAGTATATAATTAATTTATGATTTTGATTTCGATTTTTATACTGTTAAAAAATTTTAAATATAAGTCAAAGCGAAATTTTTGAGTATGATTTAGGTCTTGAAAATAATTCCGTTCTCGATTTTTGATACATTCAAGACTTTATTATCTCAAAAAGTAACATTGAGCTTTGTAAAACTAAATAATTAAGAAAAATTTCTATTTTTATTTTTAATGTATAAAAATTTACATAATAAAATTTCTATTGTGAAAGTTACATCTAAATTATTACACTTTGAGTCATACTGTTTTTTTTTTGTTAGAAAATCATTTAAATATTCTTTTATTTTTTAATTAATTTTATTTATTTTTACAAAGTATAATAAAATAAAAAAATCATATCGTTTTATAATAATGATTTTATTTTTATATTATCGAAAAATAATCAAATTTTTATGATCGATAAAGTATGAGAATTAGTTAAAAAATGTTTGATACAATTTTTATGGATCATCTCATACAAAATATAATGAAGACGAAACGTATGAATGGACCAAAGGACACGAATGATTCAAAACAAAAGAATTACCCAGACGTTTATCGGTCGCCGTTAAAAAAAAAGAAAAGAAAAAAAGCCTTTACACGGTTTTCTTTTTACGTTTTTCGATTTTCGAGACTCTTTCGCTTTTTATTCGAGAATATAATTTGGTAACAATTCAATTCAAAGAGTCGTCATGATAATGACACGCCGAGGTTTCTACGAAAACGGCGTTAAATTGCGGTGCCACGGCGCACGACCGTAATTTGCCAGCGACGAATAATTTCGTCGATGAATGAAAACCGAGAATTTTCGTCGACCATATATATATATATATATATATATATATATATATATATATATATATAAATTATAATACATCATACGTGATCGTTCGATTCTTTTTTATTTTATTTTTTGCTATCGGATTTATGAATCGAATTGTAATACTATTTTTTATATTGAACAGTCTGAATACAATAAACAGTTTTTTATTCATCACATTATATATATATGTATGATAAATATAACATGTTATAAAATATCTATATTAAATAAAATGATGTATTTTCATATATAATTTTAGAAAATATCAAGCGATATTAAATTAGTATAATAATATGCAGATTAAATCCAGTTTAGTTATGCAATATACCACTAATGGCTCTTAAAATAAAATTAAAATATCAAAATACACAATTTATTTTTACTGTTACCGTCATAAAAAAAAATATTTTTATCAATTTTATCTCCAATCTTTATATTCATTTTAAAACGTTTACCATTTTACGCACAGCAATTAGAATAATAAAATGTTTAGACAAGGATTCTTTAGTATTATGCCAAAAAAAGAACCGTACCTTATTTTATATGCAACATAAAAATTTATTTTATTTTATATTAGCAATTTTTTCGCTTGTTCACCTGATGTTTTATCATAGAAGCGAATTGTTTATTTACATTTTTTTAAAATAAAGAGGGAAAAGAATCGTATTTTTTTTTTGAAAGGCTTCGACGACGTATAAAGAGTCGTTTTTTATAATTGGGCGATTGAAAATTTCACGGCGTTTCTATCGAATTTTCCGCTTGGAAAATATATAAAAATTAAAGCCGATATTACGGTCGTTATTATCGATATTTATGAATAAATACTTATGAGAATGCGTGCGACAAAATCGATATATTGTATAATTTTCCATTAAAAAAGAGCATTTTAATACTTTCGAAGCGATAAAATAAAAATTCGATGTCGTTTTTTTTCCTTGAAAATTCGATGTTTTGGAAATTAGTCTCGTTTTATGATCTATTAAAATTTTTCTATATAACAAATAATGTTTGCAGAAATCGTGTATAATATTAATAAACATAAATAAATTAAATACGGCCCGAGCGGCTGTTTTGTTATTCTTTCGAAAAATTATTAAAATATTATTATTAAATTTTATGTTAATTAATCGATTTAGTTGTTATAGGTAATTATTTTTTTTTTACAGTTAGAATAATTTTTGAAATTCTTTCGAATTAAATATTATACTATTATTTAATTTATTAAATAAATAATTTAAATATTTGTACTAATATATTTTTAAATTTAGCAGTATAAACGATTGATGGATGAAAAAAATAAATAACGAAAATTATAAAAAATATCGATATATCAAAATGCGTTGATATATTTAAAATATTGCAAAAAATACATAAGTAAATAGATCTTAGAATATCAATACACCTGTTTTTTTTATTATATATAATATAAATAAAAAATACTTAAAAATCAATACAAATACACAACAATGAGTTACTTATAAAAAAACAACCGGAGTTGTACTCCGGATCCTACTCCACTCAATAATCCATAATTAATTATGAAAAGGTACAAGTTTGACGGCAAAAATTAACCGCAAATTGTCGTTTAAAAAAAAAATATATATATATATATATATATAAAACGAAATTACGACGACGTAGATAAAAAAAACGTATAAAAATTAATATTATTGAAAATTCGCTCGTAAAGAATAATAATTAATTATATTAAATTTGACATTTTATACGCGCCCGTCAGGATACTTTTCGTTTCATTAGCGTACAAAAATTCTCTATATTGATAATTAAAATAATAATAAAAAATAATAATTTAAAGAGCAAAGAGTGAAAAAAAAAACCACCAACTATATGGCGTAATTACACTTCGCAGAATAAATATATTGAATTAAATTAAACGTAAAATATTATTAAAGACGTCTTAAAATATACGATTTATAATTTATTGCCGTTTAATAAATATCATTTTCGATCATTATACGCCCACCGTCGAACAAAGACCTCCAAAAAACTCGTTTTATTTTTCTCATTAATAACTATTATTAAAAATATTATTTTGACGATGATTGTTTTTTTTTCTGTTAATATTGAAAAAATAAAATTATTTAATGATTATCATGTGTGTGTGTGTGTATTTTTTTTTGTTTAGCACTCCGCCGACTCGTTACTAATTTGTTGCATGTCACCCATCAATTATTTAATTAATTATTGTCGAGTTCCAGCGTCGAGTGTATATAAAAAAAAAAAAAATAAAATTGCGGATTTAATGACTTTGACAACTTTTTTGAACAATTAGATGGTCGTATTTTTTATTTTATGAATACACTTTTGTTGATTTTATAAAAAAAAAACAGTGTTAAATTTGATTTCAAAAATATCGTTTCATGACAAATTCGGGTGACAGGTATTCTATAAAATACGAAAAAAATGATTCTAAAAATAATTATAATATATATATTTAAATAAAAATTTTAATTTAATTTTTCAACTAAACAAAAATTGATAAATAATAATTGTTTTGAAATTTAATTAAAAATTGATGATAGGAATGTCAAAACTATAAAAAAGATTCAAAATAATTTATAATTCATTTCATTAAAAATTGCATACATAATACTATAATAAAAACATTTTTTTTACTTCTATTAGTTATATGAAATATTTATATTTTATATATTGAAAAGATAAAAATAGTTTTATATATTGAAAAAGATCGCAACCGGAAACCACCAAAAACGAAATCTTAATAAATAAAAAAAATGTAATATAACGATTATTAGATTATATGACAGTACGGTTCATTAACGACATCTGATTGCGGTTATCACTTTTTTTTTCTCACAAACCGACGACAAACTTCAATATTTTCAATGTGACCGTATCGCCTAAACGCTGTTTTTGCATAAACGGCAATTTCTACGATGATTAATCGGCCAATAAAGGCTTATAATTTTTATTTTTAATATTAAAGAAAAAAATAGGAATTTTTGCCGTTTTTTTTTGCTTGACCTCCCATGTAGGCGGTTCGGGCCACACATTCGCAATAATAATAAACGTGACACGAGTGACACAGAGCGCAAATTACAAACCAGAACGGGACGGAGACGCGAAACCATTAGAAAGTACATAATGATACTTTTCGGCTCTAGAGCGGGAATAGAATTAAAATAAAAAAAAATACACATCCACATCACGACAGGCTTATTAATATAATAAAAAATGTCATTCGATTCGAACGTTTAGAAAGAGACGTATGTATTTTACGGTTCTAGTAAATTGAGACACGTCTATTGGGTACGAATATTGCGCAGTGACGCATGCGGTATTTGATTTCTGCTCGACTTCTATTACAATGAAAAATTGATTTTGTTTAACGACGGGTCAATCGAATGTATGATTTATTATTATATATCGACTTTTTGATTCAAATAATCAAAAAAATATATATTTAAAATTTTAGTATAATGATGGCTTTTTGATGTATATATATTTCATATTCAACAGATAGAAATCAATATTCATCAACAACCAGTGATTTATATATTTTATTAAATCTAATTTAGATAATGTAGATTAATGTAAATATTCCCTTTGTGTTCTTTACTTTTTATAAATATAATTTTAACTTAGGGCAGGGGTCACAGTGTATATTTATAAGTTTTATATGTACGGCATTTAAGTCGTTTTATACACTGGATGTCATTTTTGTGGACAAGTGCGCATAGCGAATTGCTCGGCGACGTGTTATTTATAAATTGGTTTTTGTCCATTTTTTTTTCTCCTCTCGACCGCTTCGATGCACAAAAGGCGCATATACAGCAAACAAAACGGCGGACACAATAAACTTTCACGCGCGAGCCGTCGTTTGAAAAGCGCTGAAATAATGGCGGACAAGAAAACGAATGAGTATTTACACGACGTAATGGCGTCGTTCAGATTTCGTTTCATTGTTTCGTTTTTATTTATTTATGGAACACTTTTTATTTTGTTGTTTTTTTTTCTATGCGTACGCAAGATTGACATGCGCTGATGTGTCGTTCTTTCTCAAAACGTTTTTTTTTTATTGAAAAAAATAAGTAATCGCGCGCGATTTTTGTTTGGATTTTTAGCGAAGACGATGTCGAATTTAATAAATGCGGATTAAAATTTGACACCCTTCGAAATTTAAGCGTCGTAAATAATCGATTATTATCGAATGAATTATGTATATACTTTGTGCATTTTTATATGCAAATGTTATTGTTATTGCGGATATATTCAAAATAGGGGGGGTACAAATTTTAATAACAATAAAAAAAAATCGAAATACGAAAATATATACAAGAAATTTAAGATTGTCGTTAAGTCGATGATTTAATCGTCTATTTAATTATCGTACCGATTATTGAATAAATAATTGGTAATATTTTACAACGAATATATTTAATTAAATATTATAAATCACAAATATAAGTATATTAAAAAAAATCACTTGCAATACAATAACAAAATTAATTAAGAAAAAAAAGTAAAATTTATAAAAATTAATACTAGAGACAAGAGCTTCTCAAATATTGCATTTTAATTTTTACATTTGTATATAATATTTGCATAATAAAATGTAATAATAAATTAGTTATGTGCATTTTTGTTTTCGAATAAATTTCATACGAAATATTCGAACTATGTAGGCGAAGCTTTAGAAAAAAAAATTGTATTAAAAATGTATTTGTAGATTAGAAATGTATAAAAAAAAAGCGGCGCATGTGTGAAAGGTGACTCATTCGAAACTGTCAAAAGAGACCACCATGATTATATTCTGTGAAGTTTAAAAATGACTGGTCTTTTTTATAGTCGGTTCATATATCTGTCCGCACATAGTTTAAATGTCACTCAACATAATGGGACAACAATGCTAACAGATGCTGGCTATGTAATATGGTACCATTAGGCAATAATGTAAGCGAAACACGCAGATTCTCAAACTGTTTTCATTTAATTTTTATTTGTATTATTACACGGTTTTAATTTGGCTGATGAAACAATTTTATAGGGATTCCATATATTTGTGAGAAATATGTAGACAAACTTGACGAATAAAAAAGATTATATTGAAGTGAAAAAAAAAAAAAATATATATATATAGTGTAAATAATCCGGATCAATTGTCAAGCAACACTTTGCGGTACTTTTCGTGTGAAATAAAGAAAATCAGCGATGGTCAACAGTCGTTTCTCGTGAGATATTATTACAGTTTTAATACAAGATACCTGTCGCGGTTTTCGTCTCTGTGTCGAAGATCAAATCCGACCACAAATTTCAATGGGAAACCGACTTTCGTGTCTATATATGTATGTATATATATATATATATATATATATATATATATATATATATATATATATATATATGTATATTACAATTGATATAAATCGATTTTTCGTTACGACAGCCCATTATTTTAATCGATTTACGACGCGGACACTGTCAAATTGATAGAATATTGTTTTACAAGTTTATTACCAATGTACGTGCTGCTTTACATTTGACAGTTTTTTTTTCATAGCGACAATCGATTTTGCGCATTTTCGAAATTTCACATAGAATTCAAGCACGATTCGAATTCCAATTTTTGAGTTATCCAATCGAATTATACAGTAAAAAAATAAAGAATTAAATATAATAAAATGTATACTTCTCTAATTATATTTAATATAATTAAAATAATGCTGTATTTAGTCATTACAGTAGAATGATTTAAGACTTGATAAGAAGAATACAATACCTGAAAATAAAAAAAATATTAATATTAAATTTGATATACATATTAATAATATATAATTTATTAAGATATTTTAGACATATTTGAAAAAAAAAATAATATTGCAAAGTTTGAGAAGCATCACGGCGTTGACAATCGTGATATCTCGTGGCAGATCGAGATTATCGTGCTAATTCATACGTCGTATCTTATCCCGGAAGATGTGAATTTGACGACGTGCAGATAAGAGCCGTTAAATTGAAACGGGCGTTAAACGAGTTGATCATTAACGACAATAACGCCGTTCGACAGCATATTAATTCGAATAATAAAAAAAAACACACGCGTTCATAAAATTGAACGCGTTAACCTTTCCGTAATTATTTATTTATTTTTTTTATATTATATCATATTATATATATATATATATATATATATATATATATATATATATATATATATATATATTTATATATATATTATTATTATTTTTCTGATGCGGCGCTTTCGATTGTTGCGGCCGCTCTCTGCGGGTTCTTCATAAATGAGACCTCAAATTGCGTCGGTGATATCAATTGATGTGTATTAAATCTTAAAAGTTTATCTTGAGGTTTCACAGTGACGAAGACGTGTCCGAGTTCACACAATTCCGTTTCTCATGGTGCTTTAAAGCTCGCCGATTCGGAGCTTAAAACGGAGCCGTTCGATAATAATCGTTTTGAAAGAGCCGCAATCGTATCTTTGATAAGATATTTATATATTAATAAAAAATAAAAAGTGTAGAAATCGCTAAATGTTCAAATTATATCAATTTCGTCCTTTATGGTTGGTTAGTTATAGAATTATTTGAAAATTCGTCACTTTTATGCTTTTCAAGAACAGTAAAGTATTATTATTATTATTATAAAGATATAATAAATATAGATTGTTATAAAATATAGTAAAGAAAATCGAATTCGATTTGGTATTAAATTTGTCTTCAATAATAACAATGCAATACCAGTTTATAATGATTATAAAATTATATATAATTTAATAATAGATATTTGAAATAGTTCATTGTACTACTGTATTCTATATTAAAATTTAATATTGAATTTTAAATTTTATTTAAAATTATGATTATGAGTACGTATAAATTATTTAAAAATCTGAAAAATATTATATCTCTATTTTTTCTCATATATAATATATTTATAAGAATCATATAAAAAATAATATTATTAGAAAACTTGGACTTAATATTATATTCTATTAAAAAAAATCTAAAGGTGACTCAGAAAAAAATGTGCCACCGTCGCAATTTGTCAGAACCAATAAAAAAATCGCATCAAAAACGTTTCAACAAAATGCCTAGTCACTTTGTGCACTATGTAAAACGCATTCTTGTTAGTATCGGCATTTTAAAGTTGCGTTAAGCTTGATCGACTTGACTAATAGACAAATCGGACTCAATATCGATATCATCACGCCATATTTCCCAGCGATTTTGGAATCTATATCGGCGACCGTTACGTAAAATGCGCCGCATTTTTCAGGTCACCGAATACGATTGCTTGTATGAAAAAAAGGAAAATGTCAAAAATTAGCGACGCGATTTGTCGATTAGAAAAAAAATTGTTAATCCAGCCATAAAAGGAAACCCTACTAAAGCAAAATTCGAAATTATTAAATTAACTGAAACTAAGGGTATAAATTTAATTAAATTTCCTAAGGAGTAGAGACAAAGATAATTAATAGAGTTAAAAACTATTAAACTAAATATAATGATACGTGGTCATAGAAGACTTGTTTGTCTGTTTGAGTGAAATTTTTTTAATCGTATTTATAAATATTTGTTATTCATTAAAATCTATTGATATACATTTTTAAAATTATTAAATAAAAATATTTTTCTTCTTTGTAAGAATAAATTATAATACAATATTGAGTTTGATATTAATTTTTTACAAAAATATATAATAAATTACATGTTCAATATTCAATTATATATAAAATTATATATATATATATATATATATATATATATATATATATATATATATATATATATATATATATATATTTTATCCCAACATTATATCCACGAATAAAAAATTGAATTGTCATGATTTTTTTATTGTATTAAATTAATATAATATACAATGTTGAAGACAATTATGAACAATAAAACTAATTGACGTTAATTGTTACAATAAAATAAACATTGATTTAATCAAGTCTCACAAATGGAAATTTAATTATCCATAATAATATCAGTCAGTATTCATTATTAACAATTATTATTATTATTATTATTATTTGGATTATATATATATATATATATATATATATATATATATATATATATGAATCTGAGATATTCAAAGAATATTTTATATATAATATATACATTATATTTTTATAGATATAATGAAAAAAAATGTCATAAATTTTCAATATTTTTTTCTTATAATACGGAACCGAATATCGTATTATATTTTTTTATGAATATTAAAAATTTTATATACTTTATCACGGAGCAATATTTTATTGAAATTATATCGTATAATAACTGCCTTTTTTTCTAATCTCACAATCAAAATCGTTTAGAACCGAATCGACATCAAAGGTCATCCACATACACACACACAATGCACATATAATGCAATCGAAACGGATACGAAACAATAAAATCGAACACACAAAATGAAAAAAAAATCACAATACAAGTATCATTTTCGAATGATTGATAACATGATCAAGATTTATTGTTTGTCTTTGAACAATGTGCAATAGTTGAATAAAACCGTAATTATTACCTTTATTATATTACGGAATCGTAATCGAATTTACCGCTTGCTGCGCTTTTGATTCGGCCATATAATTGCCCGGCGAGTTTATGTCAAAACATTGACACGAATTATGTTAGATATTTTACTGTAAATCTTTACGAATCAATAATATCGATTAAATTGTACGGTTGTTATGATAAATAATAGGTTACAATGTGAACCAAGGTAAAAAGGTTGCAAATTTATAGGTCATACCGTGAAAAATGTTTAATAGACGCTTAGTTATTAATAGTAAAGATCTATTGTTATGTTGCTCGAAATATCTACCATACATATAATCATATAAAAATAATAAAATTAATTATTTTTACATATTAGAAATTTGATAAAAATATTTTTATAAAAATATATGACTGGTGAATAAACTAGATGATTTTATTATATTCTCGCTTTAGTTGTATTTATAAAGTTATTAGATTGTTTATTTATATGAAAACCTCAAAAGAAACATTGCAGAATTCCAAATATTATAAAATTTTTCGCACGATGGGATTCGATCGATTTTCACCAGTGAAAAGTTCACGCTTGAAGTGTTCGTAATTTTTCCATAATCAGACGAGTTATGATTCACCGCGACGATTGGCACAAAAATGCGAATCAAAACAATAAATAAACCAAAAAATAAATAAAAATAAAAATAAAACAGATAGTCGTTAATTCTTTCGTATATTTTTCGTTAAAACCGTGTCGTTTTCTATCGAAAATGCCGTGGCACGTCATTTTTTTTTATACGAACAGCGCATTATTAAAATGACGAAAGTAGATCAAGCGTGAAAAAAAAAACCGCAAATATGAAACATAACAAGAGACTCCGACGGAGTTGTTATCGTTTTTTTATATATATATATATTTTAACTCGTTCGACGCCGCGAGAAAAAATCATAATAATAAATGTCTCTCGGTTGAATGGTTCACAAATTGCCGTGTGAAAGTGCAACAAATGAGAAAATGAGAAAAATACTTGGATTTTTTTTTGCCACCACCCGCAATGTCGTTATTAAAGATTATTTCCAGACGAAGATTATTTTTGAGATATAATTGCGTAATCTGTTCATCGAATTTTGCTAGTTTTTATTTGATGTCATATTTAGTATATTTTTTTTTATCATATAATAAATAAGTAAATAGTTTATTTATTTGGATTGTTAGTAGTCTACTTTATTTTAAATCATATGATAAATATTAATATACTATTAGAGATATCATTCGATATGAATTAAATTCTAATAAATTGAATGTATATACCATATACTGTAATATAATGAAAAGTCATCTATTATTGTTTGCGTTACACATGCACGCGCAGACACACTCACACATTTCACTCTTAGGAAAGTGCAAAACGTGACAGATTCAAATTGGCCATTAGCAAAAAAGCGTTACGCAGTTACGACAATAATTCAATTTTGCCGCGGAAAAGCAAAAAGCGACGGTAAAAGTGAACTCGCGGCGAACAAACGTTTCAAGGAAGTGACAATTATCGAATTAATCTCTAAAATTGCCGACAGATTTGTTCACTTTCAAAGGCGATGACAAAATCGAAAATTGCCTCCGTCTGCGATTTTTCGCAATTTGCACATTTTCAAAAGAAAAAAATATTGCAAAAATAAATAAATATATATATATATATATATATATATATATATATATATATATATATGTAGAAGACAAAAAAAAACGAACGGAACACCCTGTGATGTTGTCACGTAAAAAGGGATTGACGATTGCTAAGGAAATCATTAATGGCCGCGTTTAGTCAACCGAAATCTGTGGGGTCTGTTAATCTGTCTGTCTAGTGCGAAATATATTGCCCAATATGGTACCAGACAGACAGAATAATGTATGGCCGTAACGTTGATTGTTTAGGACCTACTAAATCTACTATACGATGTTCTCCCTGTCACCCCCTTCCCGTCGTATGTCGAATAGGGTGTAAATTACAGAAATAAAAATTAATTAAATACGATGAAAAATAATCGATTTTCATGGATATTTTAATATTTATTATTTTTCTTTTATATTCTAGTCATTAGCTATATATAGTACATCTTCAATTCATTTTGAAAATATACAGGTATATATAAAAAGTGGTCAAATTATTATTATTTATAATATATATCTTAATACATTTTTTTGATTTCAAAATAATATATATTTAAATTTATTAAAATTAATATGAATTAAATTTCATAAATAACTATAAAAAAAAACATTTTTTTTAAAATAAGTATTGTCGTCTATTCAAACATTTTAATTGAATCGTACCGAAAATAAATAATAATAATGACAACAATAAACGTGGTAAATTACAATTGCAAAAGAAAAAAAAATAGTGTAAAAAATCGAAGATTACGCACCCTGAGCTTGTGCAACGAAGCCTTAAATAAATAAATCTCGTACACAGAAGGGGAACATCTAAACATAATAAATCCCCGGGGTTTTAATGCCTAATAGACTAATATTGAGTGTAAAGGAAATGGGGTGAACGTTAAACTGTTGCCACTGTTGACACGTTTGCTACTCCCGTGTGGTCACCCTACGCATCGCTGATTCTCAACACGTGTGTCGCGACACCGATTACATATTTTATTATTACATATTAATCGATAATCGTATAATGAAATTAATTTATATACATAAAGATATAAATTAATTTCATATAAAAGTTATCGTATATTTTAAGATTACATGTATAATGAATATATTCGTAATTTATATAGTTTGAGAAGTGCTGGACGTATCTCATACGGTGCTTATGGGGTGTAAAGTGATATTGATACACTGACTGCGAAGCTTTGTGGCTGAAAATCGGGGAGCGTTGATCATTTTGCCCGTCCATAAACGTTCCCCCGGGGGACGAATTCTTCAGCTGAATCGAGTCTGGCGTTGTACTAAATGAAATACGTGTATCGCGTGAACAAACACGTTAAATTTTTAACGCAAACATATAAGAAATATAATAATAATAATAGTAATAATACGTTATCGAGACACAGGCCACATTTAAATATTTGTTTAATGTAACTGGCCTTCTCACAGAAGCATCCACATGTATATTTATTATTAAATACGATTCCCACAAATCAGTCACTCTATCCGACACAGGAGGAAACATCGATGGTAATAAATCTAAATTTGGCCCCTTATCTGTCCAAATTGCCTTCTTTACTCACTCTCTCTCCACTATATAAGCGATGATTCTGTTGAGTCTACTTAATTTTGTCTGTATATATATATATATATATATATATATATATATATATATATATATATATATATATATATATATATATATATATATATATATATATATATATATATATAACTACACATGTACAAACATTAAAAAATAAAATTGATTAATTCAATATATTATATGATCAATTAACGGTAAATTTTGACATCAGTTTTAAATTATGTATAACTATTATATAATAATATCGCGTTAAAAAAAAATGAAGGGAAATTTTTCTGAGAAGGTTGTTAAAGTATTTATTTAAACAAAGATGTAGCGGATTTGTTATGAAAATAAACACAATTTATTTTAAAAATGTTGACAGTCGAATGTTTATTCTATAAATTACCTCTTATTCGATGATTGAAGTTAATTAACGTGAACACGGTTATATAACATGAATCTTAACTGATATTATCCGAGGGATCGTGATTTTATAAATATTTTTAAAAGTCATCGTTGAATAAATAAGAATTATTTATTATTTTCACATGAAATGCCATAAAATATATCAATATGAAATCGAACAAAAATTTAAAAGAAAGAACCGTCATTTTATCGTATAAAATATAAAACCGGCGCTCGAAAACGATATATATATATATATATATATATATATATATATATATATATATATATATATATATATATATATATATATATATATATATATATATATATATATATTTAAACTCAGACAAGTTCATCGAAGCGTAAAACCTATCCAAAGTCGGATTTCACATAAAAAACTTTGCGTGAACGATGTTCATATTCGATCCGAAGAACGGAGTCGTAAAAGGATCTTAAAGGACCTTAAGGCGGGCGTTTGAACTCGACTCTGTTTTGTGGGGGGGAGGGGAGGCAGTCGGTGTGGTTGGGGCTTTTCGCAGGGGTTGTCAACGGCACTCGAGGACATCGAGGAGGGTTTTCCTCACAATGGGGGTGTTTTATTTGTCGCGCCATTTGCTCTGAGGAACGCCGCGTCATCAGGGTTATGTTGAGCGTGTAATGGCTGGGACGTCTGCTTTCACAATGAAAATCAACCGTTTTACTGCCTTTTCCCGACCTCAACTTTTATATATATATATATATATATATATATATATATATATATATATATATATATATATATTTATATATGTATATAACTTTTAACCTTACACTGTGACACATAAACGGGCGTACGTTTTATTTATTTTATGCGATATATAAATTTTGAAAAATTATCCGAGCGAACCGAACGCACAAAAGGGGGGACGCTAGAATTTTTTTTTCGTTCTTGTCGTCGCCGAAAAATTTAATGTAATATTTTTTTTACGAGCCAAAAATGTTTATTTATTATTTTATATTGTGTTTTCATTTTATAGTCGCAAGCGTGCGTGGAATATATTAATATTTGTCTGGTATATGTCAATAGACGCAAGTTCAATCAATATAATATATTACTATTATGAAATTTTATATATATATATATGGTATATATATAAATTGATATGTGAATGAAAATTCTATTAAATCAAAAACGATCTAAATTCTCATAAAAATTTATGGCTTTTTATTTGTGCAGAAATAAAATAAAAAGCTTCGTTGCAAATAATTGCTGATAAACACAATAATTAATCTTTATTGTTTGCATTGCATTCGTGATAATCCGATAACACTTAACGGATAATTACTGTTATGTGATATCGCAGTAATTGCATAAATGGCGATCGTGAAAATAGACAAAAAAAAAACATTGTTAAACGATGCATTTAAAAAAAACGCAATTTAACGTGAATATATCGGTTTCATCCGGAAAATTTACTTTTTATCGTTGAAATTTATATAATATTTTTTCATATATGTGAAATATTATTATAAAATTAAATTTAAGTATGATTTATATATTTATTTTTAATAAAAATTATATATATATATATATATATATATATATATATATATATATATATATATATATATATATATAATTATTTATAATATATTTTTTTAATTTATTTAAAATTTGAAATTACTTTAATATGAAAAGTAAAATATTATCTAAAATTTTATTTTTAATTTTAATAATATAAATTAATTTATTAAAATTTTAAATCTTTTATATTCAAGAAGATTGTATTACTTATATTTATAATTGAAAATCAACAATAATGAAAGCGCTCGGAAATTATGTTAAATTTAATTAAAAATTTTGAACAATATATTTGGAAATACTTTTCAGAATTTCAGCATTTTTTTTTTAATAAAAATTGTAATATATATTTATAAATAAAAAACACAACAATTAGTAAACAGATTCAATTTAACTCTCTCGACGGGATAATCGAATGAATCGATTTAAAAATAAAAGGAATTGTGCGCCATTTTTGTGACAATCCTGAAAAAACGCCGCCTATTTGTCACGGGAGAGGACATTAACAGGGAGGGTTCGACTTATCGCGATGAAACGTCCGCGTTCAAGTGCAATCGTCCGATATATATTCGTCTCCGTCTAACGAACGGCGTTCAATATAGCGTCGTCTCTTTCAGCGGTGGCGTGCGCGCAAACGAGACTGCCCTAGAGAGACCCGCCTATCATTACGCTCTATAAAGCGGGGAGGTTCTCGTTTTCAGACATATTTTTTTTTCAGCTCGACTTTTGTTAACCGTTAATGATTAAAGAGGGCTGGAAATATATATATATATATATATATATATATATATATATATATATATATATATATATATATAGAAAAAGGTGATAAATGCTGAAATTTTTTTTCAGACTATCGATTTTATTTTATTTAAAATTGGGTTAGATGTTGGCAATGTTGTGATCGAGTTTACTTATCCATATAAAAGTTGATCCTTATAATTTTTCGATTTCATACCGTTGATTGTATAAATATATCTAATTAAATTTGATATATTTATACAATTATAATATTCATAAGATCATAGTACATATGTGATTCAAATCTGAAAAAAAAACGATTGTTCAATTGTTGCGATTTTCTTTACTTATCTATTACAAAAATAAAAAAATAATAAATTTAAAATATTTTGACTAATATATTATTAAGGGGATAATTAAAAAATGTTCAATATTATATAATATAAAAAAATAATTCAAATTCATTTTATCTCCATTATTTATATAAAAATAATTATATTTTTTCTGATAAAATAGATCTAAATAATATATATATATATATATATATATGTATAAAAAACAAAATAACTTTGGTATCTTTGTTAATATTACAAATACTTTATGAATTATTTTTTAATATTTATATATCAAATACAACATGAGAATTAATTTTATAATAAAAAATAAATTAAACTATTAAAAAAATATATAACGAATTTAATTTATATCATCTTTTTATCATTAAATTTAATTTAGATTACAAATATCACTTGAGTTTTCATTTCTTTCTTTTTAAATTAAGAGATGACACTGCAGCAATATTTTTTTTTAAAAAGCAAAACTCGCAAAAAAAAAATATTTTTTCATATTAAAATATCAATACCGATTCCTATCGTTCACATTACTATTTTTAATATACATATTTGCAAAAACATCGCAATAAAAACACGCGATAAATCGACATAATTGAATACATATTCAATTAAACGCGTACATACAATTCATAATGTATAATGTCGTAAAATATGAACGACTTATATGGGAATGACAGTACTTTTTATTCCGTTGAAATCGAGTAATATTTTATTATAGCAAATTATACCTTCAACGCAGACATAATCGTACGATTATTCGTTATACGAACGAATAATATAAATATATAATAATAATAAACGATAATTTTATTTTATACACGTAAAAACTCGACGATACGTATAATTGTCGGCGAGAATTCAAAGGAGAAATTGCACAATAAAATAAAATACGTACAGTATTTATATATATATATATATATATATATATATATATATATATATATATATATATATATATATATATATATATATATATATATATAATGCACGAGTTTATATAGATATGGGCGGCGTTCAAAAGTCGTTCAGTATTCACTTAACCGACCAGTTAAAGTTTAACTGTTAAACGATATAGCAGAAAAGGATAACAGGAGCGAAATGTTCGAGTCGAAAAAGGGGAGCCTCTATAGAAAGGATACCAGTTCTTTACGCCCGTCACGCTTCCGTGACTTACGTGTATTTCGAATAGGGTTGTCACAAATGGGGAATTTTTGCTGAATTTAATTAAATTCGCGTTTAAATGTTTCACACGCTAATGCACTTTTTTTTTTAATTGTCAAATCAAATTTCAATCATTCAAATAGGCAATCATATAATAACGTTTTAATTCATTTTTTTTTATTATGAATATTTTTATGCTAAAAATTAAATATTATTTATTTATATAAAATATTTATTCAAAAAAAATATTAAATTTATCTCTTACTAATCTCAATAGTTAAATAAATATTGAATATCAAATAATAAAATATATACTGACAATAGATGGCGTTTCTGTAATATCAACACTCGATTTACGATCTGTCAATTTGGATTTCAAGATATTTCTTTATTTAATATATCTGTAAACTTAATTTTAATAATGATTGCTATATTTTTAATGGATAATTATATAATATAATATTACATTATATTTAAAGTATTAAAATTTATCGATTATTTCAATTTTTTATACAATAATAAAAATGAATTATTTTAATTTATAAATAATCTATATAAACAGAAAACAGAGTTAAGAATCTGGCACGTGTCGGGCATAGTTTCCGGTATCCGGTTCGCGCCGGTACGCAAATATTTAACAGTGCACGGGGGATTTTACTACCGTGCCAAAGATGGCGGAGGAGTAAATTGACAACAATTTAGAAGTGCCATTAAACGTATTGTGCATTCGTGTTTTACGGTCAGGGTTTTTAATGGAAGCCGACACTAGAAGTGCTTTTTACTCCATTTTGCATCGTTACGTGACGACAATACATGAAAATTGCAACCGCAACTTACATTTCAGACCGAAATCCTATTAAACTTCCGCTAGTTTCAATTAATCTTTTTTTTTACAAATTAAAAAATATTATAATTAATATATATAAACGTAATTAACAATATCGAAATATTATTTTAATATAGCCGACAATTTGTTGGAATTATTGTGTCGCCGAAGACGTATTCGTTAGTGCGTCACTGACAGGATTTAGTTTCACTCGGTCTCTAATCTTTTTAAATTTGTTTTCTATGTCGGTATTAAAATCTCGTTAAAATACCGCTCGGTTATTATTATACAATAATAATGTTCGTATGAAAAGCTTTTGATATTAAAAGAAAGTATAACTCGATTCTATTATATTAATTCTGCGGTTTAAAAATAAATAACGAAATCAACATTGGTCTGATGAAAAAATAATGTCGTGTAATTAATTTAATAATAACAGATTGTAATAAAAAATATTTATATTTATATGATTATTTTTTTATATAATAATTAATTATTTCAACGACATTAATATAAATATATTGTATTCAAAAATTACGATACCTATATCGTATAATATTTTAATCAATTTAAAATTTGATATCGTTATTATACACGTAATTATTGATAATTTATAATATCAATATTATCATAATTATTAGAAAATATTTTTAACAATTTAAAAAAAAATTCATTCTTTAATATTTTTTTCAGATTATTAAATGTTTTTTGAATAAAAAACTGAACTCTTAATAATATTTATATAATTATTAAAAAAATAATTCAAATTTATATAAATAAACGTTTACTTATTTTTATACGATATTCAAACTGATTTAAAAAGAATTCCATATTTTTTTTAATCTTGACTAGAATTTAAATGCATAATTGATTACGTATGACTGGAATAACTAATGAATTATCCGAATATTTGACCTCAAATATTCTTTCTCTATTTTCTCATTCATTCATACTTCTGAGAATTTTCTATCGATATTTACGGAACCTTTTTTTTTCATTAATGAAATATTTTGTATGTAAACATTCGACGAATTCTATTCTCACACTTAACAGTGATAAATTATGCGAATAATGTTTACAAAGTGTCAACAAACAAAACAATTTTTTTTTGCACATAACACGAACGAATCTCATGAGAAAAACAAAAATACAACAAGCTCAACACTGTTTATTATTAGATAACATATTTTTTTTTTCTTAATATGCGCTATATAAATATAATAATTAACGCTTGCGAAAACATCTGGAATAAAATATATCGTAAATTATAACGATAAAGAGATGATAGCGCGGATTGTATTTTTGTCGTACGGAATATTTTGAAACGTTTAGAAAACACAAAGTTTCTCAAATTATTACGGCGTATTCTATTCGAAACGACGCTTTTATAGTTTCGTGTCATGAACCGCTGAAAGACTTAGTGCTTTATCGTGAACGCGAGCATTTTCACAGCTTTTATGTCTCGCCATTCTGAAAAGAGCCCCACTTTTCAGCGTATATATATATATATATACCTATATATTATTTTATATACAATATATATTTTGTCGGCATTTTTCATTCTTGCCCTTTCTTTTCTTATTCGAACGCTAACTTGCCAGAAAATTGATTCACTTCGAGACACGAAATATTTTTACACGGAAACCCTCGCTTCCGTGCTATCCTTACAAAAAGAAGGGTAACTTATTATTATCGCAAAGAATATACAATACAACGGATCGTAATATTCGCCATTGTGCGTAAATTGTTATATTTCACCCACTGAATAAATATATATATATATACCTTATATAATATAAATTATACATTTTATTTCTATTGAAAACATTGTTCACGACTAACGATTCAATTTGTAGCCTCTTATTTGGTATGTAAGAATGTTCTCTCAGAAGCATAAAACGTTACGTTTCAGTGTTTCTCAATCGTCATATGTCGCATATAAAATTTTTACGCAGCGACCGACACATTATAGTGCATTTATGATGCATAATAAGCGCATTTACACGGTTATAGTGTGAGTAATTGTCAGTTATAAATCGACATTAATTTTAAGTAATTGATACTTAAAATAATGATTATGGCGCAATAGGAATTCTCTAATCGTAAATATTTAATAGTTCATTATAAAGATGCGTAGGTAAATTATAAACCGCATACGAACAATTATTAATGTTTTTATTCATAAAAAAAAAACACGCGAGAATTTTCTAAAACGATCAATAAATTCGGAGTATAAATTAATGCTTATTAATCTTAATCTCTTTGAATATCTTTTTTAAAAATTAGTATTTTTATAGCAGAAAAAATATTATATCACAGATTATAATCCATATAAAATGCTTTTATAAATTTGGAAAGCTTAAATATTTTTACAGAATTATTTAGTAATAATAATTCTATGTTTTATTTGTTTTATTGTTAAATTGTTTATTACAAGAAATAAAAATTATTCAATAGTCATAAATATATAATATTATTGTTAGACGAATGTATAAATGTGACTCGCAATTTTCTAGTAGAAGGGTGAAATAAATCGAAAATTAAAGAGCTGTATGCGGCACGTAAGCCACGGTTTGTTGACCCCTGTATTAAACATTCGCAAACGATTAACATTCGCAAGTATATATAATTTTAACATTACTATAACCGAACATTATAATAAACTTTTAATATATTTTTGCCATTAGAAAATCTTAGAAAACATGTGAACATTTTTTTTAGTGCGTATGTATGTTACGTTTTTTTTTTTGGATTACTGGAATATTTTCTAAAATTTATAGCACGATTCATAAATATGTGTCTGTGCACTTTTATCTTCGCGATCGTTTAAAAAAGCATTACGATGACACGTTTAACGACATAAACAAATTACTCACATCCAAAATTCCTTTGATACGACGGCGATGAAAATTAAAAAAAAATAGATATATGATATTGAAAAAAAAAACCAGCGCAACTCAACAAAAAGATGCGATATAATTATTAATAAGTATAGCGATTCGATGCGAAATGTTCGAATTCGAATTCCGCGATCGTAAATCTTTTAAGAGCGGCGCCGATTTATAGGCAAGTGGAAAAAAAAAAGTGTCGACGAAAGCTCGAAGAAAACTACTTAAAACAACATAGATTTTATTCGAAATTGCTTGTCGAGGTATTTAATGCCAGAAGCATATAAATCGTAAAAAAAAAGCATCTTTAAACCTCGTCTCGAAGACGGATATATGCGAGTAAAATACGCATAGCCGAAGCGTAAATCGCGATATTAAAAGTCGCACAGAAATAGCCTTTTAAACGCTGTCCAATTTTACGGTTGACAAACAAGAATGTCAAACGTTTCGAAAATATGCACCCCCGCTAATTGTTTCCAATAAACGAAATCCAGAACAAGGGAACGAAACCCGTATTAAAATTTTAAAAATTCTCCGTCGTATCACCGAAACGATGGCGTCGAGTTATTTCGTGATTAAAGTCGTCCATTATTATTATTTGTGATGAAACGAAACCAAAATACTAATGAAAAAAAAAATACAATCTCGAAATACCGATGTTTGTTCATGTAATTGTATTTTATATACATATATAATATATATAATGGAATCTTGACTTTAATGGTTATTGCTTCATATATTTCTAACGTCCACATTATAAATAATATGATATTAAATTAGAGGAATTTTTCATGCTCGAAATAATATTTTTTCAGTTGACCCACTCATTGTGTGATTTAAATATATATATATATATATATATATATATATATATATATATATATATATATATATTTATATATATGTATATATTTTTATATTCTACGCTCAATAAAAAATGATTATATTTATTCTTAGTAAATTGGATTCTATTTCAGAATTAAATTCATTGTTTTTATGTTATTTTTACTAGAATTGATCTACTGTATTACACAATATATAAATATCAAAATTTTCTATTTAAAAATATTTTTGTTTTTTTTTTTAGTTTCTGTTATATTTTTAAAACAATTATTATTATATTTTTTATCGTATAAGCTTATACAGTTAATGAACTATATTTATATACAAAAATAATAATAATATATAAATAAATATTATATAACATATCAAATATAAATATTTATTTATATATATATATATATATATAGATAATATTTCTTCAAAGTATTTATTCAATCTATGACATAGATTACAAACATATATTAAAAGAATTATAATAAAATTGTATACAAAAAAAATATTATTAACATTTTGGAAGACAATAAATTGAATAATTATGAAAAAAAAAAGTAATTAGAGATTTATAGAGAACTTATAATTCCACTGATGTATATAATTGAAAATTTATTTTTTTTTCCACTTCTAATTCTTCTATTATTATACGAACAATGAATTCCTGTCGCGTTGCTTCGCATTAAACGAATTCCATTGTTACGCTCATTGTGACAATTCCTTACGACCAAAACGACAAAAATATTTATTCTCATCTATTACATTACACACACACACACACACACACACACATACACACATACATATATATATATATATATATATATATATATATATAACAATCATGAAGCTTTTATTTACCGTGAGGATTACACATCCGTTGATCGTACGGTTTATTTTGAACCCTCGCGCCATTTTCCGGACGGATACCCCCTTTGACGGCACCAATCGAATCAAATGGACGACTGATTTAATTAAAAATAACAATGATTTATTTTCTTTTCGTCGTTGACGGCCATTTTGTCGTCGATATTAGATCGCGTCTTTATGAAAAATGAAAAAAATAAATATATATATATATATATAAACGAATAGAGGGAGTCGGGCGTGAAAAAAGCGATTTTTATATTATTCGTGCGATGCACTGTTACCGTTTATTTAATGGACGAATAGTAATAATAATAATAATAATAATAATAATAATAATAGAAAAAAAAATAGTGAATAAATATTTTCGTTTTGCGGAAATTCGCTTTAAATCGTAGCGTGTCGATCGAATTTTCGTCGGAAAATCGTTCGCTCTGTTATAAAGCGATCGATCACGCCTCTAAACAATGGATTTTCGGGACGTTTATTATAATGGGCATTATGTGAAAAAAAAATGTCAGAATGAAACAATGGAACGATTCGATTTGTATGAGCATTAAAAATATCATCGGACACGTTTGCTTTATTTTATTTTATTTATACTCCTGTTGTTCATCGTTTCGTTTTTATAATACCGCATAGAAATATCTAAATAAAAATAACATATAAAATAATATAGCAATACGACCCCTAATTTTGATGTATTAATTTATATGTTAAAACTATTTTAATCATCATAAATAAAAATATTTATCATTATTTATATACGAGATATATATTTGAAATTATTATGAAATACGGATTAGTATAAATTAATTAATAAATAAGATTGAACTCGAATATCAACAAAATCATCAATCATCGTCAATAATCGATATCCAAAAATAAATAAGTGCATTCGAATTTAATTCATTGTCGAAACATTGATCTTGCAGTAAGTAATATATTTAACGAATATTAATTGTTTTTCAATAGCTTCGACGACGACATAATATTTCAATTGAACGATGTATGGAAAAAAATCACAGTATTTAAATTGAAAAATATTGGCGATGTATTATTTTAAATTAATCTATGAAGATCAAGTGTCATTTTATCAATTGCATAATTAATTTTGTACGAAATATTGTATGCAATTTTGTGTGCTTTATTAATGTTCTACGTGATCTTTGTAAAGTAGATAATTTATAATATTTTTACACATATAATATTTGTGTTAAATATTTTTATATATATGCAACATTCTTAAATGACATTTAAGAGTTATTAAGTGATGTTGTTTTTTACCGAAATAATTTTCTTTGAATGCTCTTAATTTGTTTTGAATTGTGAATAATTGTTTTTTTTTCAGAAATATAAATATTTTGAAGAATGTTATATAAAAGTTGTTCTTCAACGATAGTGTGACAAAATATTTAAATATCTAATTTATTTGTCATGACATAATTTTAATACTTTTATTTTTTTAATATATACTAGTAAATTTTTAATGCGAGCCATTTTTGGTACGCGTACTGTAAGTTTAAAAACTCTGGAGTGAAATATAAATAATTTTAAATATAATAATCCAAATCTACTTGTAATAAATGTGAAATACATAATATTAAAAAATACATATAAAAATATATAGGTAGTCAAGAAATTAATTACTGATATTTAATATGTAAGAAATTCAAACGTCAGATATTTTCAACCAGTTATAACTAAATAATATTAAAAAAAAAAAAAATACGCATTTTTACTCTCCGAATTTTATATGTCGACAAAAATGGAGACCGCGTGTTAATTTCTTTGTCGAATTTTCGCCATAACTCGAAATTATCATGAAATACGACGCATTTCGTGCAAAAAGAGACCAAAAATATATAAATACGAAGCCCGTTTGCGATTTTTACGCCAGCATTTTAAACGTTCAATTCGAGGGAGTGTCAAATTGTCAAATAAACGTCACGTCTGATATTATTTAATTATTATCGTGTATTTTTATTGTTCGTATATAATTTCGTTCTCGTTAATAAACACCCATTCTTGTTAACGGACGCCGTTTAATTTTTAACGAAAAAGCGAGCTTTTTCTGTCTCTTCCCCCCCCCTCTATCAAAAAAAAATTAATTTAACTTTTTTTTTTTGTTTTACCGCGGGCCATCTAAAAATTATCTTTCATATCATCATAATACGTGTTTTCGAGCTTAATTATCATTGTTTTTAATTTACGGGCACGGCTCGATTCTGTATGTGTATGTGAAAAAAATGTATTTTTACGTAATTAGCTAATTTTCGAACTCGTTTTTTGTTCATTAATTTTCCGTATTAATTAATCATGAACGTTGGAAAGGGAAACGAAGAAGGGGTCGAGAAAGGGTTTTTAACACCTGAGCCGCGTTGTTTTAATGATAATGGCGTAAAAATATTCTTTTTATATATATTTTTTTTAATTTTATTTTCGTTGATTTCACTTAAAAAATGAACGATTTTATCAGTGTCAAAATTCGCTCTTCATATCTTATTTTTTTTTCTAATGTCTAAAAATATTTTTTAATAATTTTTAAAAATTTATAACAGCTAAAAAATATCTTTATTTCTATAGAGAAAAATATTAATAATTAAAATTGATTTTTAAAAGAATGTAAATAATAATATAAATTAATTTTATGCACTATGCAAATATAAAAATAATAATAACTTGAATAAAAACAGTGAATACAAGTAGCCAACTACAATTATCCAATTGAAAAATAACATTGTAGCGATCGATTACAAATTATTGTAGTTTATACAAGCTCATAACCAGTCATCAGATTTTGTCAGAATTATTTATTACACACACACATACACATTTATATATTCTATTTTTTTTGTAAACGTCTACCGAACTAAATATAGGGTTAGACAAACAAAAAAGCCGCCGCACTTGCAAGTCATGCTGTTTTGTAATGATGCTCGAAATTTATTTTAATTACTTATTACCCTCCCTTCTTCTTTTCCCCCCTCTTTGTAAAAATAATAACATGATGAAAAAAAATATTACGGATACACCCATGTGTTTTTATAGCGCTCTAAAGGTGGTCCGTTTTTTTTTTATTCAATCTGAATATATTCGGTATATTTTTATCGTCTATTGTTATTAAAAAATAAATGGTTATAAATACAAGTATGTGTTTTCTTTTTTATTAAAATGCAATATTTCATTTAGATTTTTTTATTATTTGCAAGGATAATTATGATACTATTTATATTTTAATATAATAATTCTATATATATCTTTAAAATATAATTAAATATCATTGACTGTAAAATGGAATCCTATTATGACATCAAATTTTTTTTAATTAAGTATATTTATCATATAAAAAGTGAAATAAATTATTTTTTATAATTAAATATGATTTTATATAATTATTTTTTTTAATAAAAAATTAACTAAAATCTGACAGATAAAATTTGATAATTATACATAAATAGTATTAATCTCGCTTCTTAACTTGTTTAAGATTTTTGTTAGGAAAAATATTTTTTTTAATTATAATTTTAATCATATATATAATATTATCAATTTAATTGAATATATTTGAAAAATAAATATATATATAATATACAAATTAAATCAATATTTTGCGGCTCTCTCCTCAAATATTTTCCATTTCATTTACACACAAAATAAATTATATTTGCTCCGATTTTTTTTTCCAACGACGTTAAAAATGTAAGCACACACGGAAGGTCTGCTTTTTAAACCCCAATAAAATCTTATTTACAGATAATGTTAGACGATCTGTATATATTGAATTTTGCTGCGGGGGCGGCTCTCTTGTAGTTTATTGCTTACAACAAACCGCCTCTGGGATCCACTACTTTATATATTATAAGTGCACACACATACAAAAAAAAACATTTATATATGTGCATATATATTCAATATACTAGTATATATATTTTATAATATATATAGCAAAGAATGAAGGTACCTTTTGCCACTTATATAAGAAAAAAAAGCCACTTCATAAGAGTCAGTCATTATATATATATATATATATATATATATATATATATATATACAATATAAAAAAGCTCTCTTATATTCTTATCGATGTGTCGTAACGAAAAAAAAGCTACTGTTTTGACTTATGAAAATATGAATGTTTTTCGATATTGGATGCGAAATAAACAAAGGGCGATAATGTTTTTAGTAGCTCTTAAATATACCCATCTTTTAAGCTAATATGTTTTTATTACTAAAAATAGGTAAATATTCATAAAGAAAGTTGGTTTAATGATTTCTTATAAATTTTTATTGCTTTTAAAACTAGATCTGTTCAAGTTCTTAAATGATATTTTAAATAATAATAAAGATTTTTTCCATTCGTATGTTATTTGTATATTTTATAAACGATTCATGTAAATTCATAGGTTATTATGAAAGTATCGAATAATTGTACTTTCTTTGACAATTATTAAAATGTTATAAATATTCAATATATATGAAAATTTTAAATCTAAAAGTGAAAACGTTACATCTATAATAACTTTCTATTATCGATTTTTATAAAAATCTAAATTAATTTAGTACTTAATAAACGATATTTAAGACATTTATTTTCAACATATAATAATAACATTCATCAACGTCTATTAAGCGGTTATATAAAAAAAAATATCGTTTATATTTTTAACAACAACAAAAAAAAACAAATAATTTTTAATTACAACACTTTTAAACGTCTCGTTATTTTATTTATTTATTTATATATTATTATTATTTTTTTTTTTTTTTTTGGTAGCTAGACAAATCTAAAGTGGCTCTTACGGTTGTTATTACGGCATTTTATGCGTCTATTTGTAAATATTTTGACAGAAACCACGAACCAAATTAAGATAGGGTGGAATATTAAACAGACTTGCCTATTTAACGTTGGTTTTTGTTATTTGTTTCGTGGTTTTTGGCCGGCACATGTTGTCAATGGGCCATGATGAAACGTCTGTCTGACTCTTTGATGTTACTTCGTCATTTTTCCTTTTGATTCCTGCTTTTTTTTTTTTTCATACACTTTATATTTATTTCGTTCTCAAGTCGTGGATTTACGTGTCATTTAGTTCCCAGTTGTGGGATAACAGTCGGCATTTTTATGTTCGATATAATTTCGATTCGGTTAAATGTGGAAGTCGTATATCATTCGAGATCATCTTTTCGCTTAATATGATAGAAGAGTCAGTGACAAATTAAAAAATAAACATGTTAAATCTATTATAATATCTAAATGTCTAGTATGAATATTAAAATCGTCATTTATATATGAATATAATTTACTTAAAAACTAATTTAAATTTTATATATGGATACATGTGTATGATATTTATGATTTGTGATTTTTAAAATTATATATAAAAAATATACTAGTGCATTTAGATATTTATTTATTATATATCAATAACAAAATTTAAAAAATATTGAAAATACATTTTCATCATATTTTTAAGTACTTGTAAATATTTTAATAAGACCGTAATTTATTATGTTTTGTGTTAAATACATAATGAAATAATATACTGTAATTTTGGAATAATTTTTAAATAATGAATATTGAAAAAATATATATAATTTTAAATGTTTAATACTTAATAATATATGTATAAGATAAATGATGTATTTTTTTGAAAAAAATATTATCGAAAAAGGAGCCTTTTAAGCACCGAATGCAAAAATATAGTATGTAATTTTTATCTTCTACAAATTTTAAAAATTTAAGTGTTTAAATATTAACAAATACATACTCACACACACATAAATATATGCGCAACACTTCAAAACTAGACCAGTCGCAATAATGTTACTTTGGCGGGACAAGACAAAATCATTAGACCGACCTCATAAATACTTAAACGGGATAAAAACGACGACCGCGATGAGAATTAAAAAAAAAAATATATATATATATAATGAAAAATAAAATTTTACCATCGCATATGCGAGCTTATAAAATCCGGTTTATTTTTATTTTTTTATTTATTTATTATTATTAATATTATTATTATTCTAGGTCCAATTATGCGTTATCGATTATGCGTGTAGTGATGCTCTCGATCTTTTATTGCTCGGTGTGAGTTTATGGGCTTTTAATGAGTACGAACACCCGTTTAATAGCGATGAAAAAAAAATCATTTATATACTAAATATATTCACATGTATAGGAAAGTGTATGGCCGTTTTTTTTTTTAGTCTGTTTACATCTCGCTGGTATGCTTATCTCTCTATCTGTATATAACGCTATATAAAAAAAAAGATAATACGCTGAAAGCTTCTGACAAGCGAGGTTTTTCCGAATCGTAAACGTTAAGTAGATACTGTTGTCATATTGTATAATATAATATAATGTGATCGTATCGTTATATATATTAGAATATAACTGATCTTATTGCCGTTAAAGCCTTTCACTGTTTTGATACAATTTAGACACTATTATTATATAGAAAATGAGCGATACACGAGATTCTCATAAATCGTTTATAGAAAACTAGTACAAATTAGCAATATTACTATTTGTTCGATAATATTATATTAGATGTTATATTTTATTTGTTTAATATATATTTTTTTAATTTAAATATAAAAATCTATTATCTCAAATACATTATAGTTGACAATGTATTCTTTAGAATATAAATGTTCAAAGTTATTATTATGTATATATTTTAATTACCTTTTTCTGATCATGAACATGATTATTTTTTTTATATTATAAAAAATATAATACATTCATAGCATTAGATAATTTTCAGTACATAAATATCGAATATAAACACATTAATTGAAAATAAAAATGACAATAAAATCGGCGTCGTTTCAAACGGCGATTGTGTTCGAAGAAACAAAACGAAAATAGATAAATATAAAAATATTTGTACAAATAATATAATGTATATAATTCATTGAAAATTATCGACATATGCACGAGTCCATTATGAATTTTATTGCATGTGATCGGTGTAATTTTAGTCAATAATTGAGCGTACATAATTAATACAAAGCATTAAATATTGATTGCGACATCTTACAACGATTTATTCTCCGCACGATTGACACCCATAGAATAAATTTTTAACGTTTACGATTTTATTTATTATTATTATTAATGATAATATTATTTTCGTTTAATCGAGACGTCACCCAGTATATCTGAATAATTCAGCTCGTACATTATTTATGAGACATTATCATATCTATTGCCGATGATTATGCCGCGCGAATTAGTCATAGGTAACAATTTGTATAATTTTTATCCATTCTACGAAGATGATTAAAAGACGCAACAATCGAATTATGCACACACACAAACACACACACATACGAGCCATAAAAATTATAATAATAATAAGGATAATGATGAAAATAAAAATTCGTGCGCATCATTTAACCCTTTCGACGACGAAACGTTCAAACGTTATATAATAATAATATATAATTCGACACTATTATAGAGATAAAATAATGTTTTATTGATGAAAATAATTGAATAAATATAATCGTTCGTGAGAGGGTTAACCGAATTCAAGTATGACACACGATCGTCAAATATGGCCGCCAGTCGTTATCTTTTTCGACATATATAATGGCGAAACGATATTACCGTCTATTTTCGCGCCATTTCAACGATCTCGAATAATTTTCACGCGCTTATTTTATTATTATTATTATATATATATATATATATATATATATATATATATATATATATATATATATATATATATATATATATATATATATATATTTATGTATATATAACGCGTACCGCTATTTAACATATTGAATTATACGGTTGCACTCGTATTGAGACAAATTAATCATATATTTAACGCGTACGAAAACAATGGCCGCGCCGATAACAATGGCCGAAAGAATAACGACGAGAAAATTGCTGATAATTTGCTCAAAAATACGGGCATAGTAAAAAATGAAAAAAAAATTAACCAAAAAAAAAAAATGCGTGTGCGGAAAATTAATGCGTCGATTTCGAATTCAACGTTTACTATTTCGGTTGTGCTCTGTAAATACTGATTTATGATGTATTATAATAGCGAAATTGCATCTGCATAATTCGACAATATATCATGATTTTCCTCGAATCGTATTATATTCAAGCAATTTTTATGATACTATATGAAAAAAAATGAACATTCAATTATATATAATATATTTCTATTGCTATTGCTATAAACGTCTAATAGCGCAACAATTATGTTCGACAGGCAATGCATTTTATGATAATTATTTATTTAAAAATGACGTCTAAATTTTAACTTAAAATATATCAAATACGTTAACATTATCTGAAAGCTGAGAACACATTTTCTTATTTACTGAACCATACAATTAATTAATTTAACATGAAAAAAAAACAGTTCCAATAATAAAAAAATATTTTTAATACTAGTTGTTTTTATTTAAAAATATATATAATATATACAATAATAAATATTATTAAATATATAATTATAATTTATAGCAATTCAAAATTTTGTTATCAATTCTATGTTAATTTATAAAAAAATAAATTAAATATATTTTTTAATAAAATTTAGATAAAATAGATATAAATACGAATCAACTGTCATACATTTTTAAATCGTTTATTCAAAGTATTTGATTTACATTAAAATATATATATATATATCTAAAAATTTATATAGAGCAGAGAAAAAAAGTTTAAAATACACAGATACACTATATATTAGCAATAATCATCTTTTCAACATTTCAAACAATCAAATATAATTATTATTATACAAATACATACATTTCAAACATTCTGTTTATACAAAATTCAATCGTTCATATTGATCACGTACAATTTATAATCTCAATTTTGAACCATTATTACGACACGTTTCAACGGATTCATAACGCTGAATAATAAACACGAAATCCTCTACAATTGACCTCAATATTAAACAAATATATATATATATATATATATATATATATATATATATATATATATATATATATATATATATTAATAATAATATAACGAATCGCCTACGCGCAATGGAAATATCTAATTATTGAGCATTAAATAACGTCACGATAAGTGATTTGTCTATCGGTCTGAATAAGCATAAATAGACGTTGATGTACAGGTGACATTTTCACGTAGGAATTTTCGAATGTACAAACAGTAAATATATTCTAATCTATTATATTATAATCGAGACGACCTTCGCGGGCGCGCAATATTTTAAAGTTAATTGCGCGCGTTAATTAGTCATGTAATTATTGCGTACAAAAAAAAATAAATAAATAAAAACAACGACGAATTCTTCTAGCGAGCGGATTTTTTCAGATTTATCGAATAATATGACGAAATTTTTGTATTAAATAAAATCTATTTTATTTCACATGATGTTATTATAATTATTTTTTTTAATATATTGAACGTTTAACAATAAAAAAGTATGTGAAAGATTATTATTAAAATATCAGAGTAAACTGTATATATTTGAAATATTGTTTTAAATCTGTTTACACGATATTTTTTAAATAATTTTAATATTAATTTATTTTATATGTATATAAGCTATTATATACATATAAAATATATATAATGTATAATATTAATATTGTGATAATTAAATGAAATATTATATAATTTATCAAATTTTAATTAAGAAATAATATTTGAAAGTTGGATATAAAATGAGGAGTTCGATTATGATAAAATTATGAAATATATAGTCTTTAAAAAGCTTTCATACTATAAATTAAATTACAATATATAATGTCGATTTCAAAATTAAATTATATATAACTATCCTTGATTAATTTTATGGTAAAATTCATATAAATATGTTAAGCAAACACTTTAATGATAACTTTTATCATATATATTGAAGAAAATCATCAAAATAATATCGTTCATTTGACTGTAAATTACACAGTAAAATACTATTACAACATATGAAAACGTTTCGTTTTCGAGCTGCATCAGTGTCGATGATGACGAGCGATCGTCGACGGGTCTCGTTTTACGCGGAATCGTCGAAAAAGCACAATAATATTAAGCCGAGCACACATCGGTGAATCGCTAATGCAAATTGGTAACATTATACACGAACAATATTCGATGCGAGGGTTTCGCTTTTTCCTTCAAGGAGGAGACGTGTTATTACCAAACGGTATAATGGACTCACATACCGGGTAATTCGATATTATGCTTGAACTCGAACCGCCGCAATTAAAATCATATATGTTATTCATACACGTATATATATATATATATATACGTGTGTGTGTGTGTGTGTGTGTGTGTGCATCGTATAATGTGTTTAATATTTATTTACTCTGAGTTAAGATCGATTTTCAAT
Organism: Leptonema lineaticorne; assembly: GCA_024500535.1. Taxonomy (NCBI): domain Eukaryota; kingdom Metazoa; phylum Arthropoda; class Insecta; order Trichoptera; family Hydropsychidae; genus Leptonema; species Leptonema lineaticorne. The sequence goes on along the minus strand of JANIJI010000004.1, from coordinate 5,242,983 downwards.
ATTACTCGGTCTTACGTCGACGATTCATAAATGCATTGAATCTCAAACATTATAAATAATTAAAATATATTAATAAAAATCTATATATTAATATGTTATAAACCAAAATTTATTCTAAAGATTTATTTTGAACAAAAAAAAAAAAAAAATAGATATTTACAGATCCCTTTCAAATTGATGGTTTTTAGTAATCGTCAGTTCAAACACCTGCCACTATTGCTATACATTTTAAAAGATTATATTACTAAAATACTGTTATTACGTAATAGCATTGGATATTATTTTATTAAAAATAATATATGATTTTGATTAATATTTATAATCAGACCGAAAAACGTCGATTCAACGTATATATTTATATCATATTATACATAATAAAGTAATTTCATATATTTTTATTAAAAAAATCATCTTAATACTTACTAAAAAAAAAGTATGGAATAATATATTTAAAAAATTAAATCGAACTAAATTTTTCACCATTTCTAAAATTCATGCATATTTTCTTAAATCCAAATAACCGAATAAAATCGTAGAAAATAAGAAATCGTAATAGGTGAAATGGGGGTGTGAGAAAAAAATGCCCGGTTCCATTAACGAAATTCGGCGGAACGTTCTCAAAATAAGATATTTTACATTCGAAATGTGAATATATATGTATAATATATAAAAAAATAATAATACACGCAAATAAAATATACGTTAACTAATCCAATTTCGTTACGATCGTATCGCGAATGCGCCTAGGAAATAAGATCGCATTACACGAATTATATTATATTTTGGCCATAATCATTAGGAAAATTATTTGTATAATTTCGATTCGAAATAAACCAGACGCGTGGAACATTTTACTGAAAAAAAAACATACATATATATATATATATATATATATATATATATATATATATATATATATATATATTGTATCAATACGATAATGTCCCCTATTTTCGAATAGACTTAACGAATAATCAATATGCAATAAATACCAATTAGATACAAAGCCATCATCGATTGGATTTCAATGTTGTCTCTAATCCATTTTTATTGAAGTCGTCGCATTGACAAATCGGCTTTAATATTATATTGTGTATTTTTTTTATTTATTTTATTTTTTGTTAGATAGGTTTTTGTGCGTGTGTATGTCGATTTGAAATCGATTCTGGGGTTGAAAATTAGGGTTGAACATCGTTAGCTTGAGTTAAACCATATTTGACCGCGTAAAAATATCGTATTACTGCGAATCGTTAACCTTTCAACCGGAATTCTTAAGGGTAAAGTCTTGTTATATAGTTGTAATATAAGAATTTCATATTATAAAATATTAAACTAAATATTATATAATATATATTACTAATTCTATTATATTTCAATTTATTTATATTAAAAATATAAATGTAAGAATTATCTAATATTATATATGCAATTATACATCTTTGTGATATTTTTAAATTTTGAAACAATGTTTTATATTTATCATCAGTATTTTGGTTGACACTATATATTTATTTTATTGATATTATAAATTAAATGATTCGTTTTATAAATAAAAATTGAGAGTATATTTATGATATTTAAAATATTTTAACTTGAAACATTTTGCTAGTAGACAGTTACTCTTATAAGCTTTTTGTAATATTATTAAAAAATAATTTTATATTTTATATAGAAATAAATTATATTTCCTTGATCTAAATATGGCTTATTCAGCTGATATTTCCACACTAGGAAAATCGTGATAACATTAAAATGTTTACGACGAGATTAATGTCCAATTTTCCACTCGATTTCTACCCTTCGCCATTTTTTCCCCGTAATATTATACATTTCGATAATAGCACTAACCTCATTTACCCTTATTCGATACACACACACATACACACACACACATATATATATATATATATATATATATATATATATATATATATATATATATATATATATATATATAATACGATATTATTAGACATATCGCCGGTTGCGATTATTTGTAAATTACGAACCTTTTCTTTCGCATTAGTCGATGGTTTACGTCTCGTGGAAAATTCGGATGAAAATATCTTGAAAATTTTCCGAGTCCGCGGCAATTTTCCAACAATGTCTTAGTTTCGAAGCGGTATTATTTTCAAAATGGTTGACCAAACGAATTACTGTTCGCCATCACGCAATGTGGACCTAAATTATTGGGCGTAATTAGACTTTATGGCCTGTTCACTATGCGTGATATTTCTCCTTACACACGAACGCATACATTTATATATATATATATATATATATATATATATATATATATATATATATATATATATATATAAATTATAAATGTGAGCGTCGTTACAAACTACTTTATAATAAATTACGTCGTACGAAACGTTAGCACTTTCTGAAGTTATCGACGAATATATTTATATGTATATATATATATATATATATATATATATATAAAAATATATATTTTTTTGAAAAAAAAAATGTTTTAATATATAAATCGAACGTTAATAATATACGTAATTTATCGATACGTTAAAAAAATTACTGGAAGCGAACAATTTTAGGGAGCTTTGTACGTATTAATTTTGAGTTATTGCGTTATAATTCACTAGTACATAAATTCGTAATAAATAATGATTTTTTTTTATTTCTAATTTAATTTCGTTATTTTTCAATTACCGTTATTTTTTCGCCTTTTTTTTACTGCGGTTGTTAATTTGATAGTTTTATTATTTTTGTAATAGTTCGATGTTTGTCGAAAAAAATTGCTGTTTTATAATTTATAATATTTATGAGTATAGTTTCTAAAATTATTTTTTATAATAAGTTGACCCGATTTATATATAAAATTTATATATAAAATAAATTGATATTAATCGTTAGTTAAATCAGTTTTTTAAATTTTCAATTATTTAATTTTTAATTGATAATTAATAGGTACATGTAATAAAATTAAAATTTTTGAAAACACGTCAATCTTTATTTAAATAATATTTTTTGTATTAAATTTTATATTGCACAATATTTTAATATTTTATGTGATAAACAAAAAAAATGTTAAATATTTTATTACAAAAACATGAAGTATGCAATATATAAAAAAAAACAATATGAATATAAAAATAACTTCTTACAATGAATAATCATATGTATTTAAATAGTTAAATTCAAAAATAATCATATATATTATGACAAAATATTACAATAAAAAATAAAAATGATTAATATCAAACAATTCAATTTCAAGACGATTTATTCAACGGAAGATGGAAAATTTTATAGATTTTTTTCTACAACAAACAAAAAACGTGACAAAAAGAAAAATCTATGAACGCTGACGCATGTTGACATAAACATTTTAATTAAATAGGACAATTGAGCATTTTTTTTTATCGCTTTTGAAGTTTGACACTGGAAACCTTTGAATTGTATACAAGATGAGGAATTATCATAAGAATCGTCGCGTCGATTGGCATATATCTGCATTTTTACTGTCGAATTATGCGATTGCGTTGTAATTTACAAGATGATTGAAGCGTTTAAAGTCGATAAATTACATTCCGTACAAAGGCGAAACGGATGGTAAATAATAGAAAAAAAAATGCGTAATAGTCGTATTTTTTTTTTCAATATTCAGAATTTGAATGTATTATATGAATATTTTGTAAAGTGCTAAATATGTATACATAATTAACACTGTATATATCTATAGATATAAGATAAAATTGTGTAAATATTAATAATAATACTCGAAATATATTTCATATTTAGTAATTTTATTAAATAAGAAATACTATAACGAACTTGTTCATATTGTATAAAATTAAAATTAAATATATACAAATTCAGCAATGTAAAATAGAAATGTATATTAAATCTAAAAGTTATATTAATAAGTACAAATGTTGAGGTAATAATTGGGAGTTATATATTTGAAATTGTACATTAATTCATTATTTTCCAAAAAAATTATAATAGATTTTTTTATATTGGCAAATATGTTTTGCCAATGATATAAAAATATTTATTTTTCAAATAAAAAGTGAATAAAATTTTTATTATCGTTTTAAAATTATAATAAAATATTAAAATTATTTATAAAAAAAAATAGATTATAATACATCAATCATTTTATTATGTATTTATATATTATTATACGTTTCTTCAAATTAATTATAAAACAATTAAACTGTTTAATGAATTGCATTTCGAAAATTTATTTCAATAAGATTTATACTGCAATTTATACTGTCTAATGACAAAGAGCCGATGACTCGTTAATTAAAAATAATAAATCAATGTCGCGAAATTAATTAAAAATATCGCATAGTTATAAAACACAATTAATAAAATTGACTTAAAAAATTGTACGCAATATTTGAGCTCAATCAAAATCAATATATATCAAATGTGACACTGTTTTATTTTTTTTACATGAATATATATATATATATATATATATATATAACACTCTTAACATACTAATAATGATGGAGAACTACTACAAGCCTCATTTAACTGAACGTACTTAGAAACAGCGTGATTAGCATAACGTGTCTACAAACTGTGCAGTCAGTACGCCATGAATCGGACGAAAATGAAATATATATATATATATATATATATATATATATATATACATTTAAAAAATAAAAAGAAAAATTTGCTTTAATTACGTATCTGCAATTGTACGGTTCATGCTCGCGAAAATACGGTCGAAACTGTGATGCCAAAAAATTGACTGCGATTCACTCTTTATTCTCATGATTGCCTACTTGTTAGAAGTATGACATTAATTTTTAAATATGTAATTTTTAAGTATGTAAAAGTCGCAATTATTCAAACAGTATCTATTCTAATTGTTGCGAATATATATATATATATATATATATATATATATATATATATATATATATATATATATATGCAGAATAATTGAAATTTGTAGATTGAATATAGAATCGACGACTCGATTCCGTGTTTTAAAATTATGAAATCGAAGAAATTATTCTCTATGTTCCAACATTTTTTAAACCGCGTTCTTTGTAATCAAAATATTTAAATATAGGAAATATTTTTCATTCGAACCATAACTAAACATTTTCAAAATAAAAAAAAAAAATAAATAATACTTCTTTCCAACATACAATTTCATACAAGAAAAAAAGTCATAAAAATAAAATTCAAAATAAAAAAAAAATACATGACAATTTCATACTGAACCTAGCTAGAAACGTAAACGTAAATATACCTGGTTATAAACGGCAAGCTATATTTCATACAATGGCGTTGAACACGAACACGTAACAAAATTTCACACACACACACGTCAAAAAGAGCATTAAGCAGCGCCGTAAGGGGGTGGTTCGTTCGCCGTATAAAAGGGGAACGAGGGTGCTGCGCCGTGTACAGTTCAGGAATCGAGCGCATGTTATATTTCTAAGCACCTCTGAAAAATCATTCTTTCATTCGTACACAACGAGGATAATTTACATTAATTAACCACGGGTCATTTTTACACGTGCGTGTGTTTTTGGTATTGTGATAAAAAAGAGCTTACGTTTTATGCGATATAAGTGAACTGGTGTTTTCATTGTTTTTTATATATATATATATTTATATAATAATAGATCTAATTTTATATATATTTATTATACATATATAACAATACAATTGTTATTAAGCAATATATTTAATATTAACTAACGCTATATTATTTATATAAAGATGCTATTATATGGTTAACAGATGGCGCTGTATTAATATATACAATTTACATAATAAAAAAAATGTATTAATAAATGAAAATCTCTATTAATTAATAAAAAATATTTTTAAGTAATTAAAAATATGTAATAAATTGAAAATAGATATAATTTAATGTAGACGAATATGAGTCAATATTTGAAATGACCATTGTAAATCTCGTCATTTTATTGTGACGTCGTCCATTCATGGGTATTAAACTTTTTTTCGCTGCCGCTCATTTCACATTTGAAGTATAAAGAAAAAAAAAAGAGTCCGAAATCGTAAATTCAAATTAATTTCTGAGGCATTTATTGCGCCACCGCAACAACAAATTAAGGCTTCGTATTTATAATGGGTGAAAATGCGGCCAATAAATCGAACTCGCGCAGACGAAGCGGGGGTAACAAACGGAAGGGGCAGCGCACAATTAACGTAGAATTTTAATTAATTTCTACGGCGCCCCGCGCGTCACCCTTCCCCCCACCTCGTCACTATTTTTTTTTAAATAATTTTCGTTAGCTTCGTGTGCGTGAGTGAGTGCGTGCGTTCTCTTTGTCGGTTACATTACACCTAGAGCGTTATTAGCGTTGTGTTTTATGGCGCCGTGTCATTTTTATCCCGGCAGTTCGGTAAAAATATAATTATACGTCGGCGAGATAAATTTTACGGCAACAATCAAACTGCAATAAAAGTTTATAAGATGCATCGACTCCTTTTGGCCGGAGCCGAGGCCGACGCGAGCTTCTCAAACTGTGTGATCTCGATGACAAAAATATCTATAGAAAAATATTTATAGAAAATTTGTCTAATTATATAATGAAATTAATTACATATTTAATAAAAGCTCATAGAACTATTCATATATTTTTTTATAAACTTGAATATATTTTCAATATATATTATATTAATTATATATCGATATTTTACATAATATCTAGTATAAAAAAATGTTTATTTTTGCAATGTCTAATCGATTAAAATCTATTATGAACATTGATAATAGATGGCGCTGCAGTTTGACAATACATATTAATTATTTTAATTATGCCGTATATTTTCAGTAAAATTAAAAATATGGGTAAATGTTCTGAAAATGATTGCTAATGTTTCCAAATTTAACAATTTATAAATCATGTTTTAAAATATTTGAAATATAATTAACGACTCATTTGATCTCTTATTATAATCATTTGATTTTATCTACAGATTATTCAACTTGACATATAAATAATAATATATATAAAAACTAAAGTTGAAAATTTAAATTCAACATTAATTTGACTAAATTTATAATGTACTACACGAATGATTAACACGATATTATTATTTTAAATATTTTTATCAGTTCAATTAACATATTTTCTATTATAAAACCATATTAACCCGATCGATTCGATTATTATGATCAGATACGATCACACTAAGCGTATTAACAGCATTAGTACAACGTATTGCAAAATAAGTAGATTAGCGTTTCGTTACGTTGTTGTTAAGTAAATTTGTCACGTGATCATGCAACAACGCCGGCTCGATTATTTTTATTTATTTATTTATTATTGCTTCTGCATTTTTGTTGTTGTTGTTGTTGTTGTTGTTGTGTTTGTTACACACGAAGAAATGTAATGGCGCTTTGTAATATAGACGCAATTTTGATCGTGTGATTTTAATCTTTCCATGTACTGTTTAAAATTATAGAAAAATATATCGTTTATATAATTTATCATTCTGTGATATTTTTTTTTATAAATTCATAACTGTTTAATGCAATATCTGTAATATTACTCCCATTATGTAATCTATTAAATATGACAATGTTACACTTTATTCCATGCGATTTCCTGGTACGTTAATAAATAAATTGAATAATTTATCTATTTTACAATTATATATCAATTTTATAGTATAGAATATTTTAATATATTATTATTAAAGCTCGTATAAGAATTATTATTCACATAATATAAAGTTTAAAACTTCATAACGAATTTATATATTAATTACGTTGTTAATATTTTAAATAAATATTATAAAATAATGTTCTTATATTAAAATTATATATAAAAATAATATACTAGTCTGTTTAAAAATCAATAATTTACTTACTATTAAAAATCATTCAGTTAAATAGTTGAAAATGTCCTAAGTATATGTTCAATATAATTTATATTTATATTAATGAATTCTAAAGTAATCGATAATAAATTTAAATATTATCAAGAAAAATGCAAATAAAATTTGGTACAAGAAAAATTTACTATATTTTAATAGATTTTTACGATTTTTCACATAGGTTTTTAACTCAATATGAGCCCTACATATGATTTAACTCTAGAATAATTAATAAAATATATTTTAAATGTAATTCAAATATTTTATAATTAGATATAGGTCTTTTATTTCAATTTAATTATTTAAATATTTATATAAAATATAGATATTTATATATAAAATTCACATTTACATCCATCAAATTTACTTTTTTATATATATATATATAGTAATTTTTACATAACTTGAGATATGAAATAAAAAAAAATAAAACCACACAATTTTTTTATTTATTAATAACAGTTTAAAAATAATATACCAAAAATACGATTCATTCATAAAGCCGCGTACACACCATACCATTACAATATCCATTTAATATTATTTAAATCTTCACAGATTTAGATCTTTAGAGCACTTTCGAAGAGGGACGAACCCAATTTTTTACGTGACGCTCATTGGCAGTATGTTAAAGAGAGTTAAAAAACCCACGGTGAATATATATATATATATATATATATATATATATATATATATATATATATATATATATATATATATATAAAGAAACCACTTTTTTACGGGTTCATATTATATCCATTGGCCGCTACTGAATTGTTCCAGTCGGCAAAGAACAGACGTTTAATGAAATATTCAAATTTCCCGCGAAAAAATCAATTATTTGAACGCGCTCTTTTTTCTTATTATTTTTATTTTATTATTATGCTCTTACTCCTGTTAGCTTTTATAAGCGTGCATTCGTTCGGCGGCATTGCAATTATTGTATGTAAAATAATTGAATAAATTTTAATATGCGCTATAAATATGATCGTAAATTAATATATCGTTGTTTTTTTTTTTTTGTTTAGTTCCGTAATATAAAGTATATTATTATTGAATTAAAATTTTCAATTCATATATATGATTTATTATATTGAACAAATCTCGAAATGTTTGAATGATTTATATTAGATTATTTTTTTTCTCACGATGTATCTAAAATATATTTAACAAATTTTAATTTAAATTATTCATTAGAAAATTTGAATTAATTATTAAAAAAATTCCAATATTGTATATATATATATATATATATATATATATATATATATATATATATTTATAATATTACATAAACATTTGTAGAATCGCAAATTTGTTTCGTAATTCGAAATATACGTGTAATTTAAGTAAATGCACTTAAGATTAATGTCTCCGGTAATTAAACGAGATCTTGTAAGCGCTTAAGCCTTGTAATTTGTTTCAATACCTTTATATATATATATATATATATATATATATATATATATATATATATATATCAAAATAAGATGAAAACTCGATTTACATGCTAAAGTTGTCAATTGTGCGCGTTCATCGCCTTCAGATTATTTTAACGTCGATTTTTTTAATCTGATTTCTCATCGATCTAAATTTATATTATGTACGCATGAAAAGTAAAGATTGAAAAATCTTGTTCGTACTGATCTTATTAAGCCGCGTTTGCACCATTAATAATTTGTAAATATATTTTTTTTTTGCATAACTTAATTGTCAAATTAGTATATATATATATTTTTTCCAGGCGAAGCTGCTTTTAAAAAAATTTATAATAATTCACAGTTTATCTATGAGCTATTTTAATATTATTTATTAATAAGTAGTGAAAAAAAAATCGATCGAAACGTGCACATGAACCGTTAATGAGTGAAATGAGCTTTAAAAGCGCATAAATAACTGTCAATTCTTTTTCAGTTTTTTTTTGTATTATTTGCAAATCATGATTTAAAAATATCCGAAATCGTTCGATTGACAGCTATTCATTATTGATATATATATATATATATATATATATATATATATATATAGAATATTAAGCGAAAAAAATGATCAATTTTGATAGATCTCAATTTACAATCAACAATTATAACATATAATCTTTTCAATCAAATTTTTTCTTGATTAATTTCTATTTAATTGATTTATAATTTAACTACTTTTTATTCTCAAAATGAAAATGTATTTGTTATTTAGTAACACAAAATATTTCTTATACATAATTTTTAATTTATAATATTCAGGAGTATAAATGAAATTTTTATATAATGATAAAAATATTGTAGTTTTAAATACAAATATATATTTAACAATATTTTTGAACAATACACATCATACTTGTTGAGAAAACATCAAAATCAAAATTCAAATACCTAGACACATAAATTCATACATACATAATAATTAATTTACGAGCTTTATAAATAAACTCGTACTGTATTTATTATCAATTTTATCATCAATACACGCATTAAATCCGTAAAAAAACATTAAAATATTACTGTTATGCAATAAAAATAAACGTAAATAAACGACAAAATTTCATCGAGAGCCTCCCTAACAATTTCCTTCTATACGCCGTATAGATTTTTATTTTACATATGAAAAAAAAATCTTTGATGTCGTGCGACAAAATCGGCAAAAATCCCATCCGCCATCAATTAACACAGATCAATGGCTTTTTGCCGGTATGGACGAAGAAAAAAAAATTTTTTTTTTTGTACTATCATATATTATATAATATAATAGTATGCAAGCACACGTTAATAGTCCACTTCCTCGAGTCTGCATTTAAGAAATGGGAGATTCCCGTTTCGAACGATTAAACCACGGAATATAATCAATATATTTACACCGTTCATATTGATATGATGCGACTACGATTCCAAAAAAAAAAAAAAAAAATACACGACTCTAAAATGCGGTAATTATACATATAAACCAACTTATAAACACCTATTACAGGTTTTTATAACGACTTCGACCGCCCAGCGGCAGATGTTTGACTTTGACAGTCGTACGAGAAAATTAGCGTTCAACATGTACGACCAGATTTTAAAGCGAAATAAATATCTTCTTTTTATATATATATTATATATATATATATATATATATATATATATATATATATATATATATATATATATATATATATATTATAAACGCATTGTATGTATTATAATATAGTATTCGAATCTTGTATATACCGTGAAAGTGTTAATGCGCATTCTCGTCGGCGTTTGTCAACCGTTGTGCGGTGCATTATTCATCTTTATATTTCCTATAATACAATACGAAAATTTCTATTATACATAAAATATCTAATAACAATTTATTAAGCGCTATATATGACCTCAAAAGGCAACAAATTGTTCGAATATTAATTTATATTAAAAAAAATATACGACAGTTCAATTTATTAAAATGGAATAAATTAATTTGAAATGTTCTAAATATTGCTATAGAATTATCGAATTAATATTAAAAAAAATTAAATGTTAACTATTTTTCATAAATATATATATATATATATATATATATATATATATATATATATATATATATATATAATCAAAAGAAAACACTAAAGACCTCCCACTGACGATAATAGCCGGAATAATTTATTTTTATTCATTACATTCAATAACAATAAACATATATAATAATATTCAATAAACGGAATTTATTGTACAAACACTAAAATCAAATAAGAAGCTTTTTCGTTAGTAAAAATAAAAACAAAACAAAAAAATATCGATTCTCAAACAAATAACCTTTGCTTTCTATGAAATTGTGAAAACATGTGTCATATGTAAATTAAACAGCCACTATTTATTATTATAATATTGTCAAAGGCTTTTTTTTGACTATTTTTATATTGTTTTCTAAGGATTATGTAGCGATAACGTCGAATAAAAAGCATCATAATTCACATATAAATTTCAGCATAAAAGATCAATTTCACTAATGTGTTGCACTTTGTTCCAATGTGTTAAGTAAAGTGTAATGTTCGCCACTGTCATAAGTAAGAAAAAAATTGTTGTAAGTAGTAAAAACGACAATAAAAATTTAAATTACACATATATATATATATATATATATATATATATATATATATATATATATATATATATATATATATATATATATATATAATATACACAGTAAATAATTCTGAGAATCAACTACAGTATTATAACAATGGTAATTTTATACGTTGTAAACGTAAATTTACGTAGTTTATTTTAAAAGTACCTCCAAGCAGTAGAAAATGAAAATTGTTAAAATACTACAATATTTTTTTATTATTATAAATTATATTTATAATCCTAAATTGACATAAATATTTTTCATAAATATATTATAATTTATATTTTTTTCCATTTAGGTATTTTCGAGCGTTTAGGTATATTTGATAGTGTCAATATTTAAAGTATAATAATTATTATAATAGTAGATGAATTGTATAAAAACGTTCAGAAACGTTGGTTTGAATCGTAAAAGATCGCTTACAGTCGTAAATGGTCATAAGGGAACATGTGCTCGCTGGTAGCAGCGTTTCGATCCGAATGCGTATAGCTAGCTATCCAGATTGGAGTCCTATGTGAGGTATCGTAATTTTTAGAGGGCACGCGCCTTCCCTTCGGTGTGTCCAGTGTTGTGTATGATAAAAATTGGTTATACGACGAGTCGAGGTGTCCGTATTTTGTAGGTGTTGGTGTGTCGGCGCCTTTGTTGCGAGGCCTCCAATTAGCGCCGAGAGCCGACAACGCCGCCGGCAAAACATCCTTTGATCCCGGCCGACGCTAATTTATATGAGAATCCGGTGCCAGGGCTTCGCATTGTTGGAAGCCAATGACAGCTTTAAACGTAAGCGCACGTTTGCTATCCTTGCGAAATTTTCAGGAATCCATTTAAACGATGACGATTATATTATGCATATTCATTGTGGGAATGCAGCATATTTCTATTCATATTTTCGATTGACGTTTATTATTTTATATACTTATTTTATGTGATTATAATTCGTAAATATAATATTATTCTGCAAAATATATAACTACTTTTACAACATTTCAATATAAAATATATTTATATATATATATATATACAATCACATTTGAATTTTTGCTTGACCACCCCTGAAACGGGCAGATTCATTCAGACTTGCATTTTTTCGATTAATATTACATTCCACAGAATTTATTTAACTTTTTTTTTCATAACCAAATTATATTGAAAATAAACGTAATATTTATCCTCATTTTTGTTTATTGCACGTTTTGTTCAATATATGCAAAACATAACGAATATTATAAACTATAAAAATAATACTTTAAACGAATTATAAATTTTTAAATATTTTTTTTGATATTTAGATATTATTATTATTCTTATTTATTTCAAATTAAAAATATTTTTAATTCTTTATTTATTTAACTTATAGCATACTCATTCTATCAAAAATTTTAAATAACACATTTAGATTTTCAAATATAAAAAATAAGAATATATTTAATTAAAAATAAAATTTCAAAGGTATATATTAATAAAAATGTATTAAAAACGACCAATAAATTAGTTAAAATGCAAATATACTTAATTTTTAAATATCATTCGACATCATGCTGATTTTACATCAATTTATATATGATTTTAATTATAAAAATTCGTCAAAACTAAAATAAAAACGCCATTTTTTTTTCCAATCGGGCGGTAAATATAAAAGAATTCTAGATGTCGAAGCAATAAAAGCTTTATATCAACACTCTACCGTTCGTTAATTTTCACGATTTTTCATCGCAACCGACTTTTATAGGTTCGAAAATACAATCGCATAAAAATGTAGCGATATTTTATTGCGTCCATTTGTATTTTATTTTCATTTTTTTTTCTTAGAAAAATTTTCGTTTATAAATTTTCCGATAAACTGTACCGTAATTTTTTTTTCATCATACGCGCCGCCTTTAATAGACTGTTAATCGCGAAATGTTTTAAAAAACACATTGACTTCAACACGTAAAACTGTTTATTTATATATATATATATATATATATATATATATATATATATATATATATATATATATATATATCGCTATTAAAACGATCATCGAACGAAAGGACAATAATAAAATCGGACGATATTCAAATTTGAGCACTTATAACGAGTTTTTTTAATTGCCTACTTTTTTTTATTATTTTCAAGTTGGCGAATGATTTGCGATCGAGTTCGTTGACTCGACGTCTTCTATTTTCGACTATAGAATTTTCTATGAAATCGTTATGCTAATAGTCTCAGTGCAAATCCACTGACCTATATTATTATTTAACACTTATTTTTCCTCTAGATTACATGTTTTTAACGTCGACCATCTACGTGTATTAATCATTGTAAAGACGGACTCACACGCGCTAACTAATCGTTCGAGCGTTAAGTATTCTTTTTTTCCTATACACGAATTCGACATGATGAATAATTTGTATAATTCACAATATAATATTTCTAGTTTTTTTTTTAATTACAGCGGTCTAAAATATAGTGTGAATTAATTAATGAATATATTTTTCACTTTATACTATACAGGTTTGTTAAACATTTAGACTCATTCTGCGTTTATTATTATATATCTATATTTACTATTACTTATATATAAAAAAATAGAATACATCATACATCAAAAAATATTTACTTAATTTACATTCTTGTTATATATATTATATCAATATGAAATATTATATAATTATTTAGAAAAATATACAAATTAGCAGTTGAGAGAGTATAATACATTAATATTAAAAATATTATTTCACAAATTATGTACCATGAAATAACCTTTAAATATTAAAAATATACAAGCATTTTTTTTATGTGATATGTATTTGGATTTTATAAATATATTCATACACAATTTTAAAAATAATATATATATATATATATATATATATATATATAAGATCAATTTTTAATTGTTTTTAAAAATAGTTGTATATATAAGAACTTTTACATCGAAATATGTTTTCAATCGTATATAGATTAATTCGAAACCGTTGTCAGAATTTGCATTTTCATTGCTTTCATTATAAAAAAAAATCGTTAAAATAGCAATTACACGAATTGCGCTCGCCCTTTGCATTTATTGCTTGTCCGTTAAAACTGAGTCCGTTTCGAAAAACGGGGTCAAAAAACCGGCCCTCTTCCCCTCTTTCCCCTTTCGAAAAGGAAGAGGACTCGTATCGAAAGATCGAGTGGAACTAAAGGCTAAAAAGACGCCACAAGAACCGTAAAGAATTAATATGTATTTCGAAAACTTTCAATATGGTCGATTGTTGTCGATTGACAACGATATCGTGATGTATCGGTATAGCCTTTTGTTGATTTATTGCATTGTTCCTTTTGTATGTATACGTGTATATATGAATAAAGATATATAAATGTGTTAGTATATATTGATATGTTGTTATCGTGTTATTAGAATAACAAGAGATTTGTTTTGATAAACATATAATTTAATTTTATAATACCATAAATATGTACATAGATTTCATTTTATATATACGACTGATTCCTACAAAAATGATTTTAATTGTCATTTTAGCAACTTTATATAATATGATTCAAATCTAAAACTATTATATATATATATATATATATATATATATATATATATATATATATATATTAATTACAGATAGCATTTTATAATTCAGTCAAAAATTATAATTCAAAAATTATATAATTTTTGGCTAAAAATCTATGAATATTACAATAAAATTTTTAACTTTAATATTTTTTTCGTAAAGGATATCAAAATGATTTAATATATAATTATAAAATTTTATTATATTTTCAACAATTCATCTTTGAATATGTTTGTTTACATTTCAATTGTTGCCAATTGGACATAATATATATATTTTTATTGTAAATAATTCTTGTAGAGAAAGCGACCGAGTAGAATGCGAAAAGGGCGTAATTGTTATGAAAATAACATAATCAAGTATTATCAAAACAATGCGCTGTTTGCGCTTATTTATCATTGGCAATCATTCATTCACGGGCGGGGTCTCAAATTATAGACCCACACTCGCCAACGACTCTACATTAAGCCAATGTCATACAAATAGATACAAGACCAATGCTTATCGATCAGAGATACGACATTTTTAATTTTAAATCAACTTCAAGATCAGTGATATAAATATATAATGTTATATAAATAAATCTTTATATGTTTTTGATTCATTTTACTTTGAAGACCTTGGCAAAGATTGACGGAACTATCAAAAAAATAAGATATATTATGATATCATTTTTTTTTTAATATTTTATTTTAAAAATTGTCAAAATTTTAAGGCGGTAGAACTGAATTTATATTTTATAAAAAATCCTCATACAAATTATTAAGAAAAAAAATAAATTTATGAAAGATATTTACTTAACAAAATTTACAGAATATAAATAAATGTGCTAATACTAATTTTCGACATGATTTAATTTTAATAATCGATTTATCACTGAACAATATCAATTATTTATTGGTAATTTTCATCATCGGCTTTCACAGTTAAACTGAATCGACTACGAAATCGATCACGTTTCTCAATTCATAATTTACATCGTACAAATTCACGCACGTGTTAAATTTTAAATGAGACTTCGATATATACAATACATACATATATATATATATATATATATATATATATATATATATATATATATATATATATATAATAAAAAAAATACGTATAACAAAAATTAAGTTATTATCATCTCAGTGAGTTCAGAGTATTGTTTCGTCGAGCGAGAACTCGTTCGCGAGTTATGATAATAAATTCAGAATAAAACACAAAAAAAAAACACTTTTTTTTGAGAGCAACATACAACAACCGTTTTGTTACCGTATGTATGTTTATATATATATATATATATATATATATATATATATATATATATATATATATACATATATATAAGTACGAGTACTTAATAATAAGTATGTACTCGCTTTTATAAGTACGTAGGCAGATATTGCAAACGTAATTTATGCGTAAAGTACGTGTCGTTACGTTCTGGAAGTGTATTTCAATTATTCGCAAATGTAAAGAGAACGCGACTTGAGTATACAAAATTAATTCTCTGGCATTTATAGATGACGATGACCTCTGAAAATTGTTATAAGGCGGTCGTAATTTGGCGGAGAAAATCGTTATTGCCTGATATATTGCCGTATATGTTTATTTTCGAGTATGATGTATATTAATATAATAAATATTTCAGGTATTTATTTTATAAAAGTATAATAACAAATATTGTACTAAAAGTAAACTTTAAAATTTGAAGTTATTATATAATATATTAAATCTTTTCAATTATGAAAAACTTCTGCATGTACATTTTCAATTAAATATAATCAAATTTAAAATTTTGTTACAATACTGATTCTTGAATTTTAAGATAATTTTTTTGAAATTAATTATCAAATTTATTTTAAAAAATATATATAAATAACTAAAAAATCAATCTTAATATTATAGAAATGACTTAATATTTAATTTAAAATAAATCTATAAATTATATTATATTATTGACTAATTTTTAATGCTTATATTTTAAATCAGTACGAAACTTGTATGTAAACAGATATAATTTACGTAATTAGAGTAAAATTATATTGTGTTCAAATGCTTAGGTTTGAGAAGAAATTACATATTTTCTATATTTCGTTTCACTCTCATAAATTTAACCGAGGGTTAGAGACAAACTAGATTATTAACTGCATTGTTAAACCGTTTAAACAATTACTGCGACGAGACTCGTTTACGAAACGCACACACAAACGAACAAACAAACCATCGTGCATACAATAATTTCTTCATTTATCGTAATGATTACATACAACCTGTATAATTTGCTAATAGACGAATTATATAAATATGTAATATAACGCGTTCAATGAGAGAAATATTTTTCTCTACTCGTTGCGTCGGCAATAAAAAGAGAAAAACGCAGTAAAATCGAGTTCAAATCGTTTATTATGATGTGTGTGTGTGTGTGTGTGCACAGTTGGAAATTACGCTTTGTAAAGCTTTCCGGCGATTATCAATTATTTCCGATTAATTTAAGAAATAACACAACTTATAAAGTCGTTCGCACTAATGACGACTAATGACACTGTTTAACCGAGGCGAACACCGTTGAGCTTTCATGGCGAGGTGACATTGAAAATCAATCGAACCTTCTCAAATATTCTAATGCATTTTTTTAATATGAAACAATGGATTTTTGTAAAAATACAGCAGGTGAAAATAATTGTGCGAACCGTTTTTATCCAAATATATGCAAAAAAAATAACAGTATTTACATATGGTATATGTTAAATCTTTATTTATTGATTTAAATCGGAGATTTTTAAACTATTTTTAGAATATTGTAATATCTCTAAAAATCATTAAACATAATATGAAATGATTAATTATATTAATTTCATACTTAAAATTGATTTATTATAATCAATAGTTTGTTGTAAAAATATATCCTTATACTTTGTACAATAATTTGCGATGATAAATAAATAAAAATTTAAATTATAATGATGATTATTATAAAAATATTATTTTAGAAAGGAATCATATAATAATAACATAATAAAAAGTATGCGAAATTGTTAAAATATTTGAGTACGACAGATTTGTCAATAATAAATGTAATTATTTCGCAAGTAAAAGTTCTACAATATGTATAACTGTATATAAAGATATGAAAATAAAAATAATAAATATATCGTGAAATCATAATAATTATGATATATTTTATAAATATAAAATACAATAAAATCCTTTAATATGCGATCGTTATTAGTGACGTTCGTGAAAGTAGAAACGTTTTCTCCGTTCGTCAAAATCGACAATAACGTCGTTGTTAAGTCGCGTCCACACGCACAACCATGTCAGTTATTTTACAAAATCGCTTTTATCGTACAATTCCTATTGTTATTTTTCTCCGTTAACGATGAAAACGTTAATTAAGCACCGATGTGTGTCTGAACGTCTTTTCACCGATCATTATCATCCGTGTATGGAAAACGATGACGAAGACGACTTTTGACATAATTTTCGAAGCGAATACTCTGACAATTTGTACGTCGAAGGCTTTCGAGCAATGAAAAACGCCGAAGGCTCTATATATATATATATATACGAAGGGTGAAGTGAGAAAGGTATATTTTGACGAAACGAGATAGAGTAGGAAATTGATGGTCGTTCGTCAAACCGATAAATGGGCGCCAAGTTGAAATTTGCGAAACTTCGCGCAAAAGTAAGCGGTAAGTGGATTTTAATTGACTTGCATGTACTGCGCGTACGTAGGCATTATACAAAGTGCCGTAATGAGTTGAACGCGATCACCAATATACAGGATCATTATGAAGTATCACGAGAAGATTGCTTTATTCGTGAATTTTCGCCATTGAACCTGATAAATTGCACAGTCTTTAAGATGATTATGTATGGTATTTTATATTGATAATCGTATATCAAATGCGCTAAAATTTATAAATTGTGTGATTTTTTTAAATGTCATAAAATTAAAAAAAACACTAAAAATATAATATTTTAAAACTTAAAACTTTATATGTATTATTATTCCTTAATTTAAAAAAAAATGAAAAAGTAATATTTATGTTATCATATAATTCAAATTATTATATATTTTTATAGAAATTTAATATTGAGAAAAAATTCTTAAAATAAAAATTATTTTCATTGTTAATGCTTAACATATTGTATACTTTGACACCTGTTTTTTTTTTCTCAATAAAATATTAATTCAATTTAATAGAGTATTAAATAACAATACAATTCAAAAATCTCATATAGGTAAGTATTAAATTATCATATATAACTACTAGATTAAAAAGTAAATGATTTGTAATTTGTATATAATTTTGTACTTCGTACTATTTTTTAAATTAATATAAAAAGTCGCAATTTGTTTTTGTAGATAAAATCAATTTTATAAGTTTTTTTTAAACAATACGCAATTTTACGCCATCAATTTTGATAAAAATTAAGCTTTATAAACAGTCGTATATTTTCTTATATTTGTGGATTATGTAAATATTATATTATTTTACAAAATATTCATCAATTATCATCAATATATCGGTGAGGTTAAAAGGTATTATGTATTTCAAAAAGTATTATAAAATAAATAAAAAATATTTTTATGCTTATAATTATTATAAGAATATTAAATCAAAATACTATTACTTTATATATATATATATATATATATATATATATATATTTATATTATTCATATGAAAATTTTTTTTTATATTTCTTATAGTAGAAAATAAGAAACAAAATCGTTTTTTTAATTATTTTTTTTATATTTTTTAAATAATTAAAACATTAGATTTAATTTTAAATTTCAGATATTTATTTTTATTCAATAACTTTAATTTGAGATTTGCTTCATATGTAATAAACGTGTTATTATCGTAGATTTTGAAATAATTTTAATTAATTATTTGAACTTTGTACAAAAAATTTAATATGTAAACGATACATTTTAAAAGAATAAATAGTAGATATAAATTATAAACAGTAATAGGATAATTTTTTTATGAATTCTTAAAAATAACTGTATATATAAATCCAATAATTCAATTAAGACGATACGGAGAATTACTGAATGGAAGATGTTACCTATTTTTTTCATACATATATATATATATATATATATATATATATATATCTTTTTTTTATTTTCGAGAAAGGTATGTGAAAATAATACACACGTAGATCTATTAGGTAGCATACGTGAGATGAGGGACTAAAGGGAAAAAAAGGTGTAAAAAGATCGGCATTAGAAGGTACCAAAGGTTCTATCAGCTAGTAGAGCGCCGTTTTATACGTGCCGCTTTTCCCACGAATAGGTGTCGGAGCCCTTTGGCGGTTAAGGGCTAACCGCGTTCACTGAGACCATGTCTCAATTAGCCCAACAATGGTCCGGGGCCCCATTATCTCGCGTGGGGCCCTTCGCTTGAATCTATACTGAATGCTTTTCCTCTTTCACTGTACTTATTTATTATATAGCGCGTGTGGCGGAGGCTCTCGTGCGACAAAAGATCATCATCATTATGGCAAGCGGTCCTTTTTTTTAAAGATGTATAGGTATATGTGACGATTTGGTTGTTTAATTTTCAGAAAGAATGTTTTCATTATATTGAAAAGCTATTTTTTTTATTTTTTTCAAAATTTTCCAAGCCTGAATGAATAATTAAAAAATTTCTACCTTATTTAGTTATTTCTATATCATTAAAAACACATTTCTTACAATAAATTATTAGTCCATTAATATTTTCTTTATTAAAACATTTACAAAAAATATAGATGTTAAAAATAATTTTACAATAATGATTTTCTGAAAATTATTTTAGTTTTCTTTGATTCTTTATTATGAAAAATAAAAAAAAAATATATAGTAATATGCCTCATTTTAAAATTTTTTAACCATGATTTGTTTATATAATTATAAAAGTTTACAATTAATATTACGTATATAATTCGTTAATTATTACATCACATTAAATTTATTATTAACTACTAGTGTTTCAAAAAAAAATATTAAAAATTAAAAGATCAATAAAATATATCATAATAATATAAAATAATAATTTAAAATTCTCTTAACGGCCATAATGTGCAATATTTTATCATTATTTCAATAAATTGATTAAAATATTTAAAAATAATAATTTTATCAAAAATAAAAATCGGTCATTATCGCAATTACATAACGTTCATCGTGCATTAAATATGAAAAATTATTCGAAAACTCGCTCTGAAAAATAAAGCAATTTCATTTAACCGCTAAAATTTACATGAAATTCTGAAGGATAACTTCAACACTAATGTCTCTATATACTCGTATATTAATAAAAAGCTATAATTGCAACATTTTCATAATAGCTTCATCGATAAAAATGAATTTTTTTTTATCCGAATCCAAATTAAAAGTACACATCGACGATAGACGATTTTCGGATAATTGTTTTTTTAGTCAAAAGAGCGAATTAATGAATATGTTAAATCAATTACCGGCACACGAATAAATCACTGTATAATAAATGCATAATGTATCGTTTCGATATATTAATTGATTGCCTAATTATCGTATAAAATACACGGAAATGTCGTGAAATCGTGTTTTAATTAATGATTTTCGGTGCTTAATTATTGCATTAGACGCAAATTAGACATCATTACGAATGCGCGTCGCTTTTTTTACACCACAATAATATGTGGTAGGCATTTTTCGGTATGTATAAAAAAAAATAGGATCAAAGGCTATCCTTGATCGTCCAGCGACCGACGCTAATTATAAAATAACACAAAAAAATATGTATTCATAAAAAATTTATCTAGCGTAATATGTTAATTAAAAATTAGTGGCAGTGTTAACGATATTGTTTCGCATGTGTTTGTGTTTTAATTATAAATATAATTTGACACGTGCGAAAAAAAATATTTTTGATTAATGATATCGATTAATATTTTTTTTTCTTATAAAAAAGTTTAATAATATTTTTAAATCAAATAGTATAATTTGAATATAAGTTTAGTAGTATTAGAGTTTAATAATATTTTTTTTTATCAACAGAGATTCATTGGTAACACACTATTTTTTAATGAATTTATATTAGATCGTAAATAAAAATACTATTAACAAATTACAACATTTGTGATGCTTTTTATATTAACTTTATATATTATATATAATCACAATATTTGTTAATTGTAATATTGCGATATGAATCAATACAAAACTATTTTCAAAAATATACATTATTATTATTTTTATATTAAATAAAGACAACACGGTGAATCATAAAAGATATCTGATAAGTCTTAGCATACTATTAAAATCGAAAAAATTGTGATCTTTTCTTCGACTTAAACGGGTAGGTCTTAAAGCGTCATTTCGAAACTTAATAACACACCGGTGGCATTGTTAGATGTTACCCCTTTTTTTTTGTTGCTGTTGTAACATTGTTATTAATAATTCCCTTCGAGTTTTTGTGCAAGAGTTGTTATTAAATATGCGGGCAAAAGGTGTCGGCGGAAAGCATTCGAAATGCCCGCGCTTTTTGACCATTTATACAACGTTTCGGCTTCGTTTATTTTCACTTGTACACATCTCTATGAGAACAATGTAAAAAGTATTGTGTGTACAAAAAAAAAAAATAAGCATAGCATGCGTACATACACACGAAAATTACGTCTTCATGAACGAAACTTAGACGTTTCGATTCGTACGAAGATGATTGATCACTTTGCCTATTTTTTTTCTTCTTCTTTGCCATGTTCGATGTTTACGATTCAATTTTCGTGTTTGACTCCATATTTAATATACAAAACTAGTATTCGTCAGTACAAATATTTATTCGGATATTGGTGTTCGTTTGTCGGTTTGTTTTTCGGGCTGGCGTTACAATAACTGTGTGTTTGCACAGCGATTCTTGTGAGAAAAAAATATATGCTCTAAATAGGCTAATGCAGTATTTTCAAAAAAAAATTATAAATATGTAATAAATTAATATTTTTATCAATATACCTATCGTACTTTTTTTTAATAAAAATCAATATATATATATATAAAAGAGAAAATATCAACTACATTATTTGATGATATTAAATTACAAAAAAATCATTTCCAAAAATGGAAATTTTATCATTCAAACCATTTAAATATAAAAAAAAATATTCTTTTTATTTTTAACCATTTTAATAATTATCATATCTATTATATTAGCAAATTTTAATATTTCCTTTAAAATCATGATATATTTTAAATCGATAAATTTAAATTTAAAATCACTAGATTATCTGAAGATCTTAATATTCTATTGTATAAAATATAAACACGTATATTAACATATTAAATTTCTATTATCTAATATAAATTTTTATATGGATCTACATGTTATAAAATAAACAAGAATATAAAACATTTCTTATATTAAATTTGAATTAATTCCAAATTCATGGTATAATAATATTATTAAATATTCTATATTTAATAAAAAATATATATATTTTCCATCTTATCTATCCATCATTTTCACCACGAAGTTAAATATACAACATGTAGACGTAAACTTAGTATGAAGCAGTTGTTCTCGTTGGTTATTATTTTGCACAATTACTATGTGTTTTTTCACTCACTATAATTACAAATAATGAGGCATTTCACATTAATTCAGACTTAATGCAATTTTTTTCGATACGCATGCAGTGAGTTTAATAGTTCTTTTTTTTTCACGAAATTTTTTAAACGCCTCTGGCTATTGAGCAAATTTTGTATGTCGACGTTTACGTCTTATTCACGCGTACGTAAAATATTCCGGATATTTTATTGCAGGACCGGATCTTTGAGATGTTATTAAAAAGTTAAAAATATAATCTATATTTCCATAAAAATATTTAAAGTCGACATATAGAAATATAAAAATGATTTTTATTTCGTCGTATTTATTATTACATCAATGATTCTCAACGAAAATTATATTTATTTAATTTTTTATGTAATTATTACTACTCTAATAATTGACTTATAATGATAATACGATATGATTATATTAAAATTTTATTCTCAAAATATTGAATTACAAATATAAATATAGTAATAAAATAAATAAATTTCAACTTTAACATATTTCGTTATAACTTTATAATATCTATAAAAACAAAATTGAGAAACTGTATAAAATATTAAAAAAATAACAATCTTGATATAAAAAAAAATATGTTTTTTTTAATATGGTATACATAAAATTTCGCACTTATTCGCGCAAAATATAAATACTAATCCGACCCGAATCAAACGGGGCGTGGGTCACATTGGTGACGTCCGCGTTTTTACAGTGGTCTGCCTTGTGTCGTCTGTGTTTAACTCGCCGCCTAATCATTAGTGACATGATTGCCACTAATTTCAATTTAGTGAGATCGTGTTTCGGGATCACCCTTTTACACACCTTGACCACTTATCTATATATATATATATATATATATATATATATATATATATATATATATATATATATATATATATATATATATATATATCCATCGAGGGATCGGTTATTTTTTTTAATTCCCATTTTATACACACACACACATATATATATATATATATATATATATATATATATATATATATATATATATGTATTTTTGTTCTCGATTATTATTACCGTTTTTTTTTCTGTATGTGCTTCTACTGAGCAGTCGGTTTCGGTAAATTAATAATGATCGGTTTCTATTCGCCCGTGCACAATCAGATCGATATCTTTAAGACCAATCTACACCTCGAATCGATTGTGAAAAGCGGCGACAATTTAACAGAAAAAAATTAGATCTACCCCTTAAGTCTTTTGGGCGGTCTTTGTGTATGATATATTTGTCTCTATTATTTAAAAACGAAAAATATTTTTCATTTATAAATCGATTATTTTTTATTTCATATATATTTTTAGTAAAAAAAATATTAACTTGGTTATTCATCCAGATATTTTTTTGAGATTTTAATTATTTATCTTACAAATACCTTCAATATATATTTTGGTAGTATACCATAATAAGTAAAAGTTGAAATCAAAGATTATTTAAACAATATTTTTTCGTACTTAAAGCATAAAAAATGATTTAATTAATGTTTAATGACTTTCAAGTAATATAAAATATTACTATAAATATAAAATAAACGTTATTAATATAAATTTGTTATTTTAATTCAGAGCGTAATTTTATGCCTACTATTTCAAAAAAAATATTAGAATTATCTGAATGTTCAAAAAAAATATAATTTCATTCAAAGTTGATATTAATTTGAATTGTGCTTATATTTAAAATATGTTATTAAATATATATTTAAAATATCTTATTAAATTAATATAAATTATTTTAAAAAATATAATACGCATATATTTTATTAATTTATTTTTTCAGTTTATGATTTCAATATTATATTTTCAAAAAAAAATAATTTTTTTAATAATCAAAATGATTTTATATTTCTGCGAAACGATTTCGGAGTATATATAAAATTTTGTAGGTATGTAAAAAAACAATATGGATATCTATAAGAATGAAGAATCAAATCATTTCAAAGAAAACCGCAAATATGAATACCTACAAAACATCCTATGTACATTCAAATATACATATACATGCTAAACACATTTAAAAAACACGCAAAAGAGTCGACAAACACAAATTTAAATATTTATAATCCTCGCAAATTATAACGTACTTATAAATAACAAAATGACAACGCAGACGATCAAAGCTAAAAAGATTAAAAAAAAACGGAACACCTTTCGAAACACAATCGCACATAAGACTGGCCCACTATTATTAGTAAAAAAAAAAGAGAGAGAAATAATAATAAATAAATACACACGAAGCCATAATACATAAATATAATAATAACGGCAATAATAAAAGCTCGCGTTCGCCGACAAAAAGCGACTTCGAAAAACGCTAACAATTTGTTCGAGGCCTAATTGAATTATTCCCTTTTTTCGCAAGGTGTTTCACCCTCGAAACACGAATAAATATATTTGAAAAAAAAATATATATATACCGATGTATATATATATATATATTTATATGAAATTATTACTACCAAAACGTCTTACAAAGGTAAATATTAAAGTTAATAATCGTAATCAAAAATACATATATTATCTAAATATCGGACGGCTTCCTTATGGATGTCATTCGAATTAATAACAATTTTTTTTTCAACCGGTCCTACACGAATTAATATTAACGTTTTAGAAAATCTAGTTTAATTTAATTTGAATAAAACGTATCCACGTCTCAATTAAGCGACGATCTAATATATCTAAGTTTATTTATGCGTGAATGGCGCAATCGAAAATCTTGATTAATGGGGGGCGCGCGATGAATAATGTCAATTTTTTTTTTCGAACGAAAGAAAAAAAAATTGAATAATGTAAATATGCGGCGGTTATTGCGTTGGATAGAGATGGTCGATTTATAAGGTTGTTTCGACCGTGTTGTGTTATGTTATGATAAGTTAGCACGCGTCACGTTTATCGTATTATAACAATAAAAGTTGATCGATTCCGTTGTTCTTAAGTATGTAAATCATCGATTCGCGCACGCTATTCTTGTTTAAACAAATGTTTATATTATAATAAATATATATATATATATATATATATATATATATATATATATATATATTGATAATAAAAATTATTATATTATTATTTTATAATTTTCTAAAAAAAATATTTCAAAAGATTTTTCAAATTACTTATATATCACAAAATTACAATTTGATAGATTAAACTAAATATCGATAAAATTACCAAAAATATTTGATATAAATTATAGAATCATATTATATATAAATTTGATAATTTAAAATATAAAAGTAATATTAATTAGAATAAATTGATTAAAATATATACCCATTGCATTTTTAATTTACATATTATTATTTTCTAATTAATCGTTTACTAATTATAAAAATAAAATATTAATCAAAAAAAAAAATTAATAAATCACTTCAAAATATTATAAATATATATTTAAATTTATATTCAATTTTATTTTGTAATATATTAATTTCTTCAAGAAATATAAAATGACCCAATAATGTTGAACTTTATTTTTAACGCTAGAGGCTTAATTTAATTTAAACTTTTTCGTTAATATTAATAGTTTTGCTGTCAATTATGTTATGATAAATATATGAATTTTATAAATTATAATATCATTAATATCGTTATTAAAAAATATTTCATAAGATATAATATTTATATTTTTCTAATAAGAACTGCCAAAAAAGAATCTTATGGCATTTATGAATTGCACAATATTTTTTTTTTAATATGAATTTAAATTATATATATATATATATATATATATATATATATATATATATATATATATATATATATATATATATATATATATATATATATATATATATGTTTTTATAATTATAAAATAAAAACTGACCTCCTGAAGCTTCACTGCTGTTGGCTTCAAAGGTTTTGCTCGTCATTTGAAACAAAGCGTCCAACGGTGTGCCCAAATTTGTAGATCTCGGTCTAGGAGGAGCTCTGGCTCCACCAGGAGAACAACATTCTGATCCTGAACTGGATCTGGAACTGGCCGTCTCACTGTCCGCCGTTCTACCCAAAAGTCTCTGTGCTCTCAATTGTTGTAATTCTAATTGTAATTCGGCCCTCGCCCTCCACGGTTCTCTGAGTTCCAATTGGAGTTCACCTCGTCTCCAAGGTTCACCGAGATCTATATGCTGCTGAAGTTGCAAATGCTGCTCCAATCTCAATTGATGCTGTAGCCTTTGCAACGCGTGCGCTGATTCTCTGGCATGCAAGTCCCATGGTCTAACAATTTTTTGCTGTTCTCTCACGGGTCGATGAGATAAAATGTCCAAAATTGAAAAAGATTTAACACCATCATAATGTCTATTATTTGTAGTCGCTCTCTGATGTCGTTCTTCGGGAGACGCCGTCCTTCTGGATTCACTCTCTCTGTCGAGTTGCATCATTTTCAATTTTTTTAATGGTTTAAAATAATCATCGGGCGGAGATGCCGGAGGACTGGGACAGCCTACACTGATTTCGTCGTCGCTAGAGGCTCTACTCTCCATATCCTCCTGCATCCTGTGTTCCAATCTCCACCACATATAAAATTTAATTATATTCTTGACAATAATAGCACGTATTCAAATATTTGTGCACACTATCGGTGTCGTTAGTTTATGTCATTATTCACACTTGATATATCACTGTTTTATATTGTATTTCAATAGTTTTTATTTCACTGTCACTGGATATACACTGCGGTGTCAATCATTACATAAGGAGGTGTGGAACGCTGCCGTGCAGCGCGCTACATGAAGTAACACTGGCAACAGCTTTGCATTAACCTGCCCGCCCCATTCCACCAATGAATGTAGCGCCGCGTTACGATTGGACAAAATTCTTAATGTGGGCGTTCCGCACGACGTCCAATAATATCGACGAACGCAACTATGAACATCACACAGCGGCACACTTCAAAGGAACTTTTCGTGTTTTTTTTTATTTTTTTTTGTTATATGAATCTCCTCTCCCTTTTCTTTTCCGCTTTCGAACCAGCGACTCTTTTTCGCTGCGGAACGACTCCTTTATCGCTCCGCTTCGAAACCAACCGCTCTAACACACCACCTACTCGCGTTTTTGTTCCCGGTTTCATTCCCACCTTTTCTCCCCCTACCATTGACTTCACTTGAATTGATGTGGTGATTTGGAAAGCTGAGCGTGTTTAGCGCTGCTGCCTTCGTTTTGTTCGTTGTAGTGCTGGTTTTTTTTTTCATCGCTTCGTTTTTGTTCTTTCACGTTTTCGCTAATGAAATTAATCACTCCGACGTCGACGTTAACTGAACGTTAATATATATGTATATATGTTAATGATTAATTTATCGTTTAAGACTTTTCTCGTTTACAAAAATTTCTTTCCTTTAAAATATATGACACATTATATATATATATATATATATATATATATATATATATATATATATATATATATATATATATATATATATATATATATATATATATATATATATATATATATATATAACATATTTTTTCCAATAAAATTTTCTTCTCGCATAATTGTAATAATCAATATATTTTTTTAATAACTAATATATAAAAATCGTATATTTTTCAATTTATTTTAATAGCTATAATATGTTTAAATTAGTGGTATAATTTTATTTTAGAATATTAAATTTATAGAAATATTATATAATTAATATGACATATATCAAATTCATACTAATATTATACGTGTAATATGAAAATATTTTATTAAAAACATTTGTATTATATTATTATTGATAATTTTATTTATTATTTCAATTTTATTGAAAAAACAATTGAAATTAGAATCTTAAAGGAAAATTTTATTTTTTTAATACCTTAAATATTTTTCAAAAAATATAAAATTAAATACAATTACTCTTTAAATATTTTAGGAAGAATATTTTTTTGAAAAATTGAAGTTTCTAAAACATATATTAAAATAAAATACTACATATAATACATTGCATAAAACTGATATGAATTATTAATTTAAATTTATTTTAAAACTAAAATTTATCATTTCGAAAGTAATGTTTTTGTAATTAATTAAATATAATTATTATACTTTTATTTTTGTACAAACATATAATTAAAAAATATGAAATAAATTAAAAAAGATTCACACGTAAGTGTAAAAATATTGTTCGATTTAATTTTAAAAAAATATATAAACATGAATTTGAATAAAAATATATTAAAAAATACGATAACAAAAAAAAAACGAGAATTATAAAGCCTTGTGAATAATTTTAATACTACTAATAGATATTTATATTAAATTATTTTATACACATACACACGTGCACGATAAAATGCAAATTTTAATCAAAAATTCACTATTAATATTGGCCATTATGAACATTTTACATAATTTAGCGACACATTTTTCAAACAGAACTGTACAAATTTTAAAAAATTACTAAAATTATGCGCATTTCTTTTTCTTTTACTATTTTTTTTAATAATTGTATAATAACAACGATAAATATAATAAGCAAATCATCCACCTTTGAACGTTCTGTACAAATTTCAATGCGGCAGTGTTTTCTAATCTTTTTTGAACCACATATCTCTCATTATATTTATAAACAAATTTTTAACTATTAACAACAGTCAAAAGTTCTAATAAATAGTATTATATATCGATTTATAGATTAATTATTTTTAATTCAAATATAATACATGTCATTGTTAAGATTTTTTTTCCAAATATTTTTAATGCTCGCACCGCTGCTTGAGAACCGGCGATAAAGGCTATTTTTTTCAACATATAAAACAAAATTACCGCACAATGAGAATTCATACGTTTAAACGGCATTGATTAATAACATAATTACGTACAAATGGCGGCCACAAACATTCGTAATATGAAATAAAATATTTCTTCTGGCACAGCCGCTTTTTTTTTTCGGTAGCTCCGTTGTAACGCTTTTATTTGATATTTATTCGATTTTTCTGCCCCCCCCCCCCATTATCGAATAACAGGTTTAGCTCCGTTGATTAAGTTATGCGTTTTTAAGTTATATTTTATTGTGTGGCACAGCCGCTCAATTGTAATAGCAGAGCTCTTTCTAATGGAGCAACAACGTAATAGTTTTGTAAATTACAGTATTACAATACAATAACATCAGATTTGTTAACGCGATACAAAAAAAAAGACATAGCGGCACGTGTAATTTACGTCTATTTTAACAAACTACTCAACAATTAAAAAGAAAATGTTTTACATATATCCAAAAGCAATTACATAATTTTATATATATATATATATATATATATATATATATATATATATATATATATCTATTAATAAATTTTGATAATAATATATAATATTTTAATTTATCATATAATTCATCAAAATATTATATTAATGCTTCTTAATATTTTTATAATAATCGTTTATTTCTTTTAGTATATTAAACTCTTATAGATAAAAGTATTTGTAATGATAATTTAAAATAATAAATCACCAAGTTAACGCTTGTAATAAGTACATAGTTAGCGTGTCTGTTTGTCATGCAATTTGTACTGAATTTATTCCCCAAAGTGTCATTTATATTTATTTATATTTATTTATTTGTAGCTTTTTATTACTACAAAAAATTATATAAATATTATTTAAGCGTTAAATATTTCATTTTTGAAGATATAAATAATCTATACCTATTTTATGAAAAAGAAAAGTATTTTTACTATAGATTAATAATATTTTTTTTCAATCCTAATAAGCAATAAAATTTATAATATAAATGATACAAAATTTTTAACACCAAATCATCCGTTTGAAATTTAAAATTCGCTCAAATTTCGTCTCTTTTGCACACGAATTCGTAAACTGATCTTCAGCTGTGCATTCTTGGAATTCGTCGATGGTAATTTTCCACCGATTTTCGCGGTTTTTCCGTAACGCACGACATCGACGGTCGTTATAAGTCGGGGTCCGTCTAATGGGCCGCTCGTTTCCGTCCAATGGCACAATAATTTGGCATAGTTATGGCACAATAAAGGCGGTTCCTTATATCCGGGGTACGACGTGATCGTCCATTATCCTCGCCATGATCACTTTTGGCCATAATGGCTCCCGACAAACGCTCTTCTTCTTTTTCTTATATATTTTTTTTTTGGTTTATTTTTTTTTATTTCGCTTTTCGGTTTGATCGATTTTTTACGACGATCGTTTCGTCTATTTATAACGAATCGACGGCGTGAAAAAAATATCGAATGGATCCATTTTATACGACGTATTTGACGTTTACGACGATTTAAATGTCTATTTCGACACGCGCGAGTTCTCTACTTTCGTATGATAGATTTTCAAAGTTAAATTCATCGTGAAATAACAGGTATAAAATTCAAATACAAAAAATATTCAATAAAGATTTATTTCAAACATAAATATTAGATATACTCTATTTAATCTAAAATAATACTAATATTTCATTAGCAATAAAATTAATAACATCTATTAAATTTATTTGACTCGAAGGAAAATGAAATTTATTTAAATTTCGAATTATTTTACCAACAATTATCTTGCTTTATAAAATGTTTTCTAAATAATTATACGACATTTTTTTGGCTAATATTCATTATCTTATATTATATATTCAAAATAAATATAAATAAAATCCATAACGAAAATCGATCATAAAACTTATCTCTAATAAGCATCACTAATTGTTTTCGTATGCCTAACGCTAATATAAAAAAAAAACATTAACATTAACATTACGGTTATAATAATCATTATTATTCCGATTATTGTGATCGTATCGTCGATACGAATCATTAAAATTGTCATAAGCGTTTGTTTTAATGATTATATTTCTCGTACGAATATTATTTATAAGCGAAATTCTCATGAAAAATTATGTGAAAAATATTCAAGTCGACAATTAATTCTTTTATTTGCCAAGAATTATAAACATTTTTCCGTGATTTTTTTTAAATTTATTTATTAATATTTTCATTATAAATCATCGCGTTAATTACAAAATTATTTATTTTTTATAATATTATGTAATATACGATAAACTTGATATTTCTACTTTTATAATTCATTTCAGATTATTTATTTTTAATTTAAATTTTTATAAATATCAAAAATATTAAATTAGTGTAATTCTATAAATCATCCAATTATTTAACGGTTTTTTTTTCAAATCAATATACAACATTTAAACAATTTTCAAATAAATTTATTTAACTTTAAATATAAAATTTAAAAAAGTGAAACAAGAAAGTAAATACTTAAAAAAGCAGACGAGAACAAGTAATAAAAAAAAGAGGCGGAAAAAAGGAGGGGGGGGAGACACAAAGCTTCGTGAAATTCTCATAGTCATCAAGCATGGCAGGTAAAGCGCGTCAGGCTTCGATTGATTGATAATAATTCCTGTTACAAAAAGTGAATTAATCAGCGTTTGAGCTTTGTTGGCTTTTCTGTTTGGCTTCCGACAATACGTGTCTAACCCTCGAAGCCGGTGAAAGAAGCCTTCCACTTCTTGTAGTGTTGCCGACAAGCGATTCGTTTCAATTAGCGTTACTCTGAAGGGATGCCGAGACACCTGCCTTTGTCGAGACCACACCTAAAATCGACTAAAAAAATATACATAAATATTAAAAAAAAATATATGTATATATTCTGGCATTAAAAGCACGGGAGCGTTTTTATACGTGTTTATTATGTATGTAATGTTTATACGTTGTTGACATATTTATATAAATAATTTAAAAAAAAAATATTCGCGTATATTTATACAGTTGTATCATATTCTTAAATATAAAATAAATACAACATTTTTAATTGTTTTTATATAAGAATATAACGATGGTATTAAAATTTAATTTATAAATGCCAAACTCAAAAGCTAAAATAGAATGATTTAAAGATTTAGATGGATCACAAAAATCACTCTTATACAACTAAAAATGTAGCTTTGTTTCAAAAAAATAGTATTATAATGATAATTAAATATTTTTTCATTTTTATTAGATATGCAATTTCTGTTGTTATATCGAATGTAAAGGACTGAAATAAATAGATAGCTCTTGAATTTTATTAAAAAAATATTATTTATGAACCGCGAGTTTAACATCCTTTATATATATATATATATATATATATATATATATATATATATATATATATATATATATATATATATAATTAAAGATGAATAGAGAGATTATTATTGTAATTATCCAATTTTAAATGAAAATTATTGAGAATAGAAATTTAAAATGGACAATATTCTGATCATATTAAAAATTACTTAACAAAATATATAAAAACTTTAAAATATACAAGATTGAGAATTTTATAAAATATAGCAGCAAAAAATAAAAATATTAAAATTAGTTTATATATATATTTAAAAAATAATAAATTATTAATTTATTTTTTTGATTAAAAAAAAATCAATTACGATTACAAAATGAGTTAATAATGATTATCTACTGATATCGTTTATAAACAATATGTCAAATATATATGAAAAAAATATATACTCTATGTTCTTTTGTTACGAGTTTTTATTGTATGGGCCTTCTTTTATATATCGCATTGAACATGTCAGATCTTATCGAACAATTTGAAAAGCGCTGGTTGTTTTTAAAATGTTTAAAACGTCTTAGAATTGTTAACGATTCGAGGTGATCGACCCATTTCGATCTCGGCCCGAGTGCCGAACGACATTCGGACGTGCGTTGATAATTGTCGCGGAACAAAAGTCGACAGATCTCGCCGACATCCTGTGCCGTGGAACTTTTGTCACGAACTTTTTTGGCAGAATTAATTAGACGACTGTGATGAGGCCGTGACCAAGAGTGAGCTCATTATTATTATTATTATTATTATTGTGGCGTAAAAGTGCCGTGAATGAACGGTCCTTTTTAAGCGGTGGTTTCACGGCGCGATCCCTCATACTGTTCGATTTTAATTCGATTCCGTACCGACAATGGAGTCGAAATCGTGAATGGAAAAATAAAATGGGTATCGTGTTCTATTTTTTTTTTAATTTCAGATACTGTTTAACTTTATTCGATATCTGAATATCGGATGTATCTTGTTAAAAAGATTTTTTTTTTTGTGTGACTCTTTCAAATGTCAGATTTATTCAGTCATAATATTTATATTTAAAGAATAATTTATATAAATGTAATTTTGTAAAATTTTAAAAATAATTATTTTTTGCACAGTGTTATTTTACAAAGTATAAAAAAATATTATTACAAATTAATTTTATAATAAAAAATATACCAAATAATTAAACAATAAAATCAAAACAAGATATACATTTTATGCTATTATTCTGAATCTGAAATATTTAAATAAATAAGTAGCCATTGACCGAATTATAAAAATATTACACTTGGGCCGCACACGGTTAGCTGGCCGCGAATTTAACATCGCTGTCTAAGAAGAATATATATAATTAAGGACTAATAGAGATTTATTATAATTATCCAATTTGATATTAAAATGATTGACAATAGAAATTTAATACGGATAATATTGAAATCAAAAGCGTTTTTGGTCCCACGAGAACATTTTTTAATAAAAAAATTAATATATTAAATATTATTCAAAAATCTTTAATTATATAATAAATAAAAATATTATTATCTGTACTTGCAAAATTAATATTTCAGATATTTTTATAATTTTAATACTAATAAATATACCTGTATATATATAAATTACCACACATGAACATAAAGTGCTAAATTATTACATTCAAAATTTATTATACATCAAATTGTTTCATTAATGAAAGTGCAGTTAACGCTATAATTATACAGTAATACGCCTGCATCGCGAGAATTAATATAATATTATATTTAAAAAAAAATTGGGGGGGAAGGGGGAGCATCGAACACGTTATAATAATCGACTTTTGTGAAACACAACTAGCATATTTATTACATATTTGACAAGAATATTGAAAAAAAAATATATAATATATACACATACTCGTGTATGCTTAATGATTACGTAAAATGTATTAATCATAAATTTCTAGCTCGATTCAAATTAATTATCGAAATGGCGATATGGACTAGAATTAATTAGTATTATAATGAATAATGAAAAAAAAAGGCTGTTATACACTCGCATTGTTATTATTACCATTATTTTGGAGCACGTAAATTTGTGAATAACGAATTTCGTGAAGTTCTAATTAATTCCGACGTCAGAACAAACTTCATTTTGAATTAATTACGAGGCCTGCCCGTAATTGGCCGCAGTCTATTATTGTTTCATATTTATTAACCGCCACCCCTAATTTTACTATTGGTCTATATACTAGTAATGGGTGTAATGTAAGTGTCTCCCTAAACTTAACCCTCGCACGTCCTTCCCTTTCAGGCCGAAGTGCGTAGGAAGCAATTAAGGTATCTTTTACCCCGTATAATTTACGTCAAATTTCAATTTGTTTTTTTTTATCAAAATTGTCGATTTAGAAGTTAAATTTGATATATTTTTTTTGAGTAAATGGATATTTGAGTATGTCAAAAATTATTATTATAATTTTGTACCACTTTAATACATATATTTATATATAACTAAATTAGTTTGTATGAATAATTATATATATATATATATATATATATATATATATATATATATATATATATATATATATAATAGATAAAATCATATATGAAATCATATATAAAATGTATTATTTTTAATAAAATCTATGAACCAATGTTTGACAATCGTTGTTATGAAATAATACACGTTATCGTCAATTTAAAAATATTCATTAAAAATAATATCGACGGTCGATTGTTTAATTTTACGTTCCATTTTCTATGAAATAGATTTTCCCGAATCGAATATTACACGGCGTAATTATTTAAGGGCGCGCAACACTATCGTCCCCCACCCTATATAAACGCTTCTTTTTTCAATATCGACACACTGACAACAATAACAGAAAAAAAATAATCATAAATTAAATTCACCCCCCTGCCAGCCGACTAAAGTTCGATCGTAAAAGTTTATTATATCAATCGACTGGCCCATAATATATGCCGTAATAATCTATTATAACGATTGTGGATGCGATTAGAAGTATCCGCGTGTAAAGAGGGTGGGGCTTTTGATTGGAAATTTATACATTTTAGAAAGGGCCCCCCTTGATATTTCGACGTTTTCTAATGACGATTTCAATATTTCGTATGTATTTATATATATAGTCAAAATTGATTTCGATCGGATATCTTAGTTATTTACGATATTATTTCGTGAAATGTTATGCCAGTTGTTATAATATATTAATAATTTACTTTATAAATTATTTAATTAAATGATATATTTCATACAGATATAATAAATAATTTAAATATATATATATATATATATATATATATATATATATATATATAACATCCTTATTTAAAAAGTGTAA
Organism: Leptonema lineaticorne; assembly: GCA_024500535.1. Taxonomy (NCBI): domain Eukaryota; kingdom Metazoa; phylum Arthropoda; class Insecta; order Trichoptera; family Hydropsychidae; genus Leptonema; species Leptonema lineaticorne. Next base: position 5,205,504 of record JANIJI010000004.1, on the reverse strand, counting down.
TGAAGTAAAGTGATTTAGAAAGTGAAATAATTAAAAATTAACTAAAAAGATGACATTATTTATAAGATACATCAAATTTTAATTTCGCATTTTCAGTACATTTATTATATTATTTTCTAATTAAAATACTATTTAAAATAACAATATTTTAAGTTTAACGATTCAATCCCGTTAAAAAAACAAAATTGTACCCTAAAATTAATAATTGAGCTTTATATCTACAAGGACTATAAATCCATGAATTTATTTACCATATTATAATTATTTATATATGGTATACAATGAACTGAAAAAGGGAAGTTAATAACTTCATAAATAACATCAAAATACAAATTCGACTATTTATAAAGACGAACCGCACCTTTAACAATGGAACCGCCATTTTTTAAAACCGCAACAATAGACGATATTTTTTTTTTTTTACTTTTCGGTAATATTGTGATGTTAATAATAATTGCAAATAAACCCTTTAATGAGAGCAATCTGCCATCGTGTCGTTTATTATTATTATTATTATTATTATTTATCCCTACATTATATTCCTTCGTTTTGCGGCCCTTTTGAAAGAAGATTCGTTCTGTGTGAGGGCCGAAAAACCAGCTGTTGTGAAAAAACGACCACAATAACTCGTCCAAATTAGGGTTAGTTTAGATTCGGTGCGTTAAAAAAAAACAACAACAACGACGACGACGACTATAGTGGAAAGCAAAAATAAAAAAAAAAAGATGGAGAAAAGCGGCAATATATAACACTAAAGGTCGGATACATCATAATTATTTCACCTTAGGTGGCGGTCGCCGTTGTTGTGTGGTGTCATTTATATCATTGACGCTTCCGGCAAAAAGGGATTCTATTAGTGCCACACTATATTGACTTCGTAAAAGATTATTGTTTGTGGCCCCACCAAAATTGAGTTCTCAAAATGACACCGAAAATAATATAATGACCGATGCGGCGCGCATTCGTATTTATATATTTATTTATTTCTATTTGTTTCGTGGACGATTGTTTTTGTGGTTTATATATGACGATATATAGAACCTTTTTATATTTTATTTATGTAATACTATATGAAAAAAAATATATTTTATTATTATACTAATTCAGAGTAATGTAATTAAATTATATTAAAATGATATCATGATTTACGAAATGTTTTAAATATGAACTTTTTTCTATTTTGATCTCTATATAAATATTTATGTTATAAGATTTATTTTTATTTTTTACATTATAGATTAGAACGTAATAAAAATGATTTACACAAACATTATAACATTTTTGTTAAAATATAATAGAAAATCAAATAATGAAAATTTATAAGCATTATAATAAATTTTAAAATTCTAGATCTAACACTAATAGAGATTATCGACTCATCTATATATAGATTAATATATAAAAATTTAAATTATTTATTGAAAATATCATATTATTACTAAAGGCATTATTAATTTGAATTGTATATGTTACTGATCACAAATTTAAATTTAATATTTTAATATTAAAAATGCTACCACATATAATTCAAAATTTTCCATTATATTTAATGGTTGAACAACGTAGAATAGGAAACTTGATCCTATTAAAAATACATCAACATTACAGAATTTAAAGTAAATTTCTAAAATCATAAAACCTGTATATACCGAATAAAATAATATTTTTATAAAGTAGTAAAACTACTGTAAAGTAGTCTACTTTAAACCAACATTAAATCATTATACTATAATTAGTAATAAAACTATAACTAATTAAACTCACTTATATTAAAAAATATAATATAATTCAATGATGCATTTTATCAAACGTCCGAATATAACTTTGAAATAATATTACATGATAGACATCGTATCAATATCATTAATGTTATATCAATATCAAATATTACTTTAATTTTATACACATACACCCTTTATATTTTTAATATTTTAGTATACATCGCCGTAATAAAGTATTCGAACGACCCATTATTATTAATATAAAAATCAATATAGCAACACAATGATAATAAAGCGTCCATAACTAAACGGAATTATTGTAATTGTCATCGCAGCCACGCATATACAGGCCGACACTGAAAAAAACGACCACCGACTCCATTTGATTCTAAACAATAAAAACTATTAAAAAAATACTAAATGCGCACACAAAACCAATGCTAATCGCAAATGCAAACGGCACACGAAATATCATAAATTGAGTTGGAATTATTGAACCAGACTTAATAAACGAAAACAAAAAAAAAAAGCATTAAAACGCCAGCCTAATAAATAATGTCTCGTATCGGAATGGCTTTTATTTTATTTTTTCTATTTATTATACCTATCCGGTGGACATCTAGTTTCTATTCGTTTCATAGATAACATCTAGGGCTATTGTACATTAGTTGTGTGCTATCAATTACAAAATTCAGACCTACACATACCAAATACCCTGTAATTAGAGCACCACGAACTGATAAGACCTGCCCGAATCGCCTTAGCACAGTTTTTCAACCGTGAACATATTAATAAATGCCCGGGAATAAAACGCTACTAGAGGGAAAAAAATATGGCCACCACTAGCTACCAAGATTATACTTAATTAATCATTATGTTTAATTAATAATATCGGTGTCGGAAACACGAGAAGGGGTGCGATCTGGTAGATGAAATATTGTAGATCAAAAAAAAGCACTTTAATATATACACATACAATATTTCTCTATTACATTAATTGATATTTTCTAATTACTCACATTTACATCATAAATAATATTAATTTTGAATTGTATATAAATCTAAAAAATTTTATATTTTTTTTAATTCATATTAAATATTTTTATTTTATAAAAATTAATATATTATATATGATAAAATAGCGTAAAAAGAAAATAATTATAAATAAGGAATTTTTGTAGCTCAAATTAAATTTATAAAATTTATTATATAACATTATAATATTTGGGAATCGTTAACAAAATTCAATTTATATACGTTTATGTCATTAAACGATTATTTGGACGTCGGAAAATTGAATACTATTTAATTTCGTGTTCGATATAATGTGACGCTTCGTTTAGTGAATATTTCATTTTATATTATTATACATTCCCTGTGTTTATACGCATATAATATATATATATATATATATATATATATATATATATATATATATATATATATATATATAAAGCATATTTTACGCTTCGAAATTATGATACAAATATCGATAGAGGAAATGAATTGAAAAATTATGTTCCTTTTACATTTCAAATGACTCGTATAATGTTTTGTGGACGTCATTTTTGTTCTATTGATTTTACGGTGGATAATTATAAGTTTGGACGATAAATTGACTCCCATTTTGACGTTTTTTTTATTGTAATAAATGACGATTTAAAATTTTTATTCAACCTTGACATTAAAATAAAAACATATATATATTTGATATTCAATAATAGCAAATTGCGGTTTCGTGTAACTGTTAGTAAAAATATATTTATTATAATAATATTTTATCATTCAAAATCGCAATTAATATAGATTATTTAATATTACGCTTAAATAAAATAGATAATTTTGATCCCAAATCAGTAATCAGAATTTTCAATTTAATTTATCTTTTATGAAACATAATATTTTACAAATGGAATACATTTTTTTCAATATACAATAAAAGTTAAAATTGATTTTATTGAAGAAATTGCTGCAACATCAAAATAATTAAAAAATATTATTTTTTATATGTATCAATGAAATTTATGAGACCATAAATTAATTCAAAAGATTTTGATCAATATACATTTTAATACACTTGAATCTGCTATAATATATTTTTTTCTTTATGAACATAGATGTATTTTAATATTTATAATTATATTTGATAACTTAAAGATGTCAATATTATATAAGCCATATTGTCGATAATATAAGAAAAATATATATATATATATATATGCAACATCATCGAATAGAGATGATGTTAGATAAAATTAATAACAATTCTCGGTTGCGAATTGTCGCCGAATAAAAAAAAAATAGCTGAAAAATCCATATTTTGAGCTTTCACCGCCATATTTGGAAAATTTCCACAGATTAAAAATAAATTATATACATTTTAGAAATGGTTGAATACATTCGTGTACAAGCGTTGCGCCAGCGGTTCATTAAAAGTCCGGTAATTATTATAGAACGGGCACAGCTACCGAAAGAGGTGTTTACGTTAATTAACCTTTCCCGGTGAAAATTCCTATGGTAAAATATAAAATATCACGAGCGTAATTTGCGAAAGCTCATGAAGCTCATTTCCACGCGAAACGTTTTCACTAGGAAACAAATTGTTTGTTTCGTGAACCAATTTCGTCGTATCACGAAACAATTATCATACAAAAACTAAAACCGACCGAAACATAAACACACTGTTATGTTTGATTTGTTTTGTTCTTTGTTTATATATACTTATGTGTACGTGTGTGTGTGTATTTTTTTGTTTTGCATTATTGTAACATTTGTAAAAATTTTCTGTGTTTTTTTTATTCAATATTGTGCACGCGAGAATATCTGGAATGTATAGTTTGAACGAATTCGTTTCAAATTAATGCACGCAATAATTTTGCATAAAACTTTCTAACTTTGTATATGTATTTGTTTTTTTTTATTATTCTATAAATATATATTTATATAATCAAAATTATACTTTATATATTTTAAATCAAATAAATTTTATAAAAAAAACATCTGATTAGAATTTCTTTTTAACAAATTAACAAAATTGTAACAATAAATATTTAATGAAGTTTAATTTTTAAATTTTGATGGTGGAAAAATTAAAATTCTGATAATTTTACACTTTTTTATATTTTTGGTGTTCTCAAATTCTTACAAATATTTTTAAAAAATTAAATTAGAAATATATTATTATTATTATTCTTAATTAAAAAAATATATACACCAGAGAAAGAAAAACTAAAATATAAATACATTTTTTTTAAATAAAAACTCAAAACACATTACATTATATTACCAATATATTATATTATCAACATGCAAAGTGCTGAAACTTATCTATTTTTCAAAACGGATCCGCTGAAATTTATGTAAATTACCGGTTTCTAGAAAAGCTCGCTTTTCTTGTAAGTATAATCTATAACTCAACCCTTCACAATCGGTTGGAAAAACTTTGCAAATTATCAACAGCATTTTCGCTTTAGCGTTTTCGGTTATAGCCAATAATCTGTGGAAAATATACGTTACTATAGCACGCCAACCATCTATTTATTAAAAGCCTTTTCGCGAAATAATCGTATTGTGTTTTTACCGATATCGAAAACGAAAACTGTTATAATATATATACGATTAAATCTATATATATATTTAATTTATTTTAAATATTTTTATATATCTTTTTTTTTATTAATTCAGATAAAAAATATTTCCTATATATATATATATATATATATATATATATATACAAAAGTCGTGTATTAGCTTTTATACATACCTTATAGTCTTTTTTTCCATGTCTCCCTCGTTTTTCTTTTCTTCCCTCGAGGGCAGCTAAGAGTTTATCTCTATTTAGAAGTCAATATTGTTCGTCTGTTCACCCGATGGCCAAATGTTATCCAAGACAGACAATTAGTTTACGAAAAAGCTCACTTTGCTGATAAATCACTCGAGACAGCTAGCAGCCAGGCGTATAAAACGATCGTTCTGAAAGCAACCCTTGTCGATACGCTGATTGATGCACATTCAATACTGAACGATCCACTTAAAATAACATATTGTCGAAAAAAAAAACGAAAAAAATAATAATTGTGGTCTTACATTGTCATATTTAAAAAAAATATATAATGTCCATTTGCTGTGATAGTATTGTAATTTTTGAACGTATTGAGTTTAATATCAACATAGCAATAAAATATATCATTTTTGTTTTTAAAATTTGTGCATATATTCGTCTTTGTTACTTTTAAATCTCACCCATGTAAGATATGAAAAATTTGGAACAAAAATTAATCTAATCTTTCAAAAAAAAATTCTCTTACTCGTAAAAGCCAAATTTCAGCAATTATCTTTCATAGAGTAAGTACGTTTGATATAAAGTGAACGGAAGAAAGGAAGAAAGCGAAGAAAGGAAGCGAACGGAAGGAAGAAATTATTTAGACATTCAAAATTAACTTTAAGAAGTTGAAATATTAACTTCGACAAAATAGCTGTTTTCATCAAGCAACAAAAGTTCCCTACTGAAGATTTATAGATTGCAAAATTCAACGTTTATATTAAAACATTTCATATATTAAATACAAATATCATAACACTACGCAAGATCATACTTTTCAGCTATTTTTTATTTCAGGATTGAAAGTAAAATTAATAATTTTTAAAATATTGATTTAAATATAATAATATAGAAAAATCGATAAAAGTTTTATCGAAATCCTTCGATATATAATGTTCATTACAATGCGATTCGTTAATATATATTTTAATTAGTTCTTTGTCATATTTTCTTTAAAATAGTCTTTAATTTTTGATTTGGTAAATCGGTACGACTATTCATGAAAATCAATAAGATACCCTTCCGGGCGGTCGAGTCAATATATGGTATAGTAAATATGAAAATATGTTGAAACACAAGAGGAAAACGATAGATTTTCACATATATTGAATTAGATAAGGAAATTAAATGGATGCATTATCTAAATCCATTTAAATCAAACACTTATCTTATTTATTTAACGCTTGAATACTGACAATGTAATAGAGAAGTTCATTGAAATGTCACTGCAAATTGGCTACGCGAGCGAAGAACAAATAACGACACACGGCCATCCATTGTCTTCGCTCAATTGTAAGATACGCCATTTTGTGATCGCGACAACGACAACGAAATAGATATGAAAAAAAAATAGAAAATAATGAACGAGTAAGTGCTTTCGACGTGTTAATTTTAAATCCATACAAATTATTATATGGGTGCGTCGAATGACTCGTGTTTTGTTTGTGTGTGCCACTTGTTGAACGACACGCGTGCCATCATCGGAATGTCGTCATTAGACAAGAATTGCACCCCCCCCTCACACTATTATATTTCAATAAAAATATATATTAAATATTAATAATAAATATATAAATAATTAATTCTATTAATAATTATAAGATAGCTGTAAAATTTTCGCATAAAACGGTCGATAAAAGTCACTGTTTTTGCATATTCGGCATTTCTGACAAAACGATCTGTCGAATTAAATTTAAAAAAAATATTTGATAATATAAAATTTATAAAGAATATATTCTTTCTTCCGTTTTATTTATACCTGAGTTTTTACAAAATCGAGACGTTATTCAATATTAAAAAATATATATATATATATATATATATATATATATATATATATATATATATATTTTTCACGGCGTTTCCTATCTAATGACTCAATTGAGACAGCTTGTAAAATCGCTACCGGGACCAAATGATTGTAAACTGAGAATAAAAAAAATCATTTCCTTTTACTGCACACATCTAAGGGGACGTATTAAGGGATAAAATATATCTAAATTAATCACTCAAAAATATCGTTGTAAATATATATAAAAAAAAATCTTATAATAAAATCATGTTTTTTTTTATATAATTTTATAAAATACTTAAATTATATATGATTGTTTTTATGCATATATACATTTATAACTTTTCATTTTTCATGTTTAAAATATAAAATACGAGTCTGTAATTATGTAAATGTCATTTTAAATACATGTCATTGCGTTATTTATCGCTGTATAATAAAACCTTGGATTTTCTTTCAACTCTGTTAAATGTTATTTTCTTCCTTTATAATTATTACGTCGTGAATTATTTTGTTAATATTTACGATAACTTATTTTAATTTTTTTTAATTCAAACAAAAAATCTAATATAATTTATTAATCAAATTAAATTTTTCGAATATCAAAACGCATTTTATATCACATATAAATTTTAATGCGTTTCGTTTAATCGCATCTCCAAAAAAAAAAAAAAATCGAAACCGCTAATTAAGATATTGTACGTGCAATAATTCAAAATATTACCACTATTCAAGTCGTTTTAATGATTTAACGTTTCTCAATCTTCGCCCATAAATACGCGATATCAATAATAATAATAATAATAATAATAAAATATTATAATGAAATTCCGGATAATCGAGCGTGAAGTGATTACGGTGTCAATAAATCAAGGCGCTTTTAATTAACCGATTATACTTGGAAACGTTGAGCGATCGCAAAAATTCCAATTATGCAACTCGTGTACATATAAAAATATCCAGTTTGACTCTGGACTTTTTTTTATATGTAAAGCCGCATCCACATAAGCACACACACACACACACACATAAATATATATGTGTGTGTGACTGTTGTAAAGCGGCACATACAGTTGTCCGAATCGAGAGCGAATTAGTCACGGATCATCATGGTCCTCATTCACGACAATTGCTTCTAATTATATTGGAGAAATCGTCATCCGAACATGGCTCACCTTTGCTTTTTTTTTCCTCTTTGTATGCTAGCACGTTATACAGGCCCCGTGCGAAAGTAACGCTTATATATAATACATATAACATGTTTGTCCTTTTGGTTCAAATTCGAAATATCATTTGTATTTAATCGTATTAATATAATAATATGAATAAAAAAAATATGAATTATTTTATACATAATATAACAAATTTAAATTTACTCAGAATGTTGAAATTCAAGAAAATGTCTTACGTTAAAACTGTCACAATATGAGTTTCAGCTTTTAATGATATATATATAAATAAATTGAAATTCTGAAGTAAGTTTTCAGTATTTGTAAATGACAAATGTCCAACAGTTAGACAGATCTTAAATTTAAGCTCACAGTAAAGTTTATTCATTAAGCGAAAGTGTTCATGATTAAAGTTTTAACTACTATGAAAGTGATCATAAATCTAATATACCATCACGAATTTAATACTATTTATAATATAAAAAATATTATTACGTACTAAATATACATATATATTTATATATAAGAAATAAAAACATGTTTTGGCATCATTCAACCTCTAACAATCCAACATTCGAAACATTCAATTAAACTCATAATTACGATTGAAAAATCACACAATAAAAACGTACGCATTATAATAGAATTAAAAGTTCCATTGTTAACGCCTTTGTTCGGCGAAACGATTAAATCATGACTCTTATTCGAGCGGACAAAATGTAAAAATAAAATTTTATATATTAAAAAAAAAAGAAAAAAGAAAACCTCTAATATTCTGATGTCATTTTTGAATAATTAACGTATTAAATGCTTCGACGTGCCGTATAAAGCTTATGAAATAATACATAAAATGTAATAAGTATACGGTACTCGAGTTTCGTGACCGCCTCTAGGCGACCATATAAAGTGACATGCGTAAACATGGGTAATTTAAACAGATATTTAAAAGCCATTTTGTTAATATTACTTACGAGCCTTTTTTCCCCGATATTATTGTATCCCCCCATACTTCGTTTTTACCGATGTATATATACCTATTTTTCCCTTTTGTGTATCGATTTTGTACGGAAACCTCACATATACCATATATATATATATATAATGGAGTCTCTCTCTATTAACTGTGAAGTGATTTTGAGTCAAAACCGCTACAAATAGAAAAGAATGACCCGGGATTTGAATGGAGTCTAAACTGCCGGCAATGCCTTTATTTAGATTGATACCTTTTTTCCCCTGCTAACTAAATTAAGCGACGACACAAACAAAAAAAAAGAAAGACTACATCAATCTGATTTGGTTTAAAAGCACAAAAGTCGGGGTGTTTTTTGAATGAACCAACGCTGTGACGAGATTCGACAAATAATATATATATATATAATTAATTAAAAGATTTAGAATTTTTAATCGTGAAAAATGAAAATAATCTAATTAAAAGTACACAAATTTATAACTATTTTTTAATATTTAAAATCAATCAAATAAAATTGAATAATAATGATTTGTGTTAAAAAATATCATAAAATTAATATTTGCGGTCTTCAATTATTGCATCATACATCCCTTTATAAATTATACATCATTTTTTCATTATAAATATAAAATTTATAACCACTATACATATTTAATTAAAATAGAAAAAAATTAATATGACTGTAATATTAATGTTCGTTGACTATATAATATAAAAATTATTATTTTTTTTTATATTCGATAATTTGGTGAATTTAAAAATATATTATAAATAACTTGATATAATTCAATTTATTATTCAATATGAATTTGCTTAATATTAATATTATGTTATACATTAAAAAATATGAAACTGTTTTTTTTAATAATATTGATTATACAATATCGATTTACAATATATTTGTGAATTGATTTTACATATATCATTCTTTGCCTGTAACACTGAAATATATCGTATATATTTATACGAGATCTTGGACCACTAAATAATTTATTATCCGTGACAAGCTCTCGAGTGTATTATAATAATGCGCGGGAACAAATTTAAGGGTGAGAGGCGTGAACATGACACACAATAAAATTGTAAATGTCAAAAATGACAATGGATTGAACACCCCGTTGTTCAGCTCGTTGCAAAAAGGCAGCTGATGATGATGATGATGATGATCGCAACCCTCGATTCCATTATATTATTGCTATATAATACAATCGTCATTCTAAACGCTTGAATCTAGTAAAAAACACAAAAAAAAAGGTTGTGTATATAAACATATATTTTGATAGTCGTGTCGCAGCGCCATCTATATTATTTTTGAATAAGCATCATGTAATAATATTTAGAAGGAAAATTTTTGAAAATTGCACGTCACTGGTAATTGAATAAAAAAAATTAAGGCTTCATCTTCTTTTCCTTATATAAATGTTTATTGCTCTCCCATATAATAAATGAAACGTAATTGCGTGAATCATTTCGACTAGTAATTTTTATTGTACACAACTAAGTGCGTGTGTGCGTGCGTGTGTGTGTGTGCGTACGCTCACGTTAGCATTTAATTACACCTATGCTGATGAAGTTGTTCTTAAGAAAAATATCCAATTACTCCTCCGTAAATAATAACGATGCAAGCAGTGGCGGCACGTTGTGCGTAATTCGGCTAATACATTATTTTTATGGTTTAAAGAAAATCAGACGATATTCGAAATCGGCATAATTATCAAAAAAAAAACAACATATTGCAAGTGCGTATGCAATTATTATAAAATTATATTATTATAGTTAATTATTTGGATTCAGTTATTTTTCTGCACACGCATCTGTCGAATTGAAATACTGATAGATGTGTTTGTAGGTAATATTTAATTAAGCTCAATATCCACTATTTATATAATTGATATTTATGTTAACTTTATTGTTAAGTTTGCTTTTCTTGCAAAACATTCGAATCTATAAAGAATTAAATATATTTTAAAAGAATAAAAAAAAATAAAAAATCGTATTTAAATTATATTTATGAAGATGACAAAATCGAATTAATAAAATAAAATTGATGAATATTTTAACCTATCTAATGAAATTGAAGATAAAATGAAAATTTTTGTCATTTTCCATATAAAAATATAAAAAAATTAACCAGTTTCAATAATAAAACCATTAAATAAATTTTCCATCTTATTTAAATGATAATATATATATATATATATATATATATATATATATATATATATATATATATATATATATATATTAATATATAATTTAAAAAAATATATATTGAACGGTATAGAAATATTATCGCACCGCATATAAATTAGGGTGTGCGCTCAGTTCAGCTATATTATAATAAAAAGAAGAAGAATTAATAAGAAGTCGATTACAAATATAGTAATAAATTATAATGCGTTGAGCTTACGAGGCACTGGATTTATTACAATATCCCATCAATAGTGTCCGTATTCGAAATTATATGTAACTACGCTCTATGAAGATTGATGCTCATAGGCGAATAATGGTAACACCTTAAACGCCGATTATTTTTTAAACATTTTTTTTTCGCTTCTATAATATGAGTTTTATTTAGTTTTAGCTATGTTTCTATTTTGTTATGTTATCATTTAAGTAAAAATAATATTGAAAATTGGATTTATTAAAATTAACAAAATCGTAATATAATCACTATTTCATACTTCATACGATTTTTTTTTTGAATTGAAAATATTAGTTTTTTTGAATAAGAAGTTAAATTTACAGGATGATTCAATTTAAAAAAATAGTTTAAATTGAAGTAAAAAACTCTACATATAAATATGTGTGTGTTAAAAGATTATAACGGTGATAGATCGGTGAATAAAATAAAAACGGCAATATTTTTTGAAAAAATTGTAAAATGGCGGATTAAGAAAAATATAGAATGAAATGCGTATAAATGGACTGAATATAGGTAGAAAAGGCGACAGGTGGGTCGTTGATGTGTTGATACAGGTTTAATTTCGAGTTGTGGTATCTGGCCGATGGGCGTCTGTGGTGGTCGAGGACCACCTCTGAGACCCGCCGAGACCTCCCGAGACCTTCTATCGGTGCTTAGAACACGATTCAGAACGCGTGGGGGGCGAGGGGGTGTACGGGGGGGAGGAGGGGGCGACAGCTTTCGCGCCCCACCTGTTGAGAACCGGTTGAATTTTAGCCCAGAGGCCGCGCCGGCACCCCGCGACGCACACATTTACATATCAAAACGCGCTTTTAATTTATCGCACTTCAGCGACACACACACACACACACATTCATAAATGCGTAACTATAAAGTTTCGATCGATGCGAAATTATGCATAATCGCCGGTCATTATGATTAACAAGTGTATAAAGTGCGTCGCATAATATGTATGTAAACGAAATATGTTTATAATTGAAAAGCTTCGCAATTTTATTTTTTTCCATATCTGTTATAAAAAAAAACATCTTTCATATCAAATTCGTTATTTTAAAGTCTTACTATAAAATAATTATCAATTATTAACTAATTTATTTTTTAATAATAATTTAAAACCGTTTCATTATAGGTAAATAAATTCTCATATATATACATTTATTTTATATACTAATAACTCACAGTTTACCTACATTATGACTTTATTAACATTGCTTCAGCAAATAATTAAAAAATAGTTGTAAAATTTCAAAAAAAATATTTTTATTAAAAATCTTAAAATACGAATTTTAATCAAAAAAAATTTTAATATTGAAAATATAGTAAAGATTTATACCCGTGTTCTGTTGAACTCAAAACGTACAGGCTTTCACTAATCTTATATTATTATTCTATTATATATATATATATATATATATATATATATATATATATATATATATATATATTAATATACACTTTATATAAAATATAATATTAGAAGACGAAATTAATGAGTACCACAATTTTTAACTTTTCAATGCTCATAAACAATCAAGAACCGCTCATATATTAAAAATGTATTATAATATATAAAATATATTTCATTTTTTGATTCAATTCACGTATCGCGTTGACTCCTTTGTATTTTTTCGGGTGAAAATTACAGGAGAGATGCCACGAGCAGGTGCTGTTTTTCTTTTGTGAGCTTTTAACGACTACTTTTATCGATAAATATATGTGAACGTTTTTCATTATGTATACACGCGTATTATATATATATATATATATATATATATATATATATATATATATATATATATATATATATATATATATATATATATACGATAAATTGAAATAATTCGCGTTAAAATATACATATGAGCTTTTACCGGCATAATAAAATTAATAATTTATAACAATTTTTCTTTTCCGCTTTCACCCTTTTCGCGTAACAAAATGTAGGCCATTATTGAAAACAAAATTGACGGTTTTGATATACGTATCTTGACTTTAACGTTAATATTAAGGAATTAAATTTATTTTTATTAATTTAATATTATTATTTTCAACCTGTGCTTGATTTATTTTTTTTAATATATTATAAAATAATTATTTTTACATATAACCTTTACATTTTGAATTTTTATGATTTTTTTATTTTATTATATATTTTCAAAAAAAAAATTATATTATATATTTTATTATTAAATTTAATTGAGATAAATTTCAATATGACAAATTCAATCCTCAACTTTTGGTAGATAAATAATTGTATTTTTATTTAAAATCAAATGTTAATCAATTTAAAAAAAAATAAAATCAATTATTTTTGGAGAAAAAAAAACTATTTATAGTTAACTATTTTTTAAATTTTTTTTTGGAAAAAAAAAATCTTTAGAATGATATATTATATCATAAGTAAAGTTATCTATGTGCTGTAATAAGTTTTATATATTTATTACTATAGAATAATTGATGTAAATATAGAATTTGTAATATACAATTAATAGTATGTCCATCCTTATCCAGAAAAAAAAAGAATCAATGAAATTTTATTACCGCCATCATTATTATTATATTATGTGCTTTAGCTGGTTGAAATATTATCCTTATCGAATCGACACGAAACGTTTAACCTTCATCTTTGTTTTACTCGTTGTCGATTTTCGTCTTTATTTTATCACATTTATACACATAAACACACACACGCGTATTTTATACAATTTTATTATACGTGCTTACGAAACGCATCAAATGGTGAATAATGCACATTTTGTTTCATAACACGATCGAAATTGCCTTTAAAATTTATGACGCTTAATGGCGGCCCTTCGTTGTAGGGCCGAACAAAATGGCGGCCGTGAACGAATAATTAATTTTAAACCGCAAACAAACGCCATTTCTACGCCATTGTGCCGTTAAATATATATATATATATATATATATATATATATATATATATATATATATATATATATATATATATTGCGCTAGCGTTTGTATATATTATTTTTGCCAGCGATATAATTCTAAAGCTTTAATGAAAATCTGCGACCGCGGTCACATCGCGAACGATACAACGAAAATAATAATAATAATAATAATAATAATATCGTAAAAATCGACATCAATTACGATAATATCGATAATTTCAATTAAATACCGCCGAAATTTCGCTTCGTTCAAAAGGGGAGCTTTTGAAAGTGACGTGAAAATTACATACATTTACAACGTAAACTCCGACGTTATTGTCTGAATTATTTCAATGAGATATAATAAAAGTAACGCTGAAAGTTGAAATATTATTAAATATAAAGCGATGCGGTTTTTTCAACAAAAATTAAGGGGGGGGGCAGATTAAAAGGGAGAATTTAACGCTTTTCGTGCGTATTTTTCGCATGTTGTGTGAAAATTATACATATTGACAGTTCCGTTGGCGGTTTTTGGTCGGTATTTTACGCCTTTATGTTGAAATTTATATTCTCGATTGTGTCGTAAATAATAGTAAAAATAAGTATAATCATGTAAATTTCACTCTTTGTTTACATTTTTACGACGCCGTTCAACTGTTGTATATTTTATTTTTATAACAAAAGCCTTTTTTTTTGCTTTATTCATTTTCTTTAAAAAGAGTATTATTTATGTATTTTATATATAAATATTTATTTTTTTATCCAACAATATATTATTTGCGAAAAATATGTATATTTAATCAAAATATAAAAATTAACAATAAATATAAGCAAATGTTTTAAGTAATATTAAGATAATAATTCTATTGATTTATTTTATATAAATACATCAAATTTATTATAAAAATTAGCAATCCCAGTTGCATCATCAATAATTAAGACATTTCATCCCTTCATAACATACATTAAAAATCATGATACATTCACATTCACTCGAAATACAATACGTGCATTAAAAAAATGATTTATTCTCGACCGATTATCAAAACGGCATTTTTTTAGAATATGTATTTTTTATTTATGAAAATATAGTTATTATCTCGTATTTCAATTTTAGAAGTCAGATCCAAATCTGCCGGCGAGCAATTATTTTCGTTATGATATACCTTTGATAATTGCTTTCCGGTCACTTAGGGAGCACTTTCGAAAATGACATAATTTCACGTCGTATATCAAACGTGCGTAATTAGTTCTGTCAAATAACTGCGGCTTTTAATTACGAAAACTAGAAGAAAAAAATATATACATATATATATACATACATTACACATAAGACAAACGAACTCAAAACTACGACTTGAATGGTTACGCTTGATGATCGTGTGTATTATATTTTTTTTTTCAATAATAAAATAATAGATAAAGTTAATGTATATTTATACCTTTGATTTTAATTTTGATTTATTCAAAGAAGAGATTTTTTTATAGGAAAAAAATATTATTTCAGAACCATACACATAGTTTTTTTTTATTTATAGATCGGAAACTTATCGACTAACCTAGTAAAAATATTATAATTTTGTCATCATCAATGTTCGATATATTGCCTCATATTTCTCTATATTAATAATAAAAAAATGATTTTTTTATATCTTAAAAATAAATTAATAATCTAAATATGAAATAAAATTATATATATATTAAAACAATTTAGTTATTATAGCGTATGTATTTTCATGCATTCCGCTCGTAATGCGATTTAACCACCGAATATAACTGCAATACAGCACAACTACCCCTAATATACCAACCCTAATATGCATATGTATAATGCAAAATTCCGCATAAACGACTTGTAATCGCCAATCATGACAAATTAGTTCTGCAAAATGAACAATCGTGTCTTCGGGTCATTTCTCTTTACAACGCAATATAAAATATTTTCAAGCACGCGAACAATAAAAAGAGCCTAACTTCGTTTACTAATGCGATTTCAATTTTTTTTCAAATACGCCATTTTTTTTTATACCTATAAACAATTCGCGATTTTCGCGCATCCCATTTTATTTTTACCTCATTCGTAATTCGAATGGTCGCATCGAAATATAATTCAACTCTTTTGGCCATAGCCCGAGGACTAGTCCGACCATAACCGACCGTGACCGATACGCAGAATTAAAAATCAAAATTCGATCGATCTTTATTACTAAAATCTTTCTTGTATGCAAATATATAAGATCAATCAAAGGATGCTCACGTAAAAACTATGCAATTTTCATTTATAAAGTATTGAAAAAATTCAATATTTTTTTCATATTAATCGACAAAATTCATTTTTACACAATATTAACAAATGTAAACGGTATTATTTTCCTACAATTAAATTTATAGACGATTAATAATATAATTATACGCTATGGTGAATAAAGACATAAAACATACGATGATTAAGTCGTAAAATATTTTCGCATGCATGCATGCACTTTAAATTACAAAAAAAAATGTTTGTACGCGATCGATACAGCATAACGATGAATTATGCATATAATGAGCATAAATAATAAAATGATTATTATATGTGTTTTTCCAATAAAAAAAAGTGATGCAATAAAAAAAATTTTTTCACAAATAAAATATAAATCTGTGGCATCAAACCCAATTATTATATTTTTATTTGTATTAATTAACATAACATTTATCAATAAATATTATTATATTTTTAGTAACTGAAAATTGAAGGTATATAATTGATATTATATAATACTAAATAATATGATAATAATATTAAAAATGATATATGGAATATTATAATATTTCAATCATAATATATCAAAATTTTTATTTATGAATTTTATTTGTTATTATTTTGATTAAAATATCGTGTAAAATCAACATAAAATTATACACAAGTTTGGCAACTACTTATAAAATATTACATAAAAAAAAGTCCTTTACGGCAATCGTTCGAATTATACGTATATTATTTAGAAAGATATCATCAAAAATAAAATATTCGATCGCATTTCGGGTAAAAGGGTATAGAAACGTAATTTAATCACGTAATCAACATATTGCGGTTATACGTGATAGTGGTCCAAAGTGCGTGTGGTCGATTTGATAGCATCACGTTTTAACGTCTTCCGTAAGAGAAGAAGAATATTCTAATGAAATATATGCATATCAAACCCGATATAATAATGATCGAAAAAAAAAAATATATATATATAAAAGAAAATTGACGTTTCAATCGTTCGGATTATATTCGATTTAAATAATAGGTTTTTTTAAGTCCAAACTATTATATATTATATTTTATTATCGACTAAAACGATCTAAATTGAACGAGTTTTGTTCGCGTTGACAATTTATTATTATCGTTTATTATCATATATATAGGTATATATATATATATATATATATATATATATATATATATATATATATATATATATATATTGTAATAATATTAAATTGATCTTAATTCGTACAATAATTGAACATTTTTTTTCGTATACGAAATATATATATTTTAATGAATTTTTTAAATAGTAATTTACATCGATGTTATAATCTGAATTATGGTTTTGGGCAATTTTTAATTTTACGACGATCGTGTTTTAACATATATTTTTTTTCTATATGTTTTACGCGATTAAAATTTAACACGGTCATAAAATTTGCACCAATAAAACATTTACGTATTAAAATATATGAATGCTGTGCATATATTTAGAATTCATATATGATTTTTATGAATTCTAAGAGGAAAATTTTCAATTTTCAACAGATGAAATAACATAGATATGAAAGTGTGCTATAGACCGTTGCATCGTAATAATAATTATTAATATATATTTTTTTTAATAATATAATATATATATAAATATATTAAGAAATAAATTATCTTAGTATATTAATCCTTAAAATTTGATCACATATTCTATGTATATATTTAAAATCAATAAAAATATTATATATTATATTATCATTATTTTTATTTAAGTATGCTATTCAAATCACGCATATCTATAAAAATATACTCAAAAATACAATAAAAAGCTATAAAAATTCCGTAAAACATCCTACCCTCTATGATAATGCACGCGATGATTTTTCACGAATTTTTCCCATCTGTTACCGTACACCATAGAAAATCCGACTCTAAAATATCAAAAAAAAAAAAAAAAACACACACTCTTTTATGATGCACCTTACCATACAATATGGTATTGTGTGTCGGTTTTTCACGGACATGGGAAAGGATATAATAATTCGGCTACTGTGCGTGTGACGTGCGCCAACGCCAATATATTATAATTAACCGATCTGATCGTCGTCTCCTTCGACTTTTTTTTTTCGGCATTTTCTTGTACCGCTTGGTCGTTGTTGCGCTGTATGGTCAACTTATGAGGCTGGTTTTTCGGCAAATTTGAAAGGCGACCGACATCAAAGGCGCCGGCTGGCTAATGCGTGCGCGGCTTTAATGGCCCGCGAGACACGTACATTCTATACAACAAATTTCCATAATTTTGATCCTTGATATCGTATGAATGTTATTTTGGGACTCTAGATTTCTAATCTTATCCTACTATAACTTCTAATAATTTTATATGTACATGTAATAAATGTACCATTGTATTATTATTCATTATATCAAATTATTAGTGAAAGTTGTATAGTAAAAGCGATATAATTAATTTCCACTAATTAGTCAATTATTTTATAAATCGATTAATTGATTCTTGTATTGTCATCGAGAGTGAGTAAATATGCAAAGTTTCAGCACATTTGGACATCGGGAAATGCTCGAAAAATCGATTACAAAATTCCATCCAGACAAATATATAAGTAAAACTTATATAAAAATGTGTAAAAATATAACAAAAACTAGCAATAAATATGCTTGTATACATTTAATATTAATTACTATATACAAAATTATTTTTAAATATTTTATTTTAATATTATATATATATATATATATATATATATATATATATATATATATAAAATAATTTCTAATGATGTAATAAAAAAAAATAATTGTATTGAAGAAAATCATTAATTTTAAATATTTAAATTCAAATTAAAACGTAACATATTTTCAAGTTAAAATTAACAAATTACATATTTACTTATTTTGATATAGAGCAAACTTACATAATATTTTAATTTTATATAAATATAAAATTAAAATATAATTCATGTACTAGTTAATACGAAAAAGTTATTTTAATTTGAAATAATATAATATACATTATTAATGATTTTAAATTTGAATGAAATAAATATCACTATATTAATTTTGATTAGATTCAAAGGTTGAAGCATAGAATTAAAAACTCATAAAAATTAAACTCTCCATAGCTTTAAAAATACACTTTAGTCTAGAAAAAAAATCACATATTTAATATAAAAAAATGTATCACATAAAATATTATCAATAAACAAATACAATATTAACCCTCTATAAATAAATGTAATAAAATTTATCCCATATTAATTTCACGATAATTATAATTTAAATGCATCTAATAAAATCTCATATGCATAAAAACCCACCACTTTAATATATTAAATTTAATTACTAATAACTTTTTTAATGAGAATCAATTAATTAGTCGACTGGCGGCGACTTAGAAACTTATTAGAGCTACTGTAGACATTTGAGGGCGATTCGGCTCACATTTCAGTAGTATTCAACTGTCGGTCGGAGAGCTTCGTGAGACATTATTATAAGAGGTGAGTGACTTATACTAATTGAAATATCGTAAAAAAAGACTAATTGAAAGGCGCACATACCATTTGGGGTAATCTTTTTCCTCTCTTACTAAAATAACGATAATAGCTCATTTCGCACATACACACACACACATACACCTATTTATAAGGTAATATATAAAAATGTATAATTTACAATAATTATATTTAAATAATAATATATTATATGAATTATTTTATAAAAGCATAATAAAAATAATATCGATTTTAGAGACACTATTATAAGAATTATTTTTTTAAGTATAAAAAAATATTTTTAATGAAAATATAATACATACATATATATAAAAATTATATCATTAAAAAGAGGATAATTGTAAAAAATAATCGACATCAAAAGTTGTGTAATTAAAGTTATATCGTTATAAATGGTCAATAAAAGATGATTATTTTATATACTTAAAAAAAATATTAAGATAGTTCAATGTTGTTTAAATAAAAATATGATCATCTCCATAATTATTATCATTTTATAAATTAAAATTCCATAAAATTGATATACGTCAAATTAAATTCTAACTAATAATAAAATATTTTTTTAATATATATACATAATACACAAGAGATGATTAAACATGCAATATTTACATTTTCCAGTTTCTTATTCATTTTTCAACGGTACAAAAAAAAATAGAAAAATGAGAAACAAACTCTGAGTGCGCTTTTCTTCTAAAAGACGCGTCATTTTCCTGCGCACAATCGTGCTTATTGTGCTGTGACGCCTTCGGTACTATACAAAAAAAAAAAAAAACATGAAAAATCTCGACATCGTACCCTTGTATTGTGGCAAATGGAAACCTTTGTAAAATATACGTGTAAAATAAACAATTGCACCAGCCTTATACCGAACGACGACCCATTGCGTCATTACACCGACGAAAAAGACACAAAAGACACGAAAATATCTCCATTTTACGACGCTAATTTTTATTATATATCATCGTTTATTATTGTGTATTATAATATATATATATATATATATATATATATATATATATTTTTTTTTAAATGAAAAAAAAACTACGACTTTTCAATGGATTCACCTCGAAAACTGCGGTAGTCTTCATTATTATTGTTAAGTTCGATTTCAATGAACACGAAAAAATAATAATTATGAACCGCATTTGTTTACTTTAATCTTGAAAAGAGAAAAAAAAATTAAGTTAAAATATATTTTTTTTATGTTTTGTGCTACTCAAAAAAATATACGCTTTTTATTCTAATATACTAACTAATGTTTGAATAGATTAAAAAAAAGCGTAAGTCGTTCGAAAAAAACTTGTATATTGTATTATAATAGATCGTTAATAAATACTAAATGTTAATCTTTTACTTTCAATTTGACAGTATTCATTGTTTTATTATTATTATTATTAGCATAGATCATTAAGTATTGATAATTATAAAAAAGAATAAATAAAATCAATTAATATATGTCAAAATGACAAAGCGATATAAGATTATATTATATATATAGAAAATTTTTACTGTGTTAATATTTTTATATTAATAATATTATATATAAAAATATTTTAGATTCTTTTTTTTGAAATACATTATAAATATTTTATAACTAATGATTTAAATATTAGTAGCACAAAAGTTCTTCTAAATAAAAGCTTTTTCTTTTATATTTTAAGATATTGACTTATTATTTTATATAATAGTTGTGCCGTTAAAAATATATTCAATTTTTATTAAATATTTAAAATGCATCTATTTTTTTTTTTCTTAAAAATTATATAAACTTAATTATAATTAATTGTAATTAATTCAAAAACGTTTATTTTATATACAAAAATTCACGATTAATCTTTTAAATGATATCAATTAAAAAATATTATATATATATAATAGTGCGAAAAAAAGGCGTTGATCAACACATAGATTATATTACGATATATTATATACAATAAATAATAATAAAAATAATAATAAAATCATACTAGTAGGCTTTCATAGTGAAAACGTGTGGAACTGTTGAAAAGAGCCGTGTCATAAAATGTAAACCCTCAAAAATGAAGATTTCGAAAAGAGGACACCTGCCGTGACTTCACGAACCCGAGTATTTTTGTTTCGGAAAATCGCCACATCTGCCACTTAGCCACGTATTATTATTATTATTATTATATTTTTATTTTATTATACACGTATATAAATATGCGTGTTCTATTTTTTTTTTCATTTTAATTTCATATTTTTTTAAAGTATATTTGTGCGTAAGCGGGATGAATATTCTAAGGTAATTTTTAAAATTAGACAGTTTACCTGTATTTTCGAACTAATTTGCGAATTCGAATTATACGCACGTGAACTGGAAAAATCAAAGTATTCAATATTATATATATATATATATATATATATATATATATATATATATATATATATATATATATTTCTAATAAAAATTCATTAAATATTTATATTATCCGTCAAAATACATTTTAATAAATATAATTCATTCGTTTTATTATGTAAATTAGTAATGCGGAATAATTCAAATTGACAGGTTTATCGTTATGCTCTTACGTCCTTTTACCTTTAAGCGCACAACAATATACTTATTCGGAAACACAAATTGTCGACGTGAAAACGGATTAAGATATTAGTCCAGATGTAAAGTGGACTAAATCACAAGCGCACGTTTATAAAATCGAAACGTGAAAAAGCAAAAAGAGAATAAAACAAAAACACACGCATAAACCGAAGAATAAAAAAAAAATGGAGGCTATTCGTGTAATACGACGTCGGTTAATAGAAACATTAAATCGTTGAAGGTGTTTTTATTTTATTTTATTTTTTTTTTTTTTTGTGGAGGTGCACATCTTGTAAGATGCCGACGTAGCGTCTTAAGATTAAGCAGTTACCTGCATTAAATGATAACATCCCATCGTCTTGTTTCCCCGTCTTGCTTCCTCATCATCTCGATAGTCATCTTCATCATCTTCATCGTCGTCGTCGTCTTTGAAACATCGAGACTTTGTTCCGATCTGGTTGCTGTTGGGCATATCCTTCGAGTTGAGAGAAAAGAGGTTTTCGGCTGTCATCAACCTTTTTTTTTCGGACGTTGTTGTTATTTCGTTCTCATCATATTTAATCTATCAGCAATTATATTGCGTATGGAATTTTATATTGTGAAAGGAATTCCTTTGGATCCATTATAAATATTTTTAATGCATCTTTATATACAGATATTCAGTATCGATCATATATTTAGAAAAATATAATTCAGATTTTTTAATACATATTATAAAAGAAGATTTACATCGATGTATTGATAAATAAATAAATCAAAGATTCGCATATTGAATATTCGATTTTTTGATTAAAAATTTCTAAATGACATTTGATATGTGTATTAATATATTAACAGTAATCGAAAGAGATCAATTTTTATTATTTAACACACAATAACTTTTGAACTTTCGATGACATTTAATCAAAACAATACCATATTAAAATTCATATAAAATATGGACGCTCATACAAATCGTCCATTTTGTTACATAATTCGAATACATTTTCAAAATTACAAAACGTAAATGCTTACATATTATCATCGTCAATATCAGTTTTGTGTTCGAGCAATTTTCCTTTCATTACGTATTCGCATGATATATTATTTACGCTGTATTTTAACAGTACAGGATGAGGTCATAAGTCAAGTCGATCGTGACAACATTAAAAAAGCGATCGCATCCGACGAATAATTTCGTAATTTAATTATTATTAAGCGTAACGTGTTATTTTCGTCGTATTTATCATTTATTATTATAATGATGCGATAATAGGAATGATGCTGTTTAAGACAATTCGCCAATTGAGTCGGACAAATTGCCGCGGCGTGTCCAATTGTAACTATTAAAACGTTGCTAAATAAATCATCTTTTTAACACAATTTCGTATTTTAAATTGCATATATGTGTATTATTATTATTATATAATTTTAAAATATATATGTTTTTCTCGAAAAGATAATGGATGCGTCACGATTTCGATATCGTTTATCGATATTCGGTTGAAAGCTTCTGACTAAAGTCATGTATTAAATTTTATTTGTAATGTAATATTTTCTTCTTTTTTCCAGTCAATAGCTAATGATTAATTTTATAATCATTAAAATTTTGTTTATACATAATTCAGTCAATATTAGTGTTTACAAAGGGAAAAAGGACATAGGTAACAATATTTACTATTTTAGTAATAACTGAAAATAAATATATATGTAAATGTATTTATTTATTAAAAGATAAAATATTACATTAATATTATTAATAATTACTAAGACCTATTTCAAAGATTATTGTTTTTTTATTATTATTTTATAATATAAACATCGATATATTATAATCATTAAGTAATATAATATAAATTTTAATATATTTATTTATTAACATAAACTGGAATACATTTTTTTAAATATTTTTAATTGAAAATGTAAATATAAAAGTAATATAAACAACAAGCAAATTATTTCGGTTATTACTATTTATTATATATTAGATTAATAATACATATATTAAAAAAAACATTCTGAAAGTTTATCTAATATAATGTAATATTTTTAACTAATAGGCAATTAAATTAAATTGATTAAAATATAAATATAATCGATTATATAACTTTTATTATTATAAAAAAAAAATCGATATATTTTGATTACTCATCCAGGATAATGTATCGGCTATAACAATAATTAATGTCATCGAGAAAATTCATCGTATGAATAGAAAGAATTATCATTAGTCAAATATTATAGAGGAAATCGTTGTGGGAAATAGGAAAATTAAAATTCAATTTTCCACTTTCTCACCATGAAGACGATAGAGTCGTGATGATACTTTCTGATTATTTCTTATTATTATTATTTTTTTATTCATATTTATGTGTGTGTGTGTGTGTGTTGTGTTTATGTATGTGTGTATTTTAAAGTTGTGTTCGATATGTGGCATTTTAATTTCGATGCCGAAGCCTCGAGTAATGGTACGCCCTTTTCCTCTCGCAAAAGCGATATATCACCCTCTCTTTCGCACCTGCGGATTTTTCGCATTTTCCGTCTCGCTCTGCGGTCTTTTCGTTGCCTGCTACTTTGTCTCGCTTTTATATGTACTCCTTCATATTCTTCAGCATTAATCCGTTTAAGCGTAATGCGACCCGTTCACTGTTATCAATATTAATATAATAATAATTTATTGATATTTAAATTTTAAAAATATCTAAATAAATTACTATTTTATTATTTATAGATTTCATTTCATAATTAATTAACAATTTTAAGTGAATTTATAATATATCATAAGTATAGAACTAGAAATACATATGCTTATGGTAGATGTTATGTTCTTCTATGTGATGCTGAAACATAGACACTGTATTCTGGAAACGAAAAAATGAGAATGCTAGGAATATCTTGGACCGACAAAGTATCAAATAAGAAGGTGTTAGATAAAGTTATAAAAAACAGAAATACTGCAAATGGTTAAAATAGTAAAAATTGAATACTTTGGCTACATTTTAAAATGTGATAAATATTTTATAAAATCTAAAAAATATTTTATAAAATCAAAAATAAATATATATATAAACATATACTTGGGATAAAAGAAAATTACGTTTATATTACAAGTTTACAACCAATTATGAATAAACGATAAAATTACAACCGTACACCTTATATGATATACGAACCGTTATATTTTCGATTTTTACAATATATATATATATATAATAACAGCAACATTACAAACGCAACACTTTACATTATCATCTTAAAATCTTGAACGTCCGTCTTATTTATGTTTCGTATAGTTCGCCACAGTTATATAAAATTGATGAACAATGTACCGTATGTATATGCTTTTAAGTAACAAAAAAAATAATAATAAATAAATATACGATGCGTAGTGTGTGTGGGCACATTAAGTGTGGCTCATTTGGTGTGTGGCTGTTCGAGGTGTGAGGCACGCGGCCGTTACAGGTGATGTCTTAACAACATCAAAGGCACCGCCGCCATGGGTGGCGATACAGGGCTGTGCCAAAATTAAAATATTAATAATTAATTATAATAAAAAAATTGTATATATATACCGTATATATATACATATATAATACATGATTTGTGTCATAATTTAGATTTTTTTTCCATTTTTTCAATTATTATCTTTTTTATATAAATTATTAAATTTAATTATGTGTTACTTTTATAATTAAGAAAAAAAACGAAATTTGAAAAACAAATGAAAGAAAATTAAACTTTAATTTTATAAAACATATGAATATATATATATTGATATAAATTTTATTTTCATCTACAATATTTTTTATCTTTATTAAAATATATAAGAACGAAATTAATAAAATTTTATTTTACTATATTTAGAAGATTTAAATTATAATAAACGGCGATTTAAATTATAATATATAATTATATAATTAATTTAATAATTTCAAAAATAGTGTCGCAAATATATTTCATTAAAAAAAAAATATTTAGAATGAAATTAATCGTATACTATAAGTATTTTTTTATTATTAAAATACGATTATTTTTTTTCTAATTATATTAAAAATTATAATTATTAATTATTAAAATTGATATATTTAACGGATTTTTGTTTTCAATTTGCATAAACCCTGTTCATTTGAGAGTAATCGTCTATAGCTCAAAAAGCTTTCGTACAAAACAAAATCGCCTGTATGCCGACTGACTTCGGTGCAAACAGAACAAAAAATAATAATAATAATAAATAAATAAATAAAACAAAACAAAAATGGAGGCGAGCTTATAAAATTTTCATTGTGCTCCGTCTTTATAAAGATGATATTTTAGGACTATAATAATCGCAGACGTGATACGAACGCATATTTATTATATATTTATATATATATATATATATATATATATATAAGATCGTTCGCAAAAATTCCACGAGGCGCAAAGGATGTAAGTGCAATTAAAAAAAAAATTCTAAATACGATCGTAAAACAGCACAATCGAGTCGAGCGTGACTTACACACAAACATGCATACGTTATTTTTGCTATTACACGTGTGATTATAAGACGTTACGAGTCCATTAAATGTATCGTAATATATCAATTTTTCAAAATGCATAATAAATCGCAACGTGTAGAAAATACTCGTGTGAATAAGACTTCGGTGTGGTCCACGTTTTACGATGCATTTATTACTGTTTTGACGTCGATGTTACCCCAAAAATCATAAATTCACAAAATCATCCCTATTCTAAAAAAAAATAATATGTTATAACAAATTTGGTAAAAAAAAACCATTATAACTTAAATATTATATCCAAATGAAAAACTATTAATAACTATTTAATTAATTTCACTTCCTATTTTTTTTTCATAATTTATTTACTAAGAAAATTATATTAATAATACAAAGAAAGAAATGTTGATTTTTTTAATTTACAATTTATAATTTTATAATATATTTTTAACAATGATTAATTATTAATAGAACCAATGAAAAGTTCTAAACAAATTGTATTTTTAATGTGGATTAATATATTAGTAAAATTGATCAAATAAATATTTATAAAAATTCAATAACATGTATTAGAGGTCAAAATATCATTATTTATATTATAAGTGGACCATTACAATTTTTTTTGGTTATATAATATGAATAATATATATAAAAGTAAACTAAAAAAACAGTATTTAAAAAAATCAAGT
Organism: Leptonema lineaticorne; assembly: GCA_024500535.1. Classification (NCBI taxonomy): domain Eukaryota; kingdom Metazoa; phylum Arthropoda; class Insecta; order Trichoptera; family Hydropsychidae; genus Leptonema; species Leptonema lineaticorne. The sequence goes on along the minus strand of JANIJI010000004.1, from coordinate 5,177,232 downwards.
TCATTTGCAATATATAGAAAAAAACTGACTAATAATATTTTGTATATAATTATTTATATACAATCATTAATGCTTTTAATAAAAATTTAATTAAAAATGTTGATGTTAAGATAATAAATTAAGTTTTAAAGCAAAATAAATCGTAACATATTTTTTTTTTATAAAAGTTATATAATATAATATATCATTTTTTGTGAATCTTTCTATATTACGAGTTATAATTATTTTTAGTGAGTATGAATTAAGATTTTTTTTGAAAATAAAATATACTATAAAAATAATTTATTTTTATTTAATATGAATTATTTTTTATATATTTTTACGTGAAAAAATATATAAAAAAGGTAACTAAATTCGGTGTAACATTCCGCTTGTCTTCATCTATTGTTATACAAATCGATTCTTAAAAGGAACGCACACACGTTTTAATCCGTGTCCGTATTTATTTATTTTTTTTTATTTTATTTTATACATCAACGTTCAATTTTACACCCTTCTTTCTTCGAACATATATTAAAAAAAAAATCCTTAGAAAAAATGGCGACTTTTTCTTCGCTACTCTCGATTCGCTTTCGATTTTATTTAACAGTCGAATTCGATCTATATTACATACACGGGGGAGTGCGATAATAATAATAATAATAATAAAACGTAGGGTCGATTCGATGACGTATTACGGCCAAGACGAATCAAGATGGCGGCCGTTCGACGGCGGCAAATTCGAATTTCTCCGCTCTTCCGAAACACAGTCGATTCAAACCGATCCGATTGCGTGAATAATTTTACTGGTCGTTTTCGGCGCCTTTGTACTTTTTTAACGGACCGATCGAAGTAAAAAAAAAAGAAATAACGAATTGTATCGTTTAAATAAATCACTATTCGATGATACAATTACGAATTTTTTCTTGTACAAATCTCACTACACTTGTTGACTAAAAAATTCACACAGGAAAATCTACTGCAAATGTTCGACGGTAAAACTACAAATAAGATCGCACCGTGAAACGTATTTAATTAAATTGACTGTTAAATAATGCATTAAATTGATTTAAATAAATAAATTATTCTACTATTTTTTTTTAATCTCGACTTTTCTTTTGATTTTCTTATATATTTGTTTTATTTGGATTTTAAATTATATAAAGTGTATATTTAATTTGTACTCAAAGTTTATCAATAAAATTAAAAGCAAAATTTAAAATTAATAGTAAAAAATAATATAAATAATTTTTAATTATCAAAAATGAGATATTTTTTATATGTAAATAGTACATTTAATGATATTCGTTCATATTAATTTTTTTTTCACCTTCTAACTATAAAGTTATAAATATAATGACATAAAACTACCCTAAATTTGATATGCACTAAAAATATTAAAATCATTACTCCATTTTTAAGTATTTTAATCCGTTTCTATATATTTAAAAAAAATATTAAAATTATTTTTTTCGACAAAATTCGTCGTATAAATACACAACATTTTTGTATAGAGATAATCGATTAAAGTCCGATTTCAATTATGACCTTTTTCACAAAGGATCCTGGATTTTTTTTTCAGGATCAATCTTCGCGTATGGTCTTTGTATGAGTACAATAGTAATTAAGTAGTGTATCGAATCGCAACACAATCCCATTTCGAAACATGAAAATGGAGCGAAACATGCAACTCACGAATCGATCGATATACTAGAAATAATAAAGTACGAACATAAAAGCCATCTTGTTTGCCTTAAGATATTTCTATTAAATCGAAAACGAGAATTTCCAAGAAAAATCGCCCGAACCACTTTTCGGTTTCCAGGAAAAGCTCGATAGCGACGGATTTTTTTCTTTTTTTTTTTTTTGTTTTCGATTACTCATACGAGATTTTAGTGATTTCTTTCAGTTTTTGATTCGTTTACGGTGTGCGTTTATTTTTAATCGGTGGGTTTTGAAATAGCATATCGGGTTCGAATCCCGCAAACCGTGGCTTCTGAATGGGTCTGTTTGTTGTTTATTATCCCTTTGACGGTTTTTGCTTCAATAGCCATCCTCTGATGTCGACCGCCCGAAGGTTCATTTCCTTTTTTTTATATACATAAAAACAATTCTCTTATCCTTTTTACAACCGCTAATTGATTATTTTTCTTTTTTTTTCGAGGTTAAAATGTTTGACTAAATTTGTTGTAAGGACGCTTCTGTCCGTCTATAATATATATATATGCTTAAAATATATTTTTATTTTTTCAGTGTTGAGTGCATAACAAATAGAAATGAAAAAAAATATTTGTTTTATAATATTTATTACAAACAGTTAATAATTTAAATATATAGACATTGAGTAATTTATTATATATATATTATAGAAAAGGTTTACAATACAATGACGCCATCTATTAACAATACTCATCAACATATATTATAATTTTCCATATGTATTAAAAAAAAATCAAATATATTAAATATGCAATTTTCTGATGAATACATATTTTAAAATTTGGTTTACAAACGTTCATAAAGCATTGTGTTAAAACTCGTAGAAAATAACGACGATAACAAAACTGCAGCAATAATATTTTTATTAACGTTCTAAGTGCGAATGGGTCGTTAATTATTGTATTAATAACGTTTTCATGACAAAGCCACAAAGATGTGTCGCAATAAAACTGCAAAATATGTTTTAAACCGTTTTAAATAGTAAACCTTATATATAATATAAATGGTAAATGTATGGCATTTTTAATGATGATTATTATTGTTTTGCGAAATGCTGGGCTTTAAAACGAGCATATAAATATTTATAACATGCTCTTGTGTAGTAATTTTTTTTTCAAAAATTTTATTTCATGACACTATTCGGTATTTTTATTAATTTATTGATACACACTTTCACAAATAATAGAAAATATAAATTTTATTTGTAATATTATAATAGAAAATTCGTTTTTCCGTATAATATATTGATAAAATCCATATAAAAAAAATGAAAAATAACATTTTTCACTTCAAAAATATATTAACACTTTTCACATAAAATATAACATAATATAATAATTCATATACAATGAAAATAAAAATAAAACATAATTTTCATCGCGTAATTTATAAGCACGTGCGCTGCAAATTTGCATGCATTATATAATAAATATATTATAATATTTTTTCCACGAATTAGGAATTTTGAATATTTCGTAAAAATTCCACGTCTTAGTGGGTTAATGACGCGAAAAAAAAATACACACACATACATATTAAAGGAGTAGAAAAAAAAAGATTGAAAAAATATGGCGTTAATTTTGTCGGAATTTACTGTCGACATATTTCGGCACATCAAACGATTCCACGGTAATAAAATACTCACTCAATTTAATATCCATAAATTCCGCTTGCACTAGAAACGAATGGATGTTGAGGGATGAAGAAAGGCTTTTTTGGCGCCACATGGACCCGAGATTGAAAACATCTGTTTTATCATTGGTTCTTGTATATTATTTCATATAATATATATATATATATATATATATATATATATATATATGATATATATATATATATATATGTGTGTGTGTGTGTGTGTGTGTGTGTGTACAGGATGAAGCGGAATTTTTGTGCAATTACACCTTTTAAACAATGTATTTCGAAATATAAAAAAAAATATTTTTTATATTAATAAAAATAATATTTTATTAATTTCAAGATTTCTGAATTACACAATTTATTTATTTTTTTATATATTATATACATTTCGATGTACAAGTATTATTTAAATTAATAGTTAAATTTAATTCTATTTATTAAATTTTTACATTATAATTAAAAATATTTTGAAAACAATGAAATTTATTTCAATATTTTTTTGAAACTGTTTTCATGAATAAAAACCATAACTCTTATTTAAAATATAATTATTATAATTATCGATTAAAAATACTGACACATGAACTTTAAACAATATCCTTTTTTCTAATTTCAAAATATCATCTATTTTTTTTTAATCAAATCATTAATTATGTGCTATACAATAAAATAATGTAAGTAAAAAAATATTGATACATTATTTTTAATAATAAATCCTAGAAAAATTTCATATATTGAGAGAAGAGCTGACGATTCAATCCCATAAAAAATTGTATTGTATAATCAACATTATAAAACTCAAAAATAAAATATGAACTACTAATTAATATTTCACCTCTGTTAAATTACATATATATGTGAGTGTGTGTATGTGTGTAATTCATAAATTGATATTAAAATATTGATATCAAATTCTTTCGTTCTGAACAATTTATATACTATATATAATTATTCGTTAACAGAGGACCATCTGTACATTCGAGTGCGCGAGTTTGTGCGTGCACACGTGCGCTTATACGGCGTCGTTTGTCAAACTAGATGACTTTCGTAACAGAAACACCGTGACGATTTCCTTCTTTTCGGTAAACTAAGATAAATCTATCCTAGAAATGGATAGAAGGCGACAGACTCAAATAAGAAAACGGGACAACGAAATGCAAAACCGTGTATAATCGCGGTTAGTAACGACGAAACCCGTTCATTATTCGAAACCGTTCGACGACTCAATTTAAACCATAGAACATTTTTCAATCGATCGCTTTTCGACGGTTTCTTTCATTATTTTTGTCGTTTTTATTTTTTTTATATTTTTTTACCATCTCAATTCACTATATATAAATAGTAAAGTAGTAACAATTCGTTGTTAAAATACGATAAATATAATGAAAACAATTTCATAATTTATGATCATTGATCTGAATGTAAAATATATATATATATATATAAAATATACAAGAAATCATCGTATTGGTATTAAAAAAAAATAACAAAGAATCATATATACAATCAATCCTGATCAAATTTTATCACATGATATTGATTTAAGACATTTTTTTTTATAAAAAATGAGTGATGTAGAAGATTAGTATTAGAATTGCTATCAAAAAAAAAATAATGAAAATTTACCTGTATGAGCTTTATAATAATATGGCGGTCATTAATGTGCATAAATATAATGGTAATAATAAAAATAATAATAAAATATGTAAGCGATGACACCTTGACGGATAGCCACCATGTCATAAAAATAAAACAATGCATTTATTTTATGAGACCCGTAGTAAAAAACGAGCTTATCTCTCCGTTCTTTGTTTCCCGTTTATGTGTATGCATTTGAACCGTAATATAATTTTATATATATATATATATATATATATTTATATATACCGAGTTGGAAAATTTTAATATATATTTTCGAAGTGCCTACGGTAAGAGCTTACATGTTTTAGAACGGCGATTCTCAACATTTATTAAATTACAGCCATATATCGATATTGAAACCGTTCGATTAAATCAAATAATATACTATATATATATATATATATATATATATATATATATATATATATATATATATATATATATATATATATAATACATAATTTCATCATAAATGTATATATTAAATGTGACATTATTATTTCGAAGTGCACTTGTATGTACTGAATCGATTACGCTACTATTTTATAATGACGTATAAACGGTTACGTATTACGAAATAATAGTAAATTGTGTCAAATTTAAAAAAAAAAAATAGTAGTATACCCATTTGGGAAAATGGAAGGTAAAAAGTGCTATTGTTTCACATGACAATACGTCGTGGGCCGTAAAAGTTGTTTGTTTATTATCGGCAACAGTGTTTAACATAAATTAACTGTATTTATATTTAAGCATGTGGGTGATTGTTCGAAATGTTCAATATTGCTATAATTTTTTTTAAAATTGTGCTAAATTATATTCATATGAAAGGGGATGATTTTTATTTTACTTTGATTAATAAAATTATCTTAAAATATTTTGAGCATGTAAAATTTTTTAATACAAAATTTATAAAAATGTTTTTTTTTCATGTAATATTTTCAATAATATTGCTTTTTATTTAACTGATTTTTATTAACTCGTATTTATCAAATTTCATAATTCTATATATGAACTTTTTAATTTATATAGTTTAAAATAATTAGTACATGGATGGTGAGCCTTTTTGATCGTAAAGAGCAATTTTTCAACAATGATCTGTCAATGACTAAACAAAAAAAAAATAGAAAATATTTAGACATTTCAACTCGGAAGTTAAACCGTAAATATATTGACTTATAAAAAAGCTCGCATCGCTAAATAATGGATAATCAAAAAATAATATATTTGTGTAAAAATATATATATAATATCAAAAAAATCACATCACGTCAAAACATAAAATGTCACATTTGCTATCTCTAAAGGCTACATGTGGTCTTAAGGTCTCAGGTTTCCTATCAGACACATCTAACATTCCCCAAATTCTAATCTATTAATTGATTTAGTTAGTATGACAATCCTTTGAACATGAAAAAAAAACACTTAGTCCATATCGATATCATTCTGATTTTTATATATAAATATATATTTTTTAAATAGAACAAAAAAATCGAAGATTTAAATCATATATAACCACACTTGTGCCCATAATTACCGTAGCGCCATACGGATCGATTTCCTTAAACGGACGTAATAATTTTATACTTCCGTTAATATGGCACAATCGTTCCGCCATCTTGGCGTTATATTAACGTCCACAATCAGGAATTCGCCACGCGGCAATTATCCAGATGCCAAATGCGATTTTCTAGTCTGCGGCCATTATACCAATTTAGACGGTCCAAGATGGTCGCCGTGCGTACAAATGGCGGTTATTATACATCTGTACGAGACAAACGATGCTTTCATATGGTTTCTCGTGTCGCAAAAACACATCCGACATCTGACAGTTTGACGTCTTAACACCAGTGCTGTGGCATTTCACAATAATTTATTATGCATTACGATATGGACGTCTTAACGTGCAATAATGCAATAGCGACATAACGAGACGCTTCCGCTTTTTAATTAAGACTAATTGTGTTGACAAAATATTACGCAATCCACTATTTATTCTAATCTATAAGTTTATCCTTTTGATTTTGAAATAGAAAATAATAATATAAAGATGCGTCTATTACAATTTAGCGTTTATAAAAAAAAGGATTAAACTGTTATTGAGCAGTTAAGTTAATATGTATGGAGCGGATTTAATTAAAATCAACCTATCATAAAATATTAATTCGTTAAAACGAACGATTAGATACGGGTTCATTTCACTAAACGAGACCAAAACGAAACCAATTTAATTTTATTTTATTACTTTTAATACCATAGAAAGATCAGTGACATTGAAATTGGAATCAATGTTAAAATATAAATATAAATATAAATATATATATATATATATATATATATATATATATATATATATATATATATATATATATAAACCGTTTTTACAAGTTTTATTTATATTATATCATAAATATTATATGTTATATTATTTTATATGAACAATTTGAACATTGTTAATCATTAGCGGAGACAATAAAAATTAATTCTAAAATATAAATTTTATTTGAAATAATTTGTGCAATTAAATATGAAATATATTTGTTATAAATTTTTTTAATACAAAATATATCAATTTGAAAAATTTATTTATATAAATATATTTAAAAACATTTTTTGCTATTTTATTGATCAATATTTGATTTTACTTATTAAAATATACTTTTTTCATACCTTAAATTCAAGCTTTATGAATCAATTTTATATGTTTATAAAATATTTAATTAATCTAAAAAAAATGTAATATGGCAATCAGCGTAACATTTTAAAACGGATGATTTTTAAATTAAATATATATATATATAAATCGTTATTCCAAAATATTATTAAATTTAAAAGTAGAGTAAAAATAAAAATAATCTGTGAAAATTGAATAATTACAAAATACATTACTGTGCATTTAAATATAATTCACCAAAATATAAAATAAAACAACATCCATTATGTTTAAACGAATGAAAAATAAATAAATAAATCTTTTTTTTATAATTTTAGTACATTAAGTAGAAAATTGTATTTTTTTAACTTATTATTATTATTATTATTATTATTATTATGCCGTAAAACGAGTTCAAATCGCGTCGACATGCCGCAAATGCGAAACACGCAAAAATGTTCATAAATTCGCACTCGTGTACTTTGTATATTAGTAAATTAGTGCTGAATTATTATCGGCCACGTTTGCGAATGATAATTATGCGAAATCGACTCGTTTCGTGTCTTCTTTTTTTGAGGCCGGTACTACACTAGCAATTTTATTTTATTTTATTTTATTTTTTGAAAGCTGCAAAACATAAAAGAAATACGAAATTGTTCGTTCGCGGCTCGCGTTTCTTGCTACGGGTGGTCTTTTTACAATTTTCCGCTATTATATATAGTTATAAATTATGATTGTGTATTTATTACGTGTATATTTATGTACTGATGTCGTTAATGATTTGAAAATGTAATCGTTTTTATTTTGTTGCCATTATTTATTTATCTATGTTGTTCGTGGCGGTGCAATTAAAACTGTACATTTACTTTTTTAAACGATGTTCAAGCGAATGATAATATTTATTAAAGATAATTAAAAATAGTACCTCTTAAAAATCGATAAAAAATAGTCAATATTAAAATAAATTGCAGTGAAATAAATTCTTTGAAAAATTATTTCAAATTCGCATTATAATATTGTATATAATATATCTTTCATATAATATAAAAATATTTTTTTCTAAAAAACACACTTTTATATATTACCAATAATAACAATCGCACCATTGTATTATTAATAATACAATAATATAATTGTATTATTAATAATACAATAATATAATTGTATTATTAATAAAAAAATAAAGTTCTCTTTGAAGTGTTATAAAAATCAATACAATATCAATATTGATTTGATTGCCAAAAATTTGTTCTAAAAGTTGCCAAATTTCTTTTCAAGATCAAAATTGAATTAAATATCTAAATTTGTATTTAACCTTCAAATATAATTCTTCATTGAATGATTTGATATATCGCAAATATATATATTAAATAATATATTTACAATTAAAATATATTCGATCTTGAATATGAAGTATATATATTTTTTTAATATACAATACGAACGTTATGTATTTTGAAGAATATCAAAGTGCAAAATTGAAAATAAAATTAAACCATCACGAGCCGTCCTTGACTGTGTGTTCACGCACCGACAAGCAAAGCATTTCGGTCATTAGCTGTTTATGTAAAACGGGCATTAGTTAAAAAAGAAAAGGCCGCGCATTTCGAAGACGACACTGCACGGATGATTTAATATAACAAATTGGCTGGACGAATGCTGTGGGACCGCTATTTTACAAACAGGCGAATGTGTCCGTTGTCTATTCGCATTTTACACACATACATATTGTATATATATAATATATATATGTATATTATATGTGTGTGCGACTTTTTAATGTTTGCCACAGCTTATAGGCAAAAGTCCAGATATAATAAGCTCGTTTGTGATTCGAATGTATAAAAATTCGTAGAAAAAACAATGTTCTCGAGATCGTTTATACTTTGACATATGTCTGATTAAAAATAATGTTTATATACAGACAGATTCGATAGTCATATTTATATATATTTTTATCAATAAAAAATTCTTTAAAATTAAGCATGAAAATTTTGAAATTTTTATTACATAAATTATATGTAAATAAATAATTATTTTCATATAAATAATTTCGATATATTTTTACAGAATTAATTCATCAACTTCACATTTAACTTTCAGACAAAATATCTAAATTAATAAATATATTATAATATGAACATTTAAATTTTTAGACGGATTGTTATTTGAGTTTCATTTTTTATAAAATTTTGTCATTAAATCTACGCATAACCTTCACTAATCGTTCAATTTTAAAGTATTTAATATATTTCCATATTTTAATATATTAAAAATAATTAATAAATATAATATAATAATATATATATATTTATATCAAAATATAAATTCAATTTAATCACTACATATGGATAGATCAACATTCGTTTTGTCGCCGTAAAAAATGATTGAGAACCATCGTCGCATATTGACGAGATTTTTTTGAAGGACAAAATACATGGTCCTTAACGAAAAAAAAAACATATTTATTTTTACAATTATATAAAGAAAACGCGTTTTAAAATACGTTCACCATTTTGACATGTGTCAACGAATTTCACGTGAGCAACAACCGCTATCTAGACATCGTTGGCAATAATGAAACACGACAGCATATATGTTAACGTTGACAATAATTACATTTAAATTGTTCACACACAAGCCGACGGGGGGAGTAATTTCCTCTAAATTCACCACTGTGCATAATTCGTACACGTGTATGTAATTTTTAAGGGGAAAAAATGTCTTCAATTACAAAAAAAAAAAAACAAAAACGAAAATGTTTCTTTAAGTTTTGCCCGAGCGAAACGCGGAAACGTAATGCGAAATTTCCGACTAACTGTAAATTTAACGAGAATTATTTAACGTTTTCGCCGTTAATTATGATTTAAATAAATATGCACCAAAAAAAAAATGATACGAATTAAACGTCAATTTCGAGTGCGTTGAACTTGTGAACTTTTTTTTTTCAGCGAACATAATTAAAAAAAATCGATATTTAATTTTATCATAAAAATATATCATAAATATTTTTTTCCATGGAAATATAAAAATTATTCAATATTATATATGAAAAATTAAGTTCATCTAATAAACTATTTCGAAAAAAATATATAAAACATAATATATAATTTCCAATATTAACAATATGACATTAATAAATATTGTTCAATATTTAATATATTAATAATAAATATGAATATATTATATTTTTTTATTATTTAATAAAATATTGACACACAAAATATATCTGCATAATATATCGCACCTTTATTGACATATTTATGTAATTTTCAGATACTTTATATATATTTTTTATAAACGTTATATCAATTTTAATTCTATTGTATATATTCATTAAATTGATTAATATTATTTTTTACACAACGATGCAAAAAGCATTCAATCAATTAACGAGAATAAATTGAATAATACACACACAAACACACATAAAAATATACGATATCGTTTAAAATTCTGAATTTTTACGACCGTTTATAATGCGAAATTCCTCTTAATTGACCAAATATTATTTATGCTGCTTTTTAGCAAAAATTACGTAGAAAATAAAATATCAATCGTAGTTATGCAAAATCGATTTCGTATGCGTTGACCTCATCTTTTATTATTATTAATTATACATATATATATATATATATATATATATTTTCTTTTATAATTATTTGCTAATATTTTTCCAATGTGTAATAAAATTGCATAAATGGCGAAAGAAGCGCGCAATTTAAAACGCCGGTAGCGGGATCGGTAATTATGCAAATATATTTACATATAAGTATTCGACTTCAATTGCGCCATTCTAAATAATATTGAAGATTGAAGGAGAAAAAAATATATTAAAATCCTCAGAATGTGCATTGAAGAGATGCTAATTAAACGGTACTATATATATATATATAATTATATCATATCATTTATGCAGGTGTATGTCGTTTGTTTTTAATCGTGGTTGTAAATTTGTCGTTATGTCGTATATATATATATATTTTTTTTTTTTCATTTTTGTTTTTTAGGAGAAGTGTGGTAATATTTGGACTACAAATTTTAGTATTAATATTGAATTAATAAAATTAAATCTTCAAGTTAACAACTCTACGATGTCATATTGAGATATCAATTTTTTATTAATTAAATAATAGTATGTTTTTTCTAATTTTTAAATATAATAAAAAATATCTCTCGTATTATAGTTTTATTGATTCACATTTATAAAGAAAAAATAACTTATTCTCATATTTAGGAAAATGTTGTGAAATCAAGATTGTAGATATTTTAAAATTGAAATTTATTTCTTTTCACATCGAATTAAATTTTCGTTTAATCAATTTCAATCTTCATAAATAAATATGCGCTTATTTAGTGCTGAAAATAATTATATAAAATATAGAAAGGTTAATTTGATTAATGAATAGTATGATTAAGTGCTTTAAACAACTGTAAAAGAGATAAAAAGATATAAATCGAAATGAAAAATATACTATTGCATATATTTTAAATTATTATTTTTTTCATTTGCGAAAAAAAATTTAAAGTATTTTATGATCACTTAAAAATAATTTAAATTTATAAAATTTTACAAATAAATTTTGTTATTATTTATCAATGAAATTTATATGAACAAATCTATTTTTATCAAAATAATTTTTATAAAAAATATTTAGTTATATATTTTATTTCTAATTTTAAATGAAAAAAGGATTTCATAAACAGCTATATTGATGACTAATTTTATGACGATAATAGTCTAATTTTTATATAGTCAAATATTATTCATTACCTTCGTTGTATTACTTCAAACATATTCACAAATTAAGGCGCACTTCCTCGTCGTTTGCGAAACATCAATTTTTTTTTTTCACTTCTGCGGATCTTTTTTTTTTTAATTAATTTTCGCAATTAACTAATTAACGCCGGTATAAAAATTAACGGTACGTTCACATTTCGAGATTAGATAAGGCGTACCGCTAAAATATGATGGGTATTTATATAGTTGTGTTCTCGGTAATTTGTTTCGATGTTAAAACGCTCTTTAAATGCGGCCCGTCGTTTATATTAATTATAATGGCGGTCTAATTTTAAACGATGATCTCGACGTTGATTTTCAACGTCTCCGAAGAATCAGATTGAGAAATTCACATGCTCAAACCGTCACATTAATTCGACGAAAGCCAACGGACACAAGTGAAACTTTATTCGATAGCTTATTGCTATATGAAAATTCAATAGATTACTAGAAAATTTATTATGATCAAAATATCAAATGAAAACTGTATTTTTCTTAATAAAATATAAGATTTAATAATGGAATTTAAATGTTCGTAGTATTAAATAGCATAAATCAAGAGAATTATGTGAAAAAATGTTTAATTTCCTCACATATTTAGAGCGATGGAAACAATTCCGTCGTATTTTCCTATATAAGACATGCTCGGCAATTAAAATAATTTGTAGAATAATTCAATTGTTGTTGCATTTTATTACGCATTGTACTGATTCTTTTCATAATTGCCTCATATATGGTAAATAATTGTTATCGTTTGTATGTTTCAATTATACAAAATCTGATTTTGCATTCAAATTCGGCGAACTTGAACGCAAAACGAACGCACTAATTGAATGTAACGATTTCGTAATCGTCGGTTAGAACGGCGATTTATCAATATAATTTTATAATATTATTGCTTGATACTATAAAAATAATTTTATAGTATATATATAATATTTATAAGAAAACAATTAAATTTATATAACATATTATTTTATAATGGTAATATTTTTTTCAGTTTATTTAGATTTAAGTTCTTCAATGTAAAATAAGCATCTATATATTCATGATGTTTTTCCATATATATAGTATTAATTAATAAAAATTATTAATGAAGTGTTTCGTCTCAGAAAAAAATATTTTTGTTACTATACAAAAATAATAGAAAATTTATATAATATGATTGAAATATAATATTTTTTTATATATAATAAAAATATATAAAAGTCCATCGATATTGACAATTCTCTGTAATAGTATAAAAAAAAATGTATTATTATATATAACATAACTGTTCCAATTCTAATCTGGCGCCGCCTTTAGATATATGGACAACGCGAAAAAATAATTTCGCTACATTCACAACGACAATAAAGTTGATTTATTCGCTTCGTTACCGTTTTTCCATCGGATCGATTCCCAGGGATGTACGGACTTAATTGCCTGACAACATATGATCTATTTATTCTCGGCTAATTGATGCGGTTATTACAGCTGCCGTTCTGAAATATTGTATAGTAGCCGTTACCGCCGCCGCCGCCGCCGGTGTCGCTCGATTATTTATTTTAAATATATTACAAACATACGCACACGCTCAACATATATACCATACATATATATATATATATATATATATATATATATATATATTAAAATGTATTATTATTATAAACGTTGTGAATATGCCACAACTTCCTCTCGAGTTGACTGCATAATTAAGTGAGGACTCCGACTCCTATTTAATTTTAATTAGATATCGTTTCGAGTGATATTTTTACGAGCGTGTCGTTGTTGTTTCTCTCGAAACGGTTTCGTCTTCACGGCCCATCGAAAACGGCATAAAACCCGCCTCTGTTTCTGTTTATTCAACTCATATAGTAATATATATATATATATATATATATATATATATATATATATATATATATTAATAATAATAATGTTTTATATATGTGTATATTTTATTTTATTTTTTTGTAGAGTAGGTAGGTAAATATGTTTATATTTTCGTTAATGGCTATTTCGAACGACGTGTTAATTCGGTACGCGTTCGTTGTGCGAGTTTTTCCGACGCTCTTTTAAAGTTTTTCCGAATTTTTTTTTTTCATCCGTTTGATAATGTAGATAATTGATGACGTCGCATGCTAATATTATGATAAATGTATCAAAAATATTTTAAATTTTAATATATATTATATATAAAAAAGAAAAATTCTTTTAGATACAAAAAATATATAAATTCTAAGAAGATAACGGGAAATATTTAAAGAATATATTTTTTTTTACAATTGACTATAATATGATCCTTTATATTTATATACAACCTTCTTAGATTTAATGATCGTTAATAATAGGAAAAAAAATAATATAAGATTCCTTATAAAATATATACTATAATATTTTCTTATTATTCTTTAATTATTTTAAATTTCATTTTCACAATATTAAAAGTATTATGTTTTGAAAATAATTAATTACTATTATATATTTAAGTTGTATTGAAAGTGTAAACAATACACGTGTTTAATTTTAATTGAATAGTTTATCAGTTAATTTAATACGTCTTTAATGACATTTTAAACGTTTCATTTAAAATGACATTGATTATATGTTTTATGATATTATTCGATTTCTTTTTTGAAAAAAATATTAAAAAAATCATAAATATGGATTTATATATTAAATACTAAATTACGTAAAAAAAATTAGAATATTTTTTAAATTAAATATATTAAAGAAATATTATAAATAAATGAATTTATATGGATTTCTAATTGAATGGTGATTTATATATATTTTAATATAGAATCTATATTCATTTTTATTTCACGTTAATTATATATGAAGAAAAGCGTTCGCGCAAAACGACTACGAGAATTTTCGCCATAAAAATAAAGAAATACACATAAAAAAGCACAGAATAAAACGACGACAAAATAAATCGGAAAAAAGAAAATAAAAATAAATAAATAAATAATCGTAACCATAACCGTCACGACGATAAACCACAATATCAATTTGCCACGAATCGAAATTAATTTTTCGACTATAAGACGTCTTCATTGAAATCTTTGGATTTTTGGTTCAATTTCCTGAGCGTGACCGCATATTGAATGTAGTCAAAGATGTGATTGAACTATTTTATGACATATTTTAAAATAATAATGTTGATATCTAAAATAAATATTAAATTCTAAAATAAAATTTATACTTATTATAAAATTAGAATTTTATATCATAACTATAAATTGTTTGGTTAAAATATATATATATATATATATATATATATATATATATATATATATATATATATATATATACAACACCTAAGATATCATCTATGATTTCTTGGGAAAGATATAAATGTAATATATATGAATTTACTTTCCTTTATTTTCTTCTAAGAAATATTTCATACATTATTTAGCGAATTTTGGCTCTCAATATTATTTTTTTTTTGAACAAAAATTTTCATTATGTTCATAAATAAATTTTCAGCAAATTAACATTTTATTTTAATAAATATTAAATTCTGAAATCTGACTAATGAATTGGTGATTTGATTTATAAAAAATAAAGCAATATAAGATGAATATATTAATGTGATATAAATTTTATAATATGAACAATTTAGAAATTTTAGTGAAGAGAAAGGGTACATGTAAACTTGTACGCACAATATGGATTTTTTTACACATAGGAGTTGTTGTGAAATTTTAATAAATTAATTGTCACCAATTAATCAATCAATTGATTCGTATATTGTCATCTAGAATGAGCAAGCATGCAAAATTTCAACTTAATTTAATATTGAGAAATGGTCGAAAAATCGATAACAAGAATCCACTCCGACAAACAAACAAACATACAATAAAAGTGCGTAATAAAAAAAAAACATTCTTAAAATCAACGATAAAATTAAAATACATATAAATATCACTAAATCGAACGCGAATATCAATGAAATTTTCCACATTTTCCGAACACACTTTTAACGAGCGAATCTATAACATCCGATGCTCGTTATAATTGAATGTGACCGCCTATATAAATATTAACAAAGTTCATTTTATTTGTAAATATATATATATATATATATATATATATATATATATATATATATATATATATATTTGTGTGTGTGTGTTCGCATTGCAGCAGAGCGCATAATTAATTGCAACGTTTAGTATTAACCACTTTGTAAACAGATGTATGCCACTCATTAACAATTTTACACTTGCCAACGCTAATTGCGCACACGAACACTCATTTCATTCGCATCGATAAAAATCAACTGGCAATAATGCAAAAATACAGAATAATAATAATAATAATAAAAGACGAAATACTTCGATAATTAATGATGCCGACTCCGTTATGAATAGACGCAATTAATTATTTAAAATTATCCGATGAGCAACTCTAAATTCTTATAAACAAGAAAAAAATTGGAAAATTTTCCATTTAGATTTTTTGATTTCTATATGTAATTCATTTTTAGATAAATTTTATTTCACGAATTCGGTATGAAATAAGAAATATACAATTATTTTTTTATATATTTTTCTAAACAAAACATTAAGATGAAAATATATCAATTTAATAAATAGTTATCTATAATAATGATCATTTTTTATTATATTTTAATATTAAAAAATTGCTTGAATTACAAATTAAGGATTTTATGAATTAATCCTTGATAAAATCAATTATAAAAAAAATATTAATTCACATTAAATTGCAAATCAAATTTATTTTATGAATATTCAATAATTTTAAAGTCTTAAAATTGCATATTAATTATTCGGATTTGAATCTATATATTTTTATATAAAAATACTTTGGTTAATTACATATTTTTACATCATATTCAATTATAAAAATATAGCAATTATTCATCTGAAATAATCTTATAATTTCAGTAAACAGAATAATCTCATACTATTCATTGAAAAAATAATATTTAAATTAATTTTTGAGCTCGTTGTGCGCCATATTTTTTTTTATTTTACATATTATTTTTAATATAAAAATTTTAAAAATTAAATTCAGAGATATTTCGCTCACAGAAAAATCGCATATCTGGAATCGTTTCATAATGCCAATTATTTATATTTTGCAATAATTCAATCGCGTATGCAAATAGCGTTATGCACGCACGCACACACGACTCCATTTAAAAATGGTTATGCATGTAAAATCGTTCAAATTTGCATTCGCGCACTGTAATTTAAATGCGTTTACATACATCTTCGAAAACAATTCGTTCGAAGCAAGCGCCGCTTTATTTTTTCGTATTATTTATATATTTATTTTTTTATTATACGCTTCTTCGGCAAAATGTAAAAAAAAATAGATATGGCCGTCGATATGTTCGTTTCGAGCGGTCGTATAATTATTTCATAAATTAATACATCAGTGCCAATTAAAGATCGTAAGATTTCGCTACGAGATTGAGATGTAAATGCGGCATCGAACGCATAAATATGATATATAAATTTGACGCATTTGTTTAAAATAAATTAATATATATATATATATATATATATTCTTAAAAAAAATACTAACAAATGTCTTTTATGTGTTTCAGACATAAAAAATCTATGTCTTATTTTTTTTTCAGTAGCTGAAAAAGTTAACAATGAAATCCATTGACGACGCTGACACTTATTTTGCTGTATATAAAACGTACAGAAAAAAAAATGTAAAATATGATTATTATACACGTCAAAATTATTTTTATAATTAATGATATTATTTTTTTAGTCTAACGTGATTTTTTGACTCTTTTTTTTTAATTATATATTATATTAACCAAATTTATATTGATGAAATGTACTTGTATTGGAGATATATTGATATAACATTTTTTTTTGTAATAATTTAAATTATATTTAAAACTTCTTATACATTTGTATTATATAGTTCTTTAAAATGTAACTTTTTTCTGCGTAAATAATTATGCATATTTCTAATAAATAATGACAACAATGAGTATAAAAATATTAATATTTTTAGAGTCGTAAATTAATACTATTTTCACATAATAATTACCTATTTTTTCATGCGTAATATTAAAATATAAAGATAACAACAATATTAACGTAATTTTTACTAAAAAAAAAAAATCATATTAATAATGTTTTACATTATAAAAATTTATAAAAACAATATATTAATATCGATATATAAATCAATCAAATATAAATCGATCAATATACAACGAATAAACATTTTTCCACTCGATTAAACCCATTCCGTATATCGAATCGATCGCTCCCAAAAACGGACCTAAACTTTCGCACGACACTATATATATATATATATATAGTTTTCAACTAAAAAAATAAAAATAAAAAATCGTTTCCTATGCGTTTCAGAGATTCTTGGTCGGATTCTGAGCCGCCTCTCTCGTGTGAATAATTGATGACATTCACCGGTTGAGATCCACGGCGAGACCAACAAACGAGCTCTCTTTAATTAACCCGACATAACTTCGTCTCATATATATATATATATATATATATATATATATATATATATATATATATATATATATATATATATATATATATATATATATATATATATATATATATATATATATATATTGAGCAAAAGTATATATGCATGTAGATGTATCCATTGTACACACGATATAAATCTAAATCTATGTTGCATGTGGAACACATGTGCTATTCGTTCTTTATATTATACATCGAAAGACAGTGAGAGAGATGAAAATGCTGAAAACAATGAGACGAAATAAACGAGCGTTTAGCGGACATCCAATTTGCAGTTTGTCATATATATCAAAGGGGCCGATAAATGTGAGCATCATTGTTTATTTCTAATTTCATTTTTCAACGTCTAACGGATTTTGTTTTATTTATTTTATTGTTGTTTTTTTATGTCTTGACTTTCTCCCGTGTAAGTATATATATATATATATATATATATATATATATATATATATATATATATATATATATATATATATATATATATATATATATATATATATATTAATAAATAAATAAAATCTTACATATAAATTTCTGTATGAAATGAACGAGATATTTTTGATTCTTTTTATAGTTTTAAAAATTAATTATCTGAATCAAATATATGCTAAATAATAATTTTTTATCAAATTATTGTAAATTGTATTAATATTGTGAATATATTTCAAAAACAATATTTTTAATTAAATAAAATATATTTTCTTTTATTTTTTAGCAATAGATATTTATTAATTTATTTGATTTTTAATTATTAAATATACATATATAATTATTATCTAATAATTATTCAGAATAATTTACTGACATCTATTGCAATAAAATAATATTTAAAATAAATTTCAATATGCTAATTAATAATTTAATTATTAAAAATAAATTTTAATTAATAAATATTTCTTTCAAAAAATCGTTATTATGAATTATAATTTTAAATAACATTTTATTTATTAATATATAATATATTTATCATGAGTCCTCTATTATTGTTTTTAAACACTAATATCAAAATACTTGATTTTAAATTAAAAAATATGTGTACTAAAAATTTAGACGTGAATGAGTCATCTACACCACAATACGAAAACTAATATTACTCTTATTCTGATAAAATAAAAATGTAAGAATTTGTATTAAAGATGTTTTAAAAACTAAAATATAATAGTTTTACTATGTAAAAAATATTTTTGTTGTATAAAAATCATTTTTTTATAGCTTATCTACATTAAATAGTAATATCTTATAGGGACAAATACATACATTTCTTTTTATATTTATATTTTGCACATCAAATCAATTACATGTCATTGACACCGTTCAAAATTAGCAAACTCTTTCCTGTATCCTTTTCATTGCATCTGCGTGATTTCCTGTTTTTATGAACATCATTTGTGTGAATGTACTTCCTATTTACGGTGTTGGATCTTCAATTAAGAAAATTTCTTTGTAAAATGACGCAATAAAAATAAAAAACATTTTTATTTTAATTCATATCACGATTAAATTCGAGTTATTATGTCGCTATCGCGTGCCATTAAATTTATAGTATTTTAAAAGCGTATTAGATTTTTAATTACGTCACGTTTTTAAAACGTTCCTATTTGTATTTATTAATTTTACGTAAGACTTGGATTCATTTAAATTTTAATGGTAATCATCATTATATCTGTATTAAAAATATCTCGATAACTCGGTAAATAATAGATATTAGAATACGATTAAATTTTCATATAATTTTTTAATTTCTGTTCATGTCATAGATGGCATACAATTTTTATAGAAACGGTATAATTATCGTTATTTATTTTGTGATAAAAAAATAATTTCTCGATATTAGAACTTATAAACGGAACTAATTAACAATTGAGGTAATATTATATTTTATAAATAATTGTACATTTATATATATATATATATATATATATATATATATATATATATATTTGATTTACGACTCGTAGATAATGAATTACTTTTTTATTATCTCTTGAAAATATTTATTATTTATTGTATATATATATATATATATATATATATATATATATCAAAAAATCAAATCTTATCGTTAATTGAAAATGATTGTTTTTTTTTAATTCTGAAGAACAATAAAATTAAAATTAATAAATATTCTATTGAAAAATATATTTATTTTTTTAATTTCGAATTATGGAATCACTTATTGTTTTATATCTTGAAATTCTAAGAAAAAGCGTGAGTTAGTGTCGTTTTTTTTTTGTGCGTTGGCAGCACCGTTTCTCTCTTCAGAATGACGTGAGCGGCGGTAACGGCAGTAGCGGTGGTGGTGGTGCTTCGCCTTTTCCTCGATACATATTTAATGTTGGTTAGCAATGGGGGACAGATTCAGACCGGTTTACGCCTTCGCGAGAGAAATGCATCCGAGGAGTGCCAACGCGCCCGATCTTCCATACGGCACGGCCGGTTTCCGTACCAAGTAAGAACGGCTCACCTACATGAATCATTTCTCATCGTGCGTTGCGTGGTCGCATCGTATCTAGCTTCCGAACCTTCTCGATTATCAATTTATTTTTACATCAATGCGCTCGTTTTCATTCATGAATGTTCGCTTTTAGCATTATAACCTTGTAAAAAAAAAAAACCGCGAGGTACTCTACTTTCGACGCGTGCGAAAGTCGAGAATCGTTTGCAAATTTCACGTTTTCAATAGCAGATTGAATAATCCAACATTGAAGTTTTACACTTTTTTTATAAGAGATTTAATGTTGATAAGATATATATATTTATATATAATCCTTTATAGGTAGATATGATATCTGTAAAACAATAATCAATTATAAGAAAAAGCATTTCATATCATAAATTATTTTTTTTCGCATGTAAAATAGGGAAAGCGGAATAAATTAATTACCAATCAATTTTTATAATCTCCGCATCTTGGAATAGTTTTAGAAAGAGCCATCGTATTAAATCTGCCAACCTTGACATTGATCTAAGGAATGCCAGTGGAGCCGTATAATTGCAACGTCTTATAAAGAATTATGCGAAAAAAATATAAGTTTTTGCTTTTTCTTTTTAAATAGTATCTTGAAATATATATTTTTTTTAATATCTCGTAGTAGAATTAACTTTCGACGCGAAGTTTTATTTGTTTTAACGCGCATACATTGAATTTTTAATTGGTAAACGCTACGAAATTGTACTTAATATTAATTGAGTTTGTACAATGGATACGCAAACAAAATTAACTATTAACGAAAACACGATTATAATAAAAGTGCCGCATTCTAGGAATACTTGTAAAGCGAACGAAACAATTATAAATGACACTTTGTACATTGTGTCTTTTAAATTGCACTCGGAATAG
This sequence comes from Leptonema lineaticorne, assembly GCA_024500535.1. Lineage (NCBI taxonomy): Eukaryota > Metazoa > Arthropoda > Insecta > Trichoptera > Hydropsychidae > Leptonema > Leptonema lineaticorne. The sequence goes on along the minus strand of JANIJI010000004.1, from coordinate 5,154,977 downwards.
TTCCCTTTTGTAAAGTGCACCCGATACATATTTATATTCTTTTCGCATCGCGATCAAATTTATTCTCGACTTTAACGAATTTCGAATGAAAATCCAGATGGCAACATTTAATTCAACGGAATCTTGTTTGTCTATTTGTTAAATTTTAAAGTTCAATTTAAAATTTGTTAAATCTTAGAGCAGAATTTGATTTTTATAAATATATTTTATGTGTATTTTTAATTATTGTATCGATTGAAACTTTTATATAAATTGTAATATAGTATTTATATTGAACTACAATAAAATATTTTCGTATGTTAATTAAATATTTTTATTTTCCAATAAGATATTAAAATATATAATTGCAATCAATCCAAATCGCTTAGTAATAGTTCAACATATTTTATTTAACAAATCAATAATATATATATATATATATATATATATATATATATATATATATATATATATATATATATATATATATATTTGCAAATAGATTCAGTTGATTTACTATTCGCTGTTTCAGCACTCTTGAAATATCTGAATTTAATGTTCAAATCATGTGTTTAATAATAACACATCTGTTCTTTATAGCAATAAAAACCTCAGTTTAATAAACTCTAAAATGATGGATGGATTATAGAATTCTTTGAGAAGAATTTGAATTTCTCAGTAATATTAAACTTTATGTGATCTTAATTAGTTTATTGAAATCAGAATTTTACTATTTATAAACTACAGCTTATATTTTGACGTGCAATCTCAATACCAAGTTTCAAATTATTCAATCGTAATATTTACATATTTTATATTATACGTTTTAATTTTATTCAACATACTTGTGTTATATAATTTTTCTGTTGTGATATTTAAAATTGAAAGTTGTTCTTCAGGTTATCGCTCTTATATCTACTTGTAAACTGATTGGTTATAGTAAAATTTAGATATTAAAAAAAAGAATTATTATATATATATATATATATATATATATATATATATATATATATATATATATATATATATATATATATATATATATATATATATATATAGACAATACGAAATTATTTTATAATGCAAATATTATCTAAAATATAAAGTATCATGCAACTAATTTTAAGATAACTATATACATACAAAGAAATTGTTTTTATTGATTACTTCAGTCGTTTTGCTTGTCAATCTGACTATGATGTATATTCTCACTTCAATGGTGAACTGAATTTTTTTAATTATGTCTATATTTTTATATATACGCATGTCGTACAATTATATTTTATAGATTTAAGATAATATCCGTAATTTAAGTACTTATTTCTTATCTGAAATATTGTATCAATAATAGTTTTATCGTTAGCTGTAGCGACTTTAAAGTGCCGACACTTGATATCTCCTCGACTGAAATTGGGACGAACTATTTTTACAAAAGTACACGTTCAATTTTGTTCTAAAAGGGCAACATTTTGTAGAAATAGGTCATGATATTTAACCAAAGGAAATATACGTTATATTATAGTACATTGGTACTATATTTATTAGTTCAGTTCGCTGTTATTGGACAAAAAAAAACTAAAGTTTGTTATTAATAATTTCTGAACCGTGTGCATGAAACTGAAAGTTGTCATTCGGGTATATTAACCTTGTCCCCATTAAAACATGCTGTTCATAGTAAATGCCAGTGAAAGTGGTTCAATAAGACATTTTTTTTCTTCTTCATTATCGCTTTTTTCGAACTACACTTCCTATTTACATCGTCTACGTGACCGTTATGTTCACACCTATTTATTTATTGACCATTTGCATTGCAAACAGTAAAATTTTAATTAGCATGGATTAGAATCATGAACGTGAGTTGTCACGTTTACTTATTATATTTATGGCTCGATATATAGTTTTCCATTAAAATATTTATAATATTAATTTATTATGAAAATATATTTTATATATCTGTATATTAATTATGTACATGAATGAAGGTATTATATGAAAAAAAAATTACCTTTTGTCACGAACCTTTAATAATATTATTAAAATCAAGAATAAAATTTGAATTAAAATATAAAATTACATCTAAATTGAGATTTAAAATCATTAAAACATTTATCCTTTACTGAATTTCTTGTCTAATTACATTATATAAAGATTCTTAATTTGAATTTTCAGCATTGTATTGATTTTTCAGACATTACTAAGGTCATTTGATCTACATGTATGTATTTTGTTTTCAGCATAATCGTTAACAAAATACTGTGTTTCTCAAATTTTTTATTCAAAGATATTCAAGTTTTGGAGTAAAATTAAAACATATTATCTTTAACTATACATTATTTTTATATATAATGAAATTTTTATAATTCTTTCTTTATAAATTATGTAACAACTTATTCCATAATGTTTTTAATTCGATTTCTCACATTTTTGTATGAAGTATGTATGATTGTTTTCAGACTTTATTATTAATTATTTTTTATGTAACTTATAGAACGTACTCCTAGTTTACAGATCTAAATATATGAATTTAAAAAAAATATCCAATTTTAGTCCCAAATGTAAATTATTAATGTATTTTTGAATATTTTTTTTTGCAATGATGCAATTGATTTATATTTTTTTCGTATTTATAATATATAAATGAAGAATTATTTTTCCTTTTCTGATATTTTTGGCAAATTGATTTTAATATATTTTTTTAATAATATGAGCATAGTTAATCTTTTGCTTAATTATTTATTCACTATTATGTATAAAGTATTTATATATTATAAATTCAAATCATTAGTCAACTAAAATTCAAGGTTGTGTATATTTTTTTAACTTACATATAATCTAAAATGAAATATTTGAATTTAATAGTATCTGCGTTTATCAGACTCTGATTAGAAACCGAAAAAAAAAATTATGGCATATTCATTTATCCATTAACGTTCTAATTATACAAATTTTGAATGATTCTGTACCACAAATGTTTATTGATTGCCCTTTTTTTTATCGACAAACGCGTTTTTATGTATTTTTTGTGTTTTAAGTTTATTGGCTGAGAAATTTTATCACGCTTTCACGAATTCACGCTCATCAGTGATTGGTAACTTTGTTCATAAAAAAGCATGCCAGAAAACACAATGAATTGTAATGCAAATTCTTGACATTGGTATGCAGAGTTTATAATACGGTGATTGAAAAATATCTTTGAAAACTAAGACAAGTATAGTTCATACATAGACATGTTACATTTGAATATGTTCAGTAGTTGTATTATAAATTTAATTGATGTCTATAAGAAGTTATATTTATTATTTTTTCACTATAGGTTTTAAACAAACTTATTTTATTTTATTTATATATTTTATAGTTCTATAAAAAAATATTAATTTATTTTATATAAGAAGAAAAATATATATAATCATGCTATTATTTATTTTGTTTTTATATTTAAAATCATTTTAAAATAGATGTACACATCAGAAACATAAAAAAAAATGAGTTGCTTGTATATTACTTCCACAGCTAAGAAAAAATAATATTAAATATCAGCAATAAAATGATGGTTAAAAATATAATTATAATTTTAACAGTATAAAATAATGTAATGAACCATAAAATAACCGTTCTCAACATACACGACCTCGCACAAGTTAATACGATGTAAAATTTAATTTTATGAAAAATACGAGCTAAAATTATACTGGATTGTGCAATAAAATGCGAACTTGAGAACGCCTGTATTTAACATTGGATCAAAGAAAGCTGACGACTACTATGATATTTCACATAAATACTTGAACATCTACCGAAACTCAGATGATTTTTATGATCTGTTTTAATCCTTTTTTTATTTGCCACGAAAAAATGAATGATTGTTGTATATGAATTAATTCACAAACATTAAAGGAGTGCTTATTGGCATTCTATAAATATTTATGAATTGATGCAAAATTCCATTTATGTTTGTGATTCATAACGCGATCATCATATATATCTTCTCATAAATAACGAATGCTCGGATGTTATTTTCAGATCTGTTTTCTGTATAGTTTATATTTATGATGTATGGTTATGGGTTATTTTGTGATTTTATTTTATTTTTGTTTTTGTTTGTAGGGCTATGCACCTAGAACATGTAGCATATCGTATGGGATTACTGGCTGTATTAAGATCTAGATCAAAAGATGGTAAGTTTTATTGACTGCTTAATTGAAATTCTTAGATATAACGTTAACTTTATCGCGTGAACAATGGAATCTTATCGCTGTTTTTTTTTATTTTGTATATGTCGTTTGGTCAAATTGATAACTTTTTAACTTATATATAAATATTATTACTAAAATTGTTTTTTTTTTAACAAAGATTGATCGTAATTCTATTTTTATATATTAGGAGCAACAATTGGATTAATGATCACCGCATCTCACAATCTTGAACCAGACAATGGTGTCAAGTTAATTGACCCTTATGGGGAAATGTTCGATATGAGTTGGGAGCCCTTAGCTACGAAGCTAGCTAACGTTAGGTTATTATTAAATAAATCATCATATATAACAATGCATTTACTTAAAACATTATGAATTTATTTGTATGTATCTAAATTTTTAGCGATCTTGAATTAAGATCAGTTGTTGAAGAAATAGTCGATACGCACAATATTGATATGAGACTGAAAGCCTCTGTTTTTATTGGAATGGACACAAGGTTTTTTTATTCGTTAAGTAAAACTATAGTGTAGATTTTTTTGAATATTATAATAAATCAAATTGCAGATATACAAGTCCAGTATTAGCCAAAGCTGCGACAAATGGTGTGTTAGCACTACAGGGTACACCTATTGAATATGGAATTGTAACCACGCCGATGTTACATTATTATGTTAGATGTAGAAATACAAATAATCAATATGGAATGCCATCTGAAGAAGGTATGTTATATAAAATAAAATACAATTGTTTTTGTGAACATTGTTTTTCCATTTATTGTTATTTTGATACAGGTTACTATTTAAAACTAGTTAATGCTTTTAAAAAACTCAGGGGTCCAAATCCAACAAATTCTTCTTATAAACCTGTTCTATATTTGGATGGAGCTAATGGAGTAGGCGGAAAAAAGATGAATCAATTGAAGAAGAAACTAGATGGGCTTTTAGACGTTTCCATTTTTAATATGGGTGGAAATGGTGGAAAACTCAATCTTAACGTTAGATTGAAAATTTTTAATTAATATTTCTTTTAAATATTACAATTCTAAAGCTTATTTTAATATCTATAGTGTGGTGCTGACTTCGTTAAAGTTCAACAAAAACCACCAATTGGTGTTCCAACAGAATTAAATCAAAGAATTGCGTCAGTCGATGGTGATGCTGATCGTCTGGTTTATTACTATTTAGACAATAGGTAATGAATTTTATATGAATTAAATCGATTTATCATTGTATTTCTTATCTCTTTTTTATTGTTATATTTTAGCGAAACTTTTCATCTTTTGGATGGTGATAGAATTGCAACATTGCTGGCAGGATATCTAATGACACATATTAAAAAATGTCAATTAACAGACTTAAAATTGGGACTTGTTCAAACTGCTTATGCAAATGGTGCTTCCACTGAATATATAACAGATAAATTGGTATAGCACATTTTACAATGAGTACTATAATATTAATCTTTTTTATTAGGTAGATGTTTATTTTTTATGTTAATTTTAGTGTGTACCTGTTGCCTGTGTAAAAACAGGTGTAAAATATCTGCATCATGAAGCATTAAAGTTTGATATTGGCATTTATTTCGAAGCAAATGGTCATGGTACTGTAGTTTACAGTAATAAAGCAAAAGAAACCATAAAAGCTGCGTCTACTGATAATGGGTATGTAACGGATTTTTTATTCAATCTGATACGAAATATATAATTTTACTGTTTTTTTTATAGATTGAATACAGATCAAAGAGACGCCGCTGCTCGTATGTTATCCATTATTGATTTGACTAATGAGGCTGTTGGAGATGCTCTATCCGATTTGTTCTTAGTGGAAACCGTTTTGCATTATAATGGTTGGGATGTTCATCAGTGGCTTCAAGCTTACGATGATTTACCATGTCGTCAATTGAAGGTTTTGGTTCAGGTAAGATTTGATATAATGTTTATCAAAACTATTTAATAAATTTTGAAATTAGTAGTAAAATTTGTAATACAATTGAGTATATACATTATTAATATTAAAAAAAATATTAAATGATGCAGCATAAATAAGAACATTTTTTTTTGCGAAAGAAATTTTAGTTGACGGCAGTGATGATACTTTAATTAATATTCTTGGTTATAGTTATAGTTGTAGAAATTAACGTTTAAAGCAATTTATTTCATTAATATAATGAATCATTTCATTCTCGAGCGACAATATTATTAAGAACTTTAATTAACGAAAAGTTGGTGGACAGCGACTTTGTTTTCTTAAATAATAAAAATATGTGGTATTTCCATTTTGTTAGTAATATATCATTTATATGTGTTTGCTCGACGCATTGTTGTTAATATCGTCTAATAAATCTAGTTTTATTATCAAGTATAGATCTATTATTAAAATTAATATCCAGTTTTTTTGAGAAAGCGATATGGATAGTTATCTATATTGAAAGTTTTTTTTTTATATATATTACAGGATAGAAACGTTATTACAACAAAAGATGCTGAACGTAAATGTGTTACTCCTGATGGCTTACAAGAAAGAATAGATCTCCTTGTTGCAAAATATCCTAAAGGCAGAGCTTTCGTTCGACCTTCTGGCACTGAAGATATAGTTAGGGTTTATGCTGAAGCAACTACAAGAGAGGTTATATATAAATTGAATATTTTTATTTTTAATTCAATGCAATTATATATATTATTGCAGTATTAAAAATATGTATTTGTTTATTCATAAAATATTTATTATTTTTAGGATACTGATCGTTTGGCGGCTGAGGTGGCATGTGCAGTCTATGAACTAGCAAATGGAGTTGGTGAAGCTCCAGTTATCCCTCAATGATATATATGCGAAGATGGTTGAAAGGCTCCTTCTAAAGAAAAATGCATTTTATTTTTAAAGAAATTATGTAATGATAGCGTTAAGAATGATGATTTTATCCAAATTCTATGTAAAAAAATTACTAAAGTGATGTTAGATTTTATCGTTTTTAGGCAGCAAGCCGCACAAAATTATTAAAATTTGGTCTGATATTTTAAATTACTCAAAAAAAAATTGAAATCTTTTTTTATATGTTTTTATTTCATTTTCTAGTTTTTTCTCTAGTTCTATAGGAAATAAGTTTTTGCTCAGTTTTTTACTACTTAATTTCATTTTTATACTTAATTTTATCTCTTTTTCTTAATATAAATAATTGATTTGAGAGGGAAAAATAATAAAAGGATATTAACTTAACATAGAGTCACATACTTTCAACGATCAAGGCATTTATGTCTTTTGTGCATTTATGTGCAATTGTATATTTATACATACAGATATACACTCATATATGTTAAATCCAATTTATTTTATTTAGTTGTTCTTTTTTATACATATAATTTATTATAATTTTATAGTGACAATGCATGAAACCAAATGTTGTATTTTACCATTTATTTTTTTATACTAACTAATATTTTTTTCTATATTGTGCTTAGCACTATTGATAGTTGTGTTTACATTATATTATTATGTTTATCAACGTAAAAATAAATTTTAGATATATCTCATTGAATCCTTTTACTGCAAAATGATAGAAACAATATTTTAAACTGTTTTATTATCATCATATGTTTGTTATTATCGCAATTGTTAATTGAACGTATTCGATTCTTTTACAAATATATATTTTGTCGCATTTTATAGATATATGTTCAAGATTTACTTATTTCAGTAATTTTTAAAGTGCTACTTTTGATTATTACATACATCGATTATTTCTATAAGTTTTATTCACTTAAAATAATTGATTTGTTAAACAAATACTCATTTTCATGATTTTTTTACTATTTGTTATATTATTCACAAGATTTTATCTTTGGTTGATTTTCAATTTTACAATCGAATTGAACACAAATATGAATAACGATTTAATTTTTTTAATATTTTTATTTAAAAATAGTTGAACCATGGAAATTAGATATTATTTTTTATATATTGAAATAAAAAATATAAAATTCAATTTTTGGTATTTTATCTTATATTACATAATTTCAAATATGATATATTAAACTATATATTATAGTTTAATTTCTATATTTTTATTACCATACTTGTAATACAACTTTATAGTTAGGTTTGATCAACCAAAATGAATTTATTGATTTGAAAAAATAAACTATCAATATTAAATTTGTTGCTTATTTTATAAAAAACTAACTTGCATACATAGATTTGAATTAAATATACTAATATTCAATTAAAATTTTGTCATCTTATTACAATTGGTCTAGTGTATAAATATGTACATTTACTTTTTTATAAGTAAAGTAATAAATTTTAACGTTATCAAAAATCAAGTAAATTTCCGTGGTCCTCTATATTAAGCTTTACTAATCGATTTTTATATATTTATTTTGTGTCTCGTGAAAATTGAAATATGCCTGACTACTTTTATTATTATTGGTTTAACACTGGCTTTTATAACAAGTATGGAATTCTTTAGATTTTCTATTTAAATATTAACACTTCGCTAGTCAATATATCAACGCTCTATATTTTTGAACTTAGATAGCTAGAATTTAGATTTTTTATTATATAATCTATTTATATAAATTATATAATGAATTAAAGTTCAATGGGAATTTTTGTAAGAGGATTTGTGCGATAATTATTAAATTTTCACATCACAATCATTAGATTATTTCTTTTCAGTTGTAAATCTTGCCTTAATGATTATTTTCTATATATCTTATTTACCAAAGTGAACTATTTTGTGATTAGATATGAGATTATTATTTTATTTTTCATTTGCTAGTTATAAACAACAAAAATGTATTCTTGTAATTCATATATAAAGAAAAAAATGTGAAGTCTGGTTAATTTATTGCCTTTAAATTTACTGCCTTTAAAAAAATTTCACTGCCATAATTGTAATTAATGTAAGCGTTTCACGCTCGGCTCATTGAATTGTAATGACTCATTCCAGTATTTGTGATATTGCGAGTCTCACGAATGAAAATGAATATTGAAAAAAAAATAATGCGTAATTAATATTAATTAATGAGAGATCTAATGACAATACACGTCTTGACAAAATTTTATTCCTTAGATTATAAGGTTAATTTTGTAACGAGCGACTTGTAATATTATGATTATAGAAAAAAAATCGATACATCACATTCATATATTTCGTTGGTGATTGTGGAATCTTACTTAATCGCATAATAATTCCATCATCGGCAGACAAATAAATATCTTCAATTTATTTAATACTTTTTTTTGACGTGTTCACCTTTTATGCATTTATTGATTATTAATATATTTTTTATTAGAAGTTGGTGCTAGTTAGGCTTTTAATATGGTTGTAATTGAGCGTTAAATATGATCAAATATATATATATATATATATATATATATATATATATATATATATATAATAGTAATAATTATCATCTATATTGCTGTAACTAGTAATAGACTTTGTTTATTTAAATCGAAAGTTTTCAATTGAATGTGTTAACTAAATATTCATTAGCTTATAAGCAGTATCACTAATATAGATCATAGTCTATTCTGAGAAAGTTCATAATCTTTAATTCTCCCTTATTTAATTTTATCAATTATTTTTTCATATTTAACGCATCATTCATAGACAACCCTAATTATATTTTTATAATGAATAATATTAACTTCTGAACAAAGAGAATACTTTCTTGCAAATTACGATTTCAATTAATTCATATCAATGATCAAATGTCATGCTTTTAATGCACTTCTTCAATCAACATTAGTAAATCTATGGTGCTTAAAGCTTTATTTTAAGTGAATGTAGACTAGTGTAATTATTATGTATATATGCATTACATTTTAACATTTCTCTCATGTGCGTTTACATTATATGTTGATCGTGTCGAAAAAATTAAAAAAAAGTGTATTTGGTAATATTTTTAATATTAAAAATTATTGAGAAGATATTATTATTGCGAATGTGTCAAATATATATTGAAGAAAAATGTATTAAAAATAATATATATAATTCTTCTCCATTTCCGATACATTTAAGAAATTTTCTATAAAATTAATGAGCAATGTTTAATACATGAAATTTATCTCGATCAAGTCATAATGCATTTTAACACTTTCGATTCCGATCCCAGTGTTTTCAGTACAATCATTGGCGAAAGTGTTAGATGTAATCGTAAAATATGTTTTATATATATGTAAATAACAAATATTTTCAACTAATTCACTGCCTTTTATCAATTTTTAATTCACAAACATTATTTTAATACATTTATTTATTTGAGCTTCAAAATCATTCGTAAATATTTACCCTGAAAAGTCAATCGTTAATCGTTTAATGTTGTGATTTAATAGTAGCAATATTGGTGTTTTCCATATTGTTGTTGTACAATTCTAAAAAAAAAATCGAAATTCTCATTAAAAATTTTGCTAAATATTTGGGATCAAATTTTCATTGAGCATTGGGGAAGGTTTTAATAAGAAAATCATATAAATTCTTAAAATAATTATAGTCAACTATGACTTTCGTCGTATTATCTTATTTTTTATAATGAACTTATTTTTAAATCAATTTCTTTAATTCAATCAAATATACCATATATAATATTTACATTTTTTTTTGAATTAAAAATCTAACTATTTTTTTTAATATAAATAAATCAACACTTTGCAGTCATATATTGTTTTGTAACTTATTTTAACAGTTTTTTTTATTTTATTCATTCTATTTTCATAATTAATTACTTCTTTATAATAACGATAATTCTGTAAAATATATAATTTAAACCTGTAACTGCAAGTGTTGTTTATTAAATATGTTTTCAATATTATAACTCGTATATTAAAATATTACGATAAATCACAGATAATTATATGATTATCGTTGATAATTAGAGATGTATCACTAAAATTATATTCAGAACTTTATAAAAAACAATAATCTTTTAAAAAAGTCAATATTTAGAGTACTGAATATAGTTTTTGGAATATTCTTTATTATATACATACCTAGGAATTTATTTCAACCATAATTATTTATATCAATGAGCAATAATGATTCATGTATTCATATTATCAAGTCATTTTTAATGTTAAACTACATCAGCTTTCTGAATGAAAAATAAAATACGCATAATATATATATATATATATATATATATATATATATATATATATATATATATATATATATATATATATATATATATATATCAGGAATTCGATATGAAAATCTGACGATTTTTTAACTAGTCCATATACAAATTTTATAAATGTGTATCAAGCTGTTAGTATTATTAAAATATTTATTCAAGGCTGTTTTCATGAAATAGATTATAGATTTTATTAATTTACATAAACTAAAAAAAAGATGATATATATATATGTATATGTAATTTAATTTAATTTGTCACTTACCGTTTAATCGAACTTTAACACTTTAAAAAAAATGTACGCACATTTCGATGAAATATGCAGTATATATATATATATATATATATATATATATATATATATATATATATATATATATTTATTAACCTTTTTTTCGATTAAATCCAAAAAAAATAAGTAAATTATTTATGATCCATTTTTATATTATTTATAATTTACTTATTCTTTGAATCGATCGTATTTTTTTTAATATAATATTTTTGCACATCATGATTAATATTACTAACATCTAAATGTATGGTCATAATTTTTAGAATGCACTTTTAAGTTATTATTATTTTTTAAAATCGTGAATTATTTTTTAATTTAGAAAAGACAATTGTGTTGACGATGTTTTTAAGAACATTTATTATAATAATTATTAATATATATATATTGTTTAAATTTAATTTGCTCAATATATAAAACATAATACGTTTCGTTTCCTTTTTTTTCCTTTATTCATAGGGCATTCCCTATCGGTCATATATATATATATATATATATATATATATATATATATATATATATATATATATATATATATATATATATACATTTTATACACAATTTGTTTTTATAAATTATACAGATATTGATTACTTGAAAGTTGTAATAAAATCGTTTAGCAATTTTTTTCAGTCTATTATTGGCACTATCCTTATTTTTCGCCATATCTCCTCAAATATTCCAGAATGCATTATTTTTTAATTATATTCTATTAATAAATAATTATTTGCTAATTATAAAATTTTCAGGATCCATTTGAATGAATTTTGTATATTTTCATTATATAATTGCTCGCAGTAAACAAATATTAATTGAAACACATCGAACTTCCGGTTGCTGCTATCGACAATTCTTCAACCTGAAAATGTCAAGGTATACATTATAATCATATTTTATGTTAAATATAATTAAAAAAAAAATCATTAATTATACTTACTTGTACTCCAGGTCTGGTGCTTAAAGCATAAACGATAGCTTCGGCTATATCTTTGGGTAATAAACTTGGTGCATCGTCCACATCGGCAGGCTTATTCGATAAAACGTCTATAAATTTCACCGATCCTGGACTGATACTCTACAAATATTTATATGCAATCCTTAATTTGATCGGAATATTGTAAATTATATTATTAATTATTACTTACGGTAACTTTTATACTACTATTCAAATTATCTAATTCTGTTCTAAGTGCGTCCGTATATGCTGTTACTGCGAATTTACTCGGAGCATACATTCCTACGGGATCAATAAGTTCAGGGACTATATGTCCTGCTGCACTGAAAAATTAAATCATATTTAAATTAATATTAATATATTATAACTTAATTTTCAATGTTTTCATTTTATTTTATAGTATTTTAAACGTGAGAAAGAAATGAACTTTGTTTAGAACATCAGATAACATCACGAATTCGTATTGTATATTGCCAGCTTTTTTTGCTGATATTTAAATATACAACAAAACACTGTCTAATCGGATAAGAATTGATCTATGTCAGGGGTTATCAAATCATAAACCATATACAATTAGATATATTCTACGTTTTTTCTTTCAATTAATGTTTTTAACTGAAAAAAAAATCTTCAATCTAAATAAAGGAAACGGAAGTGATAAAAAAAGAAGACTTTATCCGATACAGAAAGAAAACGAGGTGCGAAAATTTACTACAATACATTTCGTTCGGGGTCAAGTCGTCTCTTATTTTTATTCAACGTCGTTAACTTTTATTTTTCTTGTAATGCTCGTATCCAGCGGAAAAAAAAGGAGTCCAGCAGGACGAAAGCATGAAAATCAATAAAATTCGCATAAAATGGTCCTTCGTCGTAAATTCAAAAAGTGTCAGGTTCTTGAATTAGCCTCTTTTTTATAGTAAGCAGTGCTGCTTAAGTACCTATTTATGCTCAAAGTGGAAATTCATATCCTAAACGTTTTTAAAAAAGGATTTTCATACATAATTTATAGTACATTGTTCATTATTTTCCTAATATATATTATTTTTTCGCGAATTAACATTTTTTTAATTAATTTTATATAATATTGTAGAAAACAAAAAAAGAGAAATTTTATTTATAGTAATAAAAGAACATGCTTTTAATTACATTTAACATTTTAAGTCGAAACATAAACAATGGTTTAAAGAATTGTAGATCAGAGAGCATTTAACATTTTCAGTTCTTGACCTTTTATGGGTTACTTTTACTTTGTTATCTTTTAAATTGTTTTATATATGTCGAAATTATCAGTATATAAACGCGTATATATATATATATATATATATATATATATATATATATATATATATATATATATGATGAAATATAAAATTATACTTACGCAAGATATTTTTACATTTTTTTTAATATATAAATTAAAGAATAATACCTGTTAATATTGATGATGTGTCCATCACCACCTCTGTAAAGCATGGTTTTCAGGGCTTCCCTTGTTACAATACCCATAGCCAGAATGTTTATATCAAAGGTCTTTCTCCAATCATCAGTTGTGCCGTCTATAAATTAAAATATTTGATATTTAACATTTTGATCAAATTAATTCAGTTTTAAAGTGTCGCCGGTTTAGGCGTTTGCCTTGATATTAAAAGTATTACATGTCAAATATTTTACGTTAAATAATTAACGCGGAGTTGTAAGAGTGAAAATGATCCAAGAGCGATCCAAAATAGAATTTTTCATTTTTAATTCTTTACTTTTTTTTTAACCTCCGCATATAATGTATTAACGTCCTATGCACGTACATCTATCGCACTTTTATCGTCCGATAAACATTCAAAGACGTGTACAAAATCGTGATGTATAACGACAAGGAAGTACGCTCGAGTTCCAGAAACGTGAATTTAAATGTTCCGATTGATTTATATTTATTGCTTCGGTGTTTTCCTTCGTCGTCTTCTTCTTTTTCGTTTCGGAACATTTCGAAAAAAGTCATCTAGATTAGTTATATATCGTCATAAAAAATATATAAATATATATATAATACGTCGTTTATCGCATATATTTAAGATCGATTAATCAATAATCTTCGCATTCGATTTAATCAAAACCGAAAAAAAAAATGTTTTTATCATTTTTCTTCCTTATATATTTGATAAATAAACGATTAATTTTTCAAATATCAAGAATAAATTATAACAACTCATTCGTTATTCGATTGAAAACGCTTCGTTGAATCGGAAATTAACGGAATTTCGGATATTTTACGATTAATCGAAGGTTGCCGATTGTAAAAAAAAAGTCGATTTCATGTTTGATTTTAAATCAATGTTTATATCCACTTTAAATTTAAAGTACACACGTATAAATTTCAAGGATTTTAGAATCCTATAAAATCACATATCGACCTTAACTACTAAATTTTTTTTTTTTTGTAATTTTATCTAATATAATTTTATATTAAAAATATACATTATATTTATATATAATACAATTTTTTTTTACAAATTTTTATAGTTTATATAATAAATAATCACATATATTTATTCTATATAAGCTTAATAGAGATATTAATGAATTGTATCGTAACGCGTTATTCGCTCATAAATATTGATTTTTATATTACCTAGGCGTTTTATATACGTATTTTATTTTCCGTAATTGATTCTTAATCGGTTAAAAGTATCAATCACTATGGCGAATCTTCCATAAAATTTAATAACACCGTAAATTTTATCGACCGCACTTCTGGTTTCCACCTTCACGTTTTTTTTAACGCTAAACATTAAACGTTTATTATTTTTCTTTTTAACGTGTAATCGATATATATTATATAAATAAAAATATAAAGAGATAAAAAGAGACGTTATAGATTTTGTATTGTTTTTTTTTTTTTTTTTTTTGGTGAAATGTTTGTGATTTTATTTTTATGATTTTTCTTTTCGCTTTAATGCGAATAAAAGCGAATTCGTTTCTTTGAAAATTATTGTTTACTTCGTTTTTTTTATACGCGTAACGCGATTAAATATCGATCGATAATAAAATTATATACGAAATTATTGTTTGATGAGTGTTAAAATTATTATATATTTTTAGTATTAAAATTATTTTAAAATATATTGAAAAATATCATCGTTTACAATAAAAATATTCTACATATATTTTTTTCTATCAAAATATTTTAACATATATATTATAATTATTATTTTTTATTTATATATTTTATCACAAAAAAATATTATAAGTAAATGAATTTATTGAAATATATTAAATTATTAATAGAAAATTTTGAACACATCAATGATTTTATTTACATTAATAATATGAACAGATGTTGTTGTAATATTAATATCATATATTTATACATATAAATATACGATATTATATATATATATATATATATATATATATATATATATATATATATATATAAGTTAGGAATAAAAAAAAATGAAACGTTAAGGGTAACCCGCGTAAGGGGGAACGCATTTGTAACAATTTATTGACCTCGATAAGCAGAAAGGATTTTCTCTTAGAAGCTAATAAATATTAAAATAATGGAGAACTATCAGATAATAATGATCATAATTTATAACCCGAACCAGAAAAGATTAGAAGGAAAGAATAAGAAGAAGATGAAAAAAAAATAGAAAATAGTGGAAAATGTGCGTTGCACGATTACACTTATACATCGGTTAAAAAGAAAATCTAGTATATAGTTTTCAGTTGACATTTTGTAACCGGAAAAGTTGCGATTAGAATACTATATAGCTTCCGAAACTGATATTAAAACTGGTGATACACTAATGATTTATTCATTTTTTTCATACTATTGTAAAGAATAATATATTTTAGATATACAGCTAAATTTATATGTGAATATTATAATGTCGTCGAATTGCTGTAAAGTTATTCATGTCAATGTTCATATTTATATTATATTATTTAGCATATTTTTAATGAAAATATTTATATTATAATATAAAAAAATCGACGTTTTATCAAGATTGTGTGTAAAAGTCACAGTTATTTCGAAAATTTCGCGATATTTACGTGAAAAATTGATGTCAAAAGTTCAAGACGAGAAATTAATATTTTATTATGATTTATATTATTTTTTTACGTATATTATAATCTGTGTTTGTTTTTATTGTAAAATTATGATAATAAAATAATTGTAGAATGTAATTATTATAAATGTCTATTAATCAATATTGAAATTTTATAATCTATATTTATATTTAAAAATTTTATTTAAATAAAAAATTTCAAAGCGATTTCAATGTAAAAGAGATGTTAATAATTTTCCACTCGAATAATTTTATATAAAATAATTTTTGTTTTACATGAAGTTTTCAAAGAAATTATATAGAAAAAGATTTGGTTTTCAAGCGAATTTATATATATATATATATATATATATATATATATATATATATATATTTGCAAAAAATATATAACGATAAAAATATATAAAATTCTTTTTCACGATATAAATATATTTTCTTATATATTTCATAAATATGTCGAATTGATTTTTTTTTTGTAAAACGTAAACGCTGTAATATAAGACTAAATTTCAGGTAAAATTCTAAAATGATTTTTATACAATATATAGATCTAATTGCAAAATTTTGAAATATAATTGCTTTTTTTATTAATTTAACGTGTTATATAATATTAACTTTAATGCATGTAAAAAGAAGAAAATTTTCAATATTGAAGCACAAAGAATTTTTAAATATGTTAACTTTTTATTATCAAATTTATCTTTACATTAAAACATTTGTATTCTTTAAGATTACTATTAAATAAGAGGATTAATAATAATAAGCTTAAAATAATTTGCAAAATGTATATTGAAAAATATGAAGAAGCTTTGAATTCTTCAGTAAAATAAATATCTGAAAATATTGATAAATATTGTCAATTTATGAATTTCGTAATACATTAAATCTTATTTTTGCTTTTTGTTAGATTTATTTACTATGATTGTTCTAATTATCTAATAAAATGATATTTTTTTTAATTAGTCTCCTAATATTTTTTATAGTAATTTACTTCAAAACCACTTTTTATTTTTTTTGCTCTTAATTTTAATTAAAAATGACCACTTTTAATTAGTACGCAATTTTATTTAAGCAAATTAAGTTATTAAAAAAAAACTAGATTATTTTTTATTTAATTTCAAAACATCTCTAAACACTAATAATTTAATACGTCAATGAAAAATAATCGTCGATGTTTATTTTGAAAAACTAATATTAGAATAAACGTTTTAGCTTAATTAAAAGACCACTTTTTGGTGTCAATATTTTCATTTTATGCACAACGTTTATATGTATTATTATTATTTATTACATATTTCAAATATGTACCATAAAAATAATAGTGTTTTAATTTTTCAAATCTACCGTAATAATTCTGAATACTCATTACACGAAAATAAATAATTAAATGACATTTTATTTTTATACGAAATATACTGTAAAAAATAACACATAACTTTCTTTCCACACAAATAAATAATAATTCGAACGATCATTAATAGACATTTTTTTAAAACCGCGTAAAAAAAAAGACTATTTACAAAAAATATATCTATTATATATAAATTATGAGAACAACGTTTCTAGTACCTTTTTATTTATTTATTTATTTATTTTTTTTTTTGTATTATATATGTAGGTTTCGCTCTCGTTTTCGCACGGCCTGAGTGTAACGCCAGCCTTGACTTTCGATTTCGGTCTTATTTATTAACGCGAGCGTCGTTAAATATTACGCTGTGAGGAATCGCAAATGAGCCACGAATCGATTTGAACGTTAAATGTCATCACGAACATTTATATATATATATATATATATATATATATATATATATGTGTGTGTGTGTGTGTGTGTGTGTGTGTGTAAATGTATTTTACGTCACGTGTAACGGTTAAACGTTTACGCTCTTATTGTTCGATATATCGTCTTATTCTAAACTAGGTATTCTATATATAAATATAAATATATATATATATATATATATATATATATATATATATATATATATATATATATACGTTAATTTAAAAATAATTGAAAATTTTTCTTTCATATATTCAAATATGATACTATAAATATTTTTTTACAAACGAATTTTTTATCATTTTTTTAATTTAAAAATTAAATAAAAAAAAACAATTTTACAATAAAAAGTCTACAAATTAATTTTTAATTTTCTACAAAAAATTCATTTTTAAAATTAATATAAAATTGTATAAATATATATATATATATATATATATATATATATATATATATATATATAATTAAATTTTTATATCTTTTATTATTTATTATAATATAAGCATGCTTTTTATATTATAAAATAAAACATATTTTTAAATCGATTTTCCTATTTATATAAATATACTTTACTTTATAAAAACAATATTTATTTTTATTATTTTATAATATTTTTCTATCATTTTATATGAAAATAACTTATAAAAAAAATCTAGTGACTTCTTTTATTTTTTTAAACTGCAATCAATATTTTTATTATATATTTTATAATATATTCAAAAATAAATATTAATGTAATTAATCTATTTTTTAAAATACTAACTTAAATCGCTTTCAAAATAAACACACACAACACATGTTTTCAAAGTAATACCGGTCTCAATTTTCCTTTTTTGAAAAATCACTCCTGTCATTTTTTAATACATCAACTACCAATCCATAATAGGAAGGTGCACAATTTTTACACTTAATTTTACATATAAGAACATCACCTTTTAAATATTATAATATATAACATATCAATCATCATCTATATAAACTTTATATATATATATATATATATATATATATATATATATATATATATATATATATTTAATATAAACTTATATTAAACAAAGATTTCCAAATGTGCATATAAACCGAAATAGCGTTCTATTCACAGCGCAACCTTAAATTTTATATCGACCGTTCAACGTTGTGAATGAACCGTTTCTTTTGTGCCTTACCTGTATAGTATTACTCTGAATGAGCGTTTTATTACTGTATAATGTTATATATATATATATATATATATATATATATATATATATACATATAACGAATATGTCGATTGAGACTTTTATTTTGTTTTAATGTATATATATATATTATTTTTTTCTTTATTATATATACAGGTATGTTTCGTTTTGTTGCGAAATATCGGTCTTTTTCTTTTGCCGCTCGTCGTTCGCGTGTATCAAACGTTTTTCCCATTCTGTTTGCGCAACATATTTGAACTTGATTTGTGCAAACGGATTCTGTTTTCTTTTTGCATTAAAGCGAAAAACGACAATAAAGATTACGCTGTACGAGAATGAAGAGAAAGAAAAAAAAGTACGCAAATAAACAAACAAATAAATAAATAAAATAAAACGAAAAATGAAAATCTCGTTGTCTGTAAGCGATTTTTCTTCGTTTTTGTTTTGTAAGAATTTTTGGTATGAAAATTCATATTATAAATCGAATGTTTAAATTTGTATAAGCAATGGCGTTGCTAGAAACGATATTAAATATTATTATATTGTAAATGATATTACATATACATATTTTATAATAATTATTAAAAAAATATTTAACAATAATTGCAAATAATTTTTATATTTTTTTATTCTTTATAAAATTAGAACTCAAAATCGTCAATTAAATAATATAAAAGATATTTTTTCCCCAATATTTTAAATAACATTAAAAAATAAATCAATATATAAATAACTAGAATTCTGATTAATATAAGTGTAATTAATAAAGTAAAAAATCGAATTAATATTAAAATAAACTATCTTAATTTTATGTTAATGATTATAAAAATACATTTTAAACATTTATATTTTTTATTAATTTGATATTTATTAATATTATAAATGATTGCATTTTAAAACTCGTTCTTTTGTCATTTAAAAATATTTCATAATTTTCAAGATTTTTTTTTTCTAAATATAATATTAACATAAAAAATAAATATATAATTCAAACGTTCAACATTAAAAATACGATAAACATTAACATAATTCTCATCGAATATAATAAAATTCATTATGCACTTACATCTATCGCACTCTTAAAATTTTTAAAATTATCTACATAATTACAACCTTATTTCAACACGTTAAACGCTATATTAAAGATTTATCATAGATATTCAAAACGATATAATTATTTATAATAAAAACGCGTCGATTGTTTTGTCGACGTCTCATTATTTACAATGTTAACGTTAAGAATCAATTTATTTTTACTTGTTATTTATATACTTTAAAACGTGACATCTTCAAATTAATCCTTTGTGTGTGTGTGTGTGTGCAAATTTTTACATTTAATTACCATATTATTTGCGATCGACCTCGTTAACCGTTCGACGATTTAACATTGCAAAAAGTCGTGCATCGTATTTTCAATCGTTACATGTTTTTGAAAGTAAAAGCGATTCATATATATATATATATATATATATATATATATATATATATATATATATATATATATATATATATATTTAGAAGAAAATAATATTCTAGGTTCTATTCCTAGTTCAAATCGTGTATAAAAAGTATTTATATTGTCTTAAAATATTTCATATTGTCTAAGAATATATTCAACAGCCGTATAAAGGTTTTAAAATAAATATATTTTTCCTAATTACATTCAGTAATTACTGCATTATTTTCATGAAAAATTTTTTTTTATTATAACGAATGTCACCTTTAGAACAGTAAATATTTAATAATTCGATTAAATATCCTGGTCTAGCACGATTTTTATTTATATATATAATTCAGTTAAATATTTACTAAAATAATTATAATATTTTTTTTTCAGCATAATATTCATAAAAAAATATTGCATGAAAATAAATATAATTCAGATAAAACATTAATCTTTTTTTTAAAAAAAATAATATTTCAAATAAATAAATATATTCATGACTGAAACAGAAAAAAAAAGCTAACAAACAAGCGCATTACCACTGAAAATATTCAATTTCGCCGAATTATCGTTCACATAAATTTCCTTATTATTATTATTATTATTATTATTTTACTTTAGTTTTATTTATGTTATTTTTGAACCGCTTTTATTTATTATTTTTCGTCGATATTATTTATTTTTTTATTCTGGTTATAAACGAAGGTCAAACGGGAATAATTGCGCAATTTATACAAATTTTCCGTTTGTCATATGAAATTATTTTGTTTTAATATCAAAATACATATTAGATTTCCACGAATTTTCCTTATATTATCTATTATTATTATTATTGAAAGAAATAATATTTCGTATATATATATATATATATATATATATATATATATATATATATATATATATATATATATTGATGCAAATTTCTAATAAATTATTATTATATTCAACGAGGTGGAAAATCATTATCAATTATACAATTATTAAATCGAAATAAATTTTTATCTTATCAATATAAAAAAAAAATACGGCATAAACCAGTATTTTTTTTTTGTTCGCCATTTATCCGCAATTATTTTATTTTATATTTCAATACGTAAAGAAGGCGCTAATTGCGGATAATTAATTTATCATTATTTTTGCGCATTTTACATATTTCACTTACACTTGTCATTGAATGAATTAACCCGATTTTATCGATTTTTGCAATAATATTTATTTATATATGGCAACTTTCAAAAAATACGTTTCACAGTCATCAAAAGATTTTGGCATTTTTTTTTCTATATACAGGATGTATTATTTATAATGTCGTTTATATATATATATATATATATATATATATATATATATATATATATATATATATATATATATAATATAATATAATATAAACGAGGACGATCCACTTACAATATTTATCTTCCTCTGAACCGGAATAATGATATTGATGTCAATATTTCCATATAGATTTGCATATCTAGAGCACGAATTTATATATATTTTTTTTCGCGTAAAAAATCGTTATTAAACATATATTTTTTTATATTATATTATATATAAAATAATAAAAATTATTCATATTAAAAAAATAAAATCGGTATTTTAATTATATAATAAATTATCAGTTTTCTTTCTAATATATTAAATAGACGAAAAATGATTATGATATTTATAAATATTTATTAATTATTGTTTTTTTTTGTAAATTGATAATTATTACATGATTATGATAATTTAATATATTGTTCTATATTCAATGTAATTAAATTATATTTATGTTGTTAAGATGTTGTTGAATATAAATGCATTATTATAATAGATTAACACTCTTTAATTTTTTTTTATGTTATAAGAATATAAACTCAGAACTATTATTTATATATATATATATATATATATATATATATATATGTATTGATTTATTTTTATTGAATATAAAAAGTCTTGAAAAATATATTTTACTCTATAGATAATAATAATTTGACAATGTTTTAAAATAAATTTAACCATCAATCAGATTATTATTAGATTTTTATGTTTACATTCGCGTTTCGTGTTTTGTGCAAAAATTTTATATTACGATTTAATTTTATTTTAATCCTTAATATAAATATAAATATATAAAATTTTTTAACTAAACCGTTAAGTGGTTAACCACTCAACATTCAGAACGATTATACCACTCAAAGCTATTTAATATAAATATATTTACTTTTTCATCGAATAATAATAATAATAAAATTAACTCACTGACTAAACTTCCACTCAGATATACACCGGCATTATTGATGACAACATCAACACCGCCGAACGTTTGCTCTATCCATCTGAATGCCTTCTGTACTTCATGCTCGTTGGCCAGATCGCATTTATACGCGCACAATTTACCCTTTGTCCTATTTGACAACTCCTGAAGAGATCAGATCGCGATTATTTTACCAACATTTAATTCACACATCACAACATATTTTTATTTATATATATATATATTTATTCTTACTTCAATTCTTTCGATCCTTCTTGACAATCCTATCACAGTCATACCCTTATCGGCTAATGTTAACGCCGTAATGGAACCGATCGAGCCGCTAGCACCTGTGACGACCACCACTTTTCCGTTCCATCTCCATTCTGCCGCATTTGTTATGGCGAATGTTATTAATGTGACGAGAACGAGTTCCGATCGCGAAAACATGCCGCTCGTCAACGATGATCTACGACGATTTCGATTATCGTCACTCATATTTATACCAGTTTGGACCTCTATCGTCTGTTCTATAATACTAAAATGTAAACGGTCAAAAACCACTACTACTCTATACGGTTATAAATATTATCAATAAAAATTATATATATATATATATATATATATAAAATTTGCACGTCGGATATATTATCAAAAATTATATTGAACCGAGTTGCGAGTCACGGTTCTATGAGCACCGACGGTCATTATAAACGTCCATTGTGTATGTAAACGATTCTATTTTTGAAACATTAATGTGTTCCTAAAATAAATAAAAAAAAAGGAAGGATATAATACGATATACAATAGTATATAAGGATCATGAAAATCTGTGAAAAAAATCAATGAAAACTCGTTTTAAAAAATGAACAATAAATAAATATATAATATATATATATATAAAAATTACTTATGGTAAAACTATGATAATAAAGCGTGTTTTTTATAATTGATAATTTTATATGTAATATTAAATTAATATATTGCAAAGAAAAAGCAAGTAAATTTGTATTTTTTTAAAGTTAAGTTCAACTTGAACGCCACACATTAAACCAAAGTTGTTTTAGTATGGTAAATAATTGAAAATAGTTATATAATTTTTTTTATATATAACATTAATTAATATTAATATAAATTTTGCATCATTCAGAATTTATCTTTAAATAATATAAAATATTGTTTTATATCGATCGAAATTTTCGCTCAATATATTTTTTTTTCTAAAATTATATTTTACGCATTACAAAATTATACTAATAATCAATATCGATTATTTTTATTAGTAAATCGGCCCGCATAAAGTTACAAAAATAAAAATGCTAACACAACGCATCGAAGGCCTTGGCCTCACTTTTCAACCGTTTGGTTTTGATTTTTTTTTTATTATATTTTGATTCGCAAAATCGAGTCGTCCGTTCTACGCTCAACCTTCAGCTGTCTCATTTGACGTATCGCTATGCGTATCAAAAATATTTAGCGAATAAAAGAATATTTCGCAACCAAAATTTTTAAAGTATTTTCCATTCAAACAACACCATTTTTTTTTCAAATATTTATAGACTTGTTCATTTTATATTAAATCCATTTATTTATTTTCTATATAAAACTGTATTATAATTTAATATTCATTATATATTTACTTGCATCCTTTAATAATTAAATTACAAAATATATATAAAAATGATTCGAATCATCCATCATACATAATGTAATTTAATACTCTATTATTTCAATATTAAAATTCATTAACTTTATATGCAAATCGTTGAATTGAGTATAATGTATTGCTGAAAAAAAAACTCAAAACTGTTTTTCATGATTTTTACATGAAAATTGTTAGCGTACATCAAACTGTCCATTAATTTGACAGTATATTCTGAAAAAAATAATTGATTTAAAATTGCTATATAGGGAATGCAATGAACGCTGAAAAATGCTGAAAAAAAAACACACATACACACTCACATCTATCGACTAAAATATTTTCTATTTTATTTATTATTCATAATTCCGTTTTTCCGTCGAATTTTTTGATCCGTAAAATCATGAAATTATGTAAAATTCGACAAATAAAAATTTATTACATTTTACACATTATCCGTGTATAAATACAATAATTTAATCGTGTCATCGTTATTATGCATTTTTTTTCCTGAAATTAATCACATTTAATAATATATTATTATTTTTATTTTTATTTTTATTCGTCGGGGTTTTTCCCGTTTTATATTGATAATACTACAAAATATAATAATTATTTTTTAATGATTTTCAATACAATATTAATTTAATAAATGGCGCTATATTTTATTACATTTAAAATATGACATATCTATAATAAATATAATAATATTTCAAATCATATTAATAGAAAGCGATATTGCAGGCATTCGAACCCGTGACCTGTTGTATGTAGAATAAACATTCTATCAATTTTACCATCGCAGATGTAATTTCGAAATTAAAAGGTCGATATATATATATATATATATATATATATATATATATATATATTTATATAATTTTGCAGACATCAACTGCTCTATATAATATATATATTTATTTTTTTATGCGAATTTTTAAAAAGGGGGCCCTTCTTTGCTTGTTATCCTTGGCATTTGTACCTTAACCGACAACTTTTTTTTTATTAACAAATTAAAGTACTTATGCTTAAAAGTTACATATGTAACGATGTTGTAATTTCATTGAAAATGTAACGAATTATATATATATATATATATATATATATATATATATATATATATATATCATTTATAGAAATAATAATAAATTTTGATTTATTTATGTCATTAATCATTATATGATTATTTAAATTTATTATTATTAAACTAATTATATATATTTCATTGCTCTAATCTGTTCTAAGAATATTATGTTATTTTTCACTCTCGTGAATATATAATATATTTTGATTATTTCTCAGTTTTTCCGTATCTATTATAAAAAATATATATATGAAATTATATATACATATACATATATTATCAAATATAATTTATACACTTCTGGAGATTGCTTTATATCTTTTTTTCCGCAGATAAATAAAACATCTTTTCAATCATACAATTGTACAGCATGGATGGCCAATTTGTTTGTATTTCGAAATTTTTTTACCATTTATATATAATATTTACAAAGTATACTCACTTAATTTTTATTTATAAATAGCACAATTTTATAATGTTACATTGATTTTAATTATTAAATAAATAATCATATAATATTAAATACATTGTATATTGTAATAAAGATCATAATTATTTTAATTGAAGAAAATAGTGTTTTTTTTCTTGAATTTTTAATATATTTTTTTTCATTTATATATATATATATATATATATATATATATATATATATATATATAAATGAAAATTTTTTTTAATATAAATGACATTTTTTTTACAAATATTATATTTATATTGTAATATAAGTTGATATTATTAAAACTTATATTATTAATTTAACTTGAATTTCTATTGTAATAAAAAATAAACGGTTTTCAAATGTGGGTCAAATTTTTCAATATAATGTATAAAATAAGTTTGCGTGAAAGCAATATAGATTTTATACAATACTTTAATGTGCCGATTGGTAATAATAGCATTTAATATTAATTATAAAATGTTACATCAGGTGCTTTCAATTTATTTTCAATATAAAGAAAAATGCACGTTGATTCTAAATTTAATTTTGAAAACTTTTTTAAATAATAAATTATTAAAAATTACATTTATTGTTTTTTAATACATTTATATTATATTAATTAAATATTTAATAATGTAAGTTGAATGTATGATATAAAATAATCCTCAAAAGAGTGATTATACATATATTATATATTTTTGTTTAAAGTATAAATTCTACTAAAAATGCATCATATTATATAATATATAAACGTTATAAAATTAATATCAGTAAAAAAATATTATTTAAAGATTAAGAACAATACATTAAAGACAAAAATAAATAATTATTATAATCACAATTCCCACGATAATTATATACGTTAAACTCGTTATCTCTACAAAAAAAGTACAACAAAGCAAAACAACAAAATAAATTTTAATTTTAAAATATTCACATATAGCAATTAATTAATTACAATTATCTGAAAATAACCATCGAAGAATTAAGCATTCTTTTTACATACTTTAAGAGTATTGCTTTTTGCATAAATCTGAGCATTTCGTTCGAATTAAACGATGCGATCGCAAAGCGCCTCGTGCACGCTCGATATAAAACGAAAAAATAATAAATATATTAATAATAATTATTTTTTTTTATAATACTCATTGTAAATGTGAAAAATTGAAATTCGCAGCGCGCAATTATAGCAATTACATAATATTTAATAACAGACGTCGCAGACGTGAAAAGAAATAAAAAAAAAAATTGTATATTTTTTATGCAAATCGTTTTTAAATTCACACGTGCGTTTATTGCTCAATTTTTATTTGTTCGTTTATTTATGTGGGGATTTTTCATATATTTTTTTTTAAATTATTTCGACGAAAATGAAAAATATATACATACACATGTATGTTCATAGGTAAAATGTCGTTTTTAGCATATATTATATATATATATATATATATATATATATATATATATATATAAATATACATACGCAATAATTGCCGGTCGGTTTCGTCAATTAAATTACGTTTCTGCAGAATTAAATGTCGTTAATTTACGTAAAATTTCTACGAACGTTTTATGTGAACGTTTCGAAAGTGAAACCTTTGTTTTATTGCTTACTTCTTAAACACATTGAAATACAACCGAATATTAATATAAAACTTTTGTTAAATGTTAATATAAATGACAATACAATGTATTAGATATTTCATTATATCTTTGCCGATATAAATTTTAAATCGAATATGGCGAAACTTTAATTCTAAAGAAATTGCGACGTATATCGAAATCGAGTATACTTTGGAAAGGAAGAAAATTTAAAATAATTTTATATAATCTTTTAAATAAAATAATATTATACACTAAATCAAATTCTGAATATGTAATAAAATATTTGAACCACACGGCGGATATTGAAAAGCCACAATTAGTTATTGTTCTATACGAAACGTCATTCGATGCGCTGCCCAAATATTACCCATTCTCCCCTCCCCCATAAATACGCATATATATCGCGACATTATGTATATAATAATAATAATAATGATGATGATAATAATAATAATATGTATAAATGAGGAAAATGTAATATCCTGCGACCCGCACTCGAGGAAATAACATTATCGTCATAATACTCGGTAAACGTTCACGACGAAATTCGGGTTAATCGCGTTTGGCGGATTCGAGCACTTATTATATATATATATATATATATATATATATATATATATATATATATATATATATATATATATATATATATTATGTTGGTTATATACAAGCGCGAAAAAGCTTTACGTTTTACATTTGGAATTTAAATTTTCGCGCCTAAACGTTTGAATGTTCGAACGTTTCGAAGGGCGGTCGAATAATCAAATTCGACCGTTTAATACATACAAATGGACCTCGTCGTTTTGTATGTAAGGCGCTCAAAAGTTGTAACGCACAAGTGCGTGAGATAAATCGTCATTGGAGTTCGATGAAAATTCGATCGAATTTTATATTGAAAAATATTATATTTTAAAAAATAATGTATGATCGATAAATTATGATGTATATTGGGTGCATTATATTCTTACGTGTTTTGCGATTGTATTGTGTTTATTAGGTATTATTAGATTATCTATATATATATATATATATATATATATATATATATATATATATATATATATATATATATATATATTTTAAATTGATTTATTTATTATGTAAAAAAATGTTAAAATAAATATTTTTAAATTTACATTTTTTTAATAAATAATAAAAATGTGATATCTGTGATAAAATTTTCACTGTAATCTACTATTTGTAAATGAATAAATATTTTTTTTATATGTTATTTATTAAATATATATAATAAAAATTGTTACAAATTAATATAAATGATAGATTATCGATGTTAAATATCATCACTTATATCCGTTAAACTCTTTTATTGCGGATAAAACGGATCCGCAGTCGAGTTGCGCAATTCGATTTGCATTGTTTAAATCGCATGTTTTCTGCCGGTTTTTATTTTTGCATCTTTTATTACTATTATTATTATTATTATTATTGTAATTTTGTTTTTGTTTTTTGTTTGCTGTTGTGAATTTCGCCAGTTTGTTGTCTTCTCTTATATTACGTCGTCGTTAAGAGACGTATTTCAGGGCTTTTCATCGCGTCGCAAAAATTGTGCACGTTTTATTATTTTTGTTTTTTTTTTTCGGATAGCAAATCGACTTAAAAGTCTCGTTACATGTGTCGTTGAAACGTAACAAGACGTAGCAATTTGTTTCAATTACAATTTTATTAAAAAATTTTCCGGATTTTTCCTGAATGCTATGTGAAAATTTAAACTAATGACCGTTAGTTACAATGCAATTTTTTCTGTAGTATATTTTAAAACATTTCTTTATAATATAATTTCAAAAAAATAAACATTTTTTTATATTATTTATTCATATATATTATTGAATTATTTAAAATAAAAAAAAATAATAATAATGATTTTAGTATGCTAATATCTTAGAAATTGAATCTACTCTAAACTATTTAATAATACTTTTTTTTAATATTCTTTATAATAAAATATAATTGCACGAAAAAAATTGACAAAACCTGAACGATTGTTTTTTTTTAATTTCAGACTAATTTAATATAAATTTTTAAACGTAGAAAAAGGCAAATTAATGAAGTACATTAATTTGCTTTTAAAAACTGAATATACTATGATAAATATTATATACAGCACAATCCAAAAATAATGACCTATATAAATATAATTTAACAAATTTATATATATATATATATATATATATATATATATATTTGTGACAAAAATAAAATTTATTTCATGGAAAAACTTTTGTCATTTAGATTAAAATGTAATAAACAATGTTATAAACAACGTTTAATTTTCTTTATTATAAAATATATATTTTAATATATAAGAATCAAACAAAATATTCATAATATACATATGATTATATGTGATTGTAATTATAATCAACTCAAAGATATATAATGTTTAATCATTATAAATATATCATTATTATGATTTTATTAATAAATTATTGAAGCAACTGTATTAAATTTGCATCTTAAATATATACGAATACGCAAATAAAATTATTATATTTTTATTTATTCAAATATATTTTTAATATCGTTGTATTATTTAAATGGAATAATATTAAATGTGGAACTATCGACTCGTATATGTAAAAATCAAAAAAGCAAAAAACGAACAATAAACGTGGATTTATATATAAATTTTAATAATTTATATATATTATGACCACAAAACATATATTTATATACAATATGGATAATTTATAATATTTTCATTGCAATTATGGAATATTTTCACGTACACCAAATTATATAAATATATATATATATATATATATATATTTGTTGAATTATCATAACTGAAGCGTAACGAAACTATAATAATTATATTCAATTTATTGTATTGGTTAATATTATATAATATTACAATAATAACAATAAAATTGGTACGTTGTCGATTTTCGTTATTTTGCAATAATATATACTACGAATTTTTTTATTATTATTTTGTTACTTTTAATGCAATATAATATAAATATATTATATATATATATATATATATATATATATATATATATATATATATATATATATAATAAAAGTTAAATTTTTGTCTCTGTCAATCATTACTTTTAAAATATTTTAGATCTATTTTAACCTTGCAAAAATACAGATCTTCCTTTTTAATTACTCATTTCCTGAATTTTGGCGTTTATTGTTTAATTTTTTAACATCATCCGTGAATTGAACTCTTTCTAAATGAACAAAAGTACCAAAAAAAAAAATAGCACCTTGACATTTTTATACCATTGAATTAAAAAGTAGTATTGTTTTTTAATGACTAATCGTGTTTTAATTGTTCCAGTTTTTATCATTGTTTGATTCAATTTCATCCATATTGATTTTTTTTTACATTCAATATGTGCTACATACAGTTTTTATAATTATCAAAATATTTATAATTAAAATAAAAATAAAAAAAACACTATAAATTTTCACTATTAACTAGATTACTTTTTATCTTAAATTTAATTACTTGACACATTATTATTCAACTTTCATAATATTTTTTTTTAATATTTTAATAATAATAATATTAATTCGATATTATCAAAGCTAGTTTTTTATATATGTCTAACTATATAGTATTTATGTTATCATTGTTACAATTTTATCGATCAATTTAGTCTCATCACGTCCATAAACATATATTAAATTTTAATATTCAATCAGAATTTTTTTCTCTATTATACAATACATATTTATTCATACAAATTATAATATTATATGAAATAAACATATATTCATAAATTATATTTAAATATTCTATTATATATAATAAATAATTTAACATATGTAAATTGAAAAATTAATTGTTATATTCGTTTTATATCTCTTTATGTTACAAATCGATTTCACCATTTCCAATTATGCATTTTATATAATAATTTCCATTATATTAAAAACATTTATACGATTTTTCATTAAAAAATTATATAAAATATAAAATTCGTACATTAAAGATTTTTATTAAATATAAATCTATTTGTTATATGTATTTTTTTTCATTATTATTATTTTATATTTTCCACGTTCTGAATTCATTTCATACGTGCGATAAATTAAAAAGGACATTTCATTTTCCACGCTGGAAAATGTGGAAAAATCTAGTAGGTCGACTACGTTGACGTACCTCCATTACATATAAGACGAACGTATAGTTCATAAGTAAATTGCCTAAGGCATGGTTCTCTTATACAGGCGACAATGATATTTATTTCCAGCGATTGTCAAACTGTTTTTTTTTATATATTTTTTATTTTAATAATTTTTTTTTGATTATGTTTAGTTTGAACGATATGATATATATATATATATATATATATATATATATATATATATATATATGAAAAAAAATCGATAAATTCTCCGGAAAATAACAGAATCCGTACAAACATCACTGAATAATATACACATTCGTCCGGTATTAAATTGTCAAACGAACGACCAACTTTTCAGGGTCTTTTTTAATTTATTAACGGAGTCGGAAAAAGTCAAAAAAAAAAAAAAAACAACAAGGTCGTACCTCGCGTCGGTTAATTAGATTAAACTCGACGTTACGTTTTCGTATTTTTTTTTTCATTCTGTTTGTTTATTTATTTATATTCGCGTATTTATTTATTTATTTACACGGTCGATAATGCGTGTATCGTTGACTCGTTAAACTTTTAACCGGTTTTATATATATATATATATATATATATATATATATATATATATATATATATATATATTACATGTAATACGACATATTTATATACAAATGATAGAGAATTGCTGGTTTTTAGGGGGAGGTTGATGGGGGTATTTTTCGCCCGTTCTAAGGGAAGAAAATACTAATTCGACGCGTATCTATTCACAAAACCCTCTTTAACCCTCATCCCTATTGATAATTGAATCTTTTTCATTCTATTCATTCCGCATTTTATTCATTTGAAAAAGTGACTATCGATCCATTTCACTATACACATGGCTTAAGTTCGCGTTGGATTTTGTTTTATGTACTAGTCTATTGTGTCATATGTACTTATAATATACTTCATATATTAATTTTTACTTCAATTTAATCATTTTATATATAAAAATTAACATTTTTCTTTATTTAAAAACTCTAGTGAATTTTTATTATTTTTTTAACGTTAAGTAATATTATGTATCCAATATTCAAATACCAATAGAATATTAATTATTATATTATTTTGAAAAAAATGTCGTATTATTGATATTTTTTTGTATCATTAAAATGTACTCACTCATCGTATATTTCAAGATTTATTTTGATAAGGCTGATCACGA
Source organism: Leptonema lineaticorne (assembly GCA_024500535.1). Lineage (NCBI taxonomy): Eukaryota > Metazoa > Arthropoda > Insecta > Trichoptera > Hydropsychidae > Leptonema > Leptonema lineaticorne. The sequence goes on along the minus strand of JANIJI010000004.1, from coordinate 5,121,638 downwards.
TGAAAAAAATATATTATAAAAAATATATTTTGATAATAACACATACTTTTTATTAAAAAAAATATTTTGATTACATATTACATGGCCAAAAAGAATAGTGATATTTTTTAAATACTTGTACGTATACTATATACAATAAAGTTATTATAAATAGTAGAAGCACTATTTTTTTCTACATTTATATATATATATATATATATATATATATATATATATATATATATATTTAATATTTATAAACGGGAAACACCACGCTATTTGTTTCTTTTCATTCTCGGTTCAAAGTCGATGTTCATATCATAACCGACGTATTTTAAATTTGTTTGTGGGAATATCTTTATATATTTTCTCATATTTTAGAGGACAAATATTACAATTACGTTGTAAAACATATTTTTTCCCCCCGAATATTTCGAATGCGCATTCGACGTAGAGAATGCGAATTTTTTATTGCAAAATTATGCATCGAATTTTGTGTAAAAATTTCGATAAAAACTTCCGTTTGACGCCGAATTATATATGTGTATATATATATATATATATATATATATATATATATATATATTTTCATTCATTTTTTCGCATAAAATACACTGAAAAATAAACAAATAAACACTAAAAAATAAATAAAATTTCAATAAGGAAATTGTCAACAAAATAGCAAACGATGTGAAGTTTTCAATTTGTGCGAATTTTCTACTACAATACCGGAAAATCGTTACATTTGCGTATTGTGTTCTTTTGTATATATATATATATATATATATATATATATATATATATATATATATATATATATAACGCAATTTTTTTTTGAGGAAATTCAATAAAGGCGAACTTTTTTTTCCAAATTCAAACAAATCGTCTTATTTACAGCTTTTTATTTACGAATTTTCCGAAGGAGAACGAAATAAAACTTTGTACATCTGTATCGAGGGGGGGGGAGAGGAGCCTATTTTACTTTGTTCCCCCCTTATTTTTTTTTTCAGCATTGAAATAAGTAAAATTGTAAGACATGTGTCTCGTTAAGTCGTTTTTCATCGTTTTATTTTTATATTTATTTTTTCAGGAAAATATCTTGATATAAAATCGTGTAATTTTTCAATATATAATATTTAACAAACAACACTATTATATAATTTTAATAATTTTTTATAGATTTTTGATAGATAACAATAAATATCGAATCTTTTATGGTTAACATTTAAACGTAATTTATAAATATTTTTAATTTTATATACTTTTGTAGCAAAATGTAAATTGCTTCAATATTTATATAATATATTGTTCAAGAACAATTATATTTCTTATATAAAATAAATTTGATTATATATATATATATATATATATATATATATATATATATATATTTATATATATATATATATATATATATATATATATATATATATATTTATATATATATATATATATATATATATTTATATATATATATATATATATATATATATATATATATATATATATATATATATATATAAAGCAACTTAAAAAAAATTAGATAAATAAAATAATATTTCTGTAAAATACACCATATTTTTCCAGTTAAAAAAAAATGTTTTGCTGAATCATAACAATAAGGAATGACGCATTATATTTCAGTTTTTATATACATTTTCAGTTTTTTTTCTCGTCACAATATGATGATCAATATAAATTTTCATATTTTTATATATATATCGACCCCCTTTTTGTTTATTTTTGTCGCGGGTTGTTTTCCAAAATTAACTCCGTTAAATATAGACGTATATATATATATATATATATATATATATATATATATATATATATATATATATATATATTCGTGTTGTTTTAACCGTTGCGTTATCTTTATTTTTTGACTGTCACTCGTCAATGTTGTATTACAAAAAGCTTCGTCGTAAATAACAAGCTTTCTCGCCTTGCGTCTATTTAAATTTCAAAAATATAATTTCACCCCCCAAAAAAAAAATAAATCGAATTTAAACATTGAAAAGTTCCGATCGACAGAATTTTTTTCTTGGGTGAATTTGAATACTTGTATAAAAAAATATCGTCTCTTATGTTCAACAAATATGAAAATAAGTTCAATATAAAAATAACTTAAATTAAAAAGTAATTTTTCTCATTTGTGAATATATATATATATATATATATATATATATATATTGATTACATAATTTGTGGTGTATTTTTTTGATATATAATTTATGCTAAATTATTATCGAATATCGTACTTTAAACACATTTCATACAATTATTATTGCTCTAAATTTTATTGAAAAAGGTAGGTTAGATATAAAATCTCAGCTAATCGATCGAATAATTTTAAAATCGAAGAACAATTTAATTTAAATGGAATAATTCTGTTAATTAAATATTTTTTTAAGCATTTTTTGAAATAATTTTTGTAATGTGAAAACAGCTTTCAGATTCTTTTCGTCGTGTCGTATCTGCAATACTTGCTTCTATAAATTTACATATATAACTTTTATCCGTATTTATTTATTTTTATTATTTTTTTCTTGTTTTTCCGATTAAGTCAATATTTATAGTAAAATAGTAGTAAATAAAAAAAAAACTGTAAAATATATTAAGCGTCGTTTTAAACTCCCATAGATAAGTGTATTTATTTAAAAGAAATTGTTCACGGGATTTCGGCGAATCTTCGCCGTTACGTCGCGCATAATTGAACCGCCGCCGGTGCACAAAGGCCATAAATACGCGTTTTAATCAAAATCATATTTATAATAAATTAAGCAAATTGAATTTGGTCCCCGGCCTCGCGGGATACAATATTACGCCGAATAAACATACATACACTTTACATCCATAAATTTTACCCCGTGCACTCGCCATGGAAAGCGCGACGTACAAATTTATTATGGCAAATTTAATTTGAAGCCCCCCCCTCTCACGCTAATGCCCCCCCCCCCATCATATTTACTCGCGATTTTGCGTTACCCGGTAGCTAACCAAACCGAATTTGATGTTTATGATATTTTTTACATTGAAGAGCGAGCGTCGTACTATATAGATTTTTATATTAATTTTTTAATCATTTTTTCATATATTTTTTATTAAAGGAATATATTAAAATTAAATATAAAGACAAATATCAATTTTTATAATTATGTAATATTTTAAAACGATTTAAATTTTAATCGATAATATTATAAAATATTTTTTATTCCAATTTCTCAAAAACAAAAAATTAGTTTTTTATTAATCTTTTTTAAATAATTCATGGGTCATAAAAATCAAAATATTTAATTAAAATACTATATAAAGTGTAGCATTCTTTATAAATTTAATCAAAATAATATCTCATTAAATTATAAAAAAGAAAAAAAAGAGAATATCTGTTTTATATAAACCGCACTTAAATCTGTATGAGATTTATATATAGAGAACGTTTCCGTATTTAATTTATTCGTTAAACGAAAATCACCTGTATATCGAACGAGTAAATAATATATGTAAATTATATCCACCATACGACACATAAAAGATATTTTACGCATCGTCAAAAAAAAAAAAAAAAAGACGAGTGGAATAAGGGCACAAGTGTCGATAATGAAACGTACATTTTTTATACGATTCGTTAATTTAACGTCGTTTATATTCTCATTTGGCGACTTTCTATACATGTAGTACACATTTAATAAATAATATATCATATTACAGGGTAAATTATTCCGGTAGTTTTATTTTAATGTAATAAATAATACGTATTAAATTATGCATTGTGGGAAAATGAACGTTTTTATTTCGTCATTATGTGTCATTTATCGATTCAATAATGTCTGTTATTTATTATTTTTGATTTGATTTATTTGTTTGATTTTTTTTTTCTATTTATTCCAGAAGTGTTCAATTTTCATATATTGATCATAATATAAAATTATTTAATACAATAATCAAAATCATAAATGATAATATAAAACATAATAAAAAATATATTTACATAGGCATACAAATAAATACAACGGAAATAAAGTAATTCACAAAATCGATATATTATTCGAGAAAAAAAAATATACGAGTAATATTTATGTTTACATTAAGATTAAATTGTTAATCTAGTAATTTGAGGTTTGCATATAAAATAAAATTAACGATGTAATTTGAATATCAAACAGTTATTTTCATTTATAAAATTTAATTGAGAGCGTTACGCTTGAACAAACAAGTGTACACAATATTATTCACAGATATTAAAACATTAATTGGATATTTATATTTAATACTTTTTTTTTAAAAAAAAGTTAAATATTTTGCATGATTGCAAAAATAACCCGTAAACATTTATTTATCAATATTTTTATTAAAAACAAATACATTACATAATTTTTAATATTTACGTAAAAATTCTTAATAAAATATATAATTGAGTGAAATTATTATGTTTTATCTAGTAATAACTAATTTACGAATAAATTATGAATCGCGATATTTGTCCCGTTTTTAGGTTCCAACGAAGAGTTAATTTAATCAAGATGATGAAAACTTTTTGTTATCTCGAATTCGGTCCAAAAATTTTGCAGTTAAGTGATTAATTTTGTTGACTTCAACTGTCCGCATTTTAGATTTACGCCTTTATCTATCTATATACATACATATATATATATATATATATATATATATATATATATATATATAATATTAAAAAAGTTTTTCTCTTTATGTCTTAATAGAAAATAATGTCGGCGTTGATGATTCGAATTAATATTAAAATGTTATATTCATCGAATTACATTATATTTACAACTTTTATAATATAATAAATTTATAAAATTCATTTTATTAACAAAAATTAATTTAGATTTTAAAGCGTTTTAAGTGATGTATGGTATATGTTATCGTTAAAAATGCAAAAGTTGATTTATTTAATAAAAGTAAAAGCTTAATTTATTTAATAAATCTGTTCTTAATATTTTTTTCACATTTATCACTAATTATCAATCAATTAAGACACTCGTCAAAAAAATGTTTATCACTTCTGTACTACGCAATTGCTGAACATTTTTATTTTGTTCTATAGAAATTTATTTATTTTTCTGTACAATAATAGATCAATTAATCGATCCTAAAATTTAACAATAAAACACACACATACATATATATGTATGTATATATATATATATATATATATATTAATTTATAGATCTATATTAACATCTTCTTCCTAATCATATAAATCTAAAATAATATATATATATATATATATATATATATATATATATATTAAGTACTTTTTATTTAAATTATATAGTTAACATTTTTTATGCTACGAAAATGGTCATAAATAATTAAAATTCTCATTGGCCTCATATATCGCAATTTCTCAACTGAATGCTCAATTTGAGAATCGCCGATATATTTACACACATTAAACCATTTAATACTGATAATATATCAAATTTTATTGCAGTTTTGCAACAATATAAAAACTCGTTATGTCGAATTATCGTATATATTTTAATTATTAATTTTACGAAATACACACCCGGTTATTCGTTCCGTTCGAAACAATAATATATAAAATAATATATTTATATATAAATATATATATATAATATCGGCGGCATATCAAGCGGAAAACATTATTTTTAGTAGATAAATTTTAATAGGAAATTTCGGAGGTTTCGAGTTTTAGTCGCGGCGCCAAGTTTAAAATTTATCGCCGTTTGATTCGCGTAGCATTGAATTTATGATAATTACAAGCGATTTCACTTTTACGCGTTTTCACGGGTAAAAATTGAGCGTCGGAAAACTTTTCGGTTTTTCCGCTCACGCTTCCAACGGTTTCCCATCATCGATTTCGACTTCGATTTTGGACCCCCCGAAAAACGGTTGGAAAAACGCCGAGCGATTTTCTTTTGTGTTTTCGAATTCATTTCGGCGAACACGCGAATAATTTTCAAACAAAATCAATCTAAATAAATTTATATATATATATATATATATATATATATATATATATATATATATATATATATATAATTCAAATTTTGAGTCGTTCGCGTGCTTATAAATAATGAACGAAACCAATGGGAATTAGTGCAAAAAACTTGTTTTGGTAAACGAGACTCTGAAGTATGTGATTTATGCGGATATTTGTTTGTTTTTTTATCGACAAACTTTTACGCTAAACTGAATAATGCAATTTTTAATGTATTATATTAGGAAAAAATCTGTTTTATATATTGCTATCATTAAATTATATAATAAAAAATATTTCTGTAGTTTATTCAATATGCATTTGTATATAAATGAAACAGTTTTGTTCATATATAATATGTATGAGCCCAATTTTAATCATTATAATAGTCTGTCACGAGCTAATGACTCGTTAGAATGTTTTAATTTATGTTAGCAGTAACCAACTTCTATTTATTTATAATTTATTTTTGTATAAGAAAAAGGTGTTTTTATATAATTTTTTTCACATATAAATCGTTTTTAAGATCAAAAATTTGTTTTGCACTTACCTGTTGAATACCCCTATTTTTTATATAATTCATTTCGAAATCTTTAATTTTATTTTTGAAATCTACAAATTTATTGTCATTTTACCTTTTTATATTTTGATGGATTAATTTGATATAGAGCTGAATTAATTTATTAAAATT